>VZRZ01008351.1:41613-178873 GCA_013398175.1 Climacteris rufus | reverse complement strand
CCCCCCCTTTTGTTATGTTGAGATGCCCCAGCTTTAGGAGAAGTATAACTACAAGATACCTTAAAGGTGCTTGAGCTGCCACTGCCCAGGATCTGTGTGAATTAAGAATTTTGATTGATACAGTTTGGGTCTTTGGCATGGGTTCCTCTCTGTTTGAAGGAATTTGGCATCTGAGTTTCAGCATTTGGATAGGATAGACAAATACACATACAGATATATGTTTAATTCTGGAAGTCTTCTATGCAGATATCTGAGATTAGATTTGACTATTCTATCACATGAGAAAAACTTATTTTTCTTTGTTTTGCTTTTACACAGGTGTTAAAACAGGGTCTGGTCAATATGACTCAATATGTTAGTATCTAACTGTGCAAATGTCATACCCACAGTGAACTCTTCAGTGCTTTAACTCTGTTTTACTTGCTTTGATTCTGTCTTGCAGAGTTCCAAAGTGCTTGCAAAGAAGGAGCTTTCCTACATGCCTATCATTGGCTGGATGTGGTATTTCCTGGAGATAGTCTTCTGCAAGCGCAAGTGGGAGGAAGATCGGAAAACAGTCGTACAGAAGTTGCTGAATCTCCGGGACTACCCTGAAAACTTCTGGGTGAGTGATGACCAACAAGGGGAGTGGGAGGTGCCATAGTGCTTGACAGGAACGAAGGGCAGGGACAATATGTTATGCTTACACAGGTTGTTCCTGTGACTTCAATTCACAAACTTCCTTGGGAGTGTCAGGAGAGTACTCTCAAAGAGGTGAATTCTCTCTAGAATTTCCCATGTAATGTGTTGTCTGTTTTCTTCTCTGTAGTATGGAATCCTACTGCAAAAACACGTGCACTGTGATCCAATCAGTGAATTTTGTGGTCCTCAAAATATAGGAGCCGGATAGTGGTAGATGCAGGGGTTCATGGCTGTGTAACAGATGCATATGACAGTGTTGTATTGGAACACGTCAGCCATATTCTCTACACCCCTCTCACCTTAGATTGCAGAGTTCATACTGGTGTTTTCTCCTTCCCTGTGGTTCTGCCATTCCTGTGAAAGTGTTTGGTCAGATGTGGTCCAGTAGAAGTGGAAGCCATCTGGTCAGAGAAGTGGCCCATTGGAGCCATCAGCTGTGGTACAGGGAGAGCATTGGTGTCACTTTTTGGTAACAGGAAGGTGTTGCTTTTTGCATCACCATAATTTTTCAGTATTGACCCTGCCTGGCATTTCCTTGTCTGAGAATGAAAAGCCTTTGAAATTTTTCTCTTCTCAGAAATCATAAAAACAGTAGTTCTCATGACCTAGTGATGGCAAGAGTGTGTTTTGGTTCAAGAAATGGTATCTTAAGCAGCCTCATCAAGGCCTACAGAAACTATTGTTTAGGAAGCAGTGAAGACGTATATGCTGTATTTCTCATACTCTGAAACAAACTTCCTTTTTAAATTGTCATTGATTTAAAATGAGTGCTAAGCGATCAAAACTAATCACTCTGGTTCAGTAATGTTCAAGTGACTTCTGGGCTGGAGGCTGTCTAGCAAAGTGGTGATTCTTGGGTTTTAGCTTCAGTATCTCTCACAGAGATTCCCCCGTGCTTTGTGACTTTTACATACACCTTTCCATACATGTAGGCAGTTCAACTCTTATCAATGAGCACAAGCCACCACCGTTCTGTAGCTGTTGCTGTAGAGGGATTATTGAAAAGGAGCTATACCTATGTGAGGGAGATAGTTGTTGATGTACACCTGGGGTTATCTTTGTATGATGATGTAATGAGCCACAACAATAGGACCTTGGAAGGTAGAGAGGCAAAGCCTGCTAAGTGGACTAGAGAGATTTTCTCATCAGTTTCTGTACGTCTCATCAGTCTGCTCCACATCATGATTGTGGTACATGAGTGAAAGCACTCATGGATGAGCTGGAACTGAAGCTGGCTTCTTGGCTAGTTTTCTTCAATCTCTCTGTCTTTTTTGGCTATGTTTTTGCTGTGGTTTTATGAGGACTTAGCTTGTGTGATTTGGCAGTGCTCTCCAATGTGTTAGTTTGCATTCTGGCTTGGCAGAAGGCAGATGAGTGAGTGGTAAATCTCCAGAGATCTGTGTGCTTTCCCCTGCCTGCCGGTGGCAAGATTGTAATTACTCATGTCTGAGCGCTTCCACTGTAAAGTTCATAAGAGCATGAGGCTTTCAGTTGTCCTGCATGTACTGCCTTACATCTGTTATCAGCTCTCTCATTGGCACCAAAGTTACTGACTGAAGTTGTTTGTGGTCCTCGTGCCATAGGGAAAGAAGGTGGGTTGGAGTGAGGGGAAACAAGCTGGGCACTGCAGCATTTCCTAGAAATGTGTTTGGTTTAGACACTTAGCAAGTTTTAGGTGCCTGGTACTTGAACACTGCAGTATCAGTTAGACATCTGCAACAGGAGTATGTTTTGAGTGTTTTCTAACATCTCATTGGAGATGGAATGACTCATTTAGAGAAATCAAGTCATTCTGATGGCAAGTAGCAGAGAAAATGGTAAAGCCTAAAGGCTAAAGTTCAAACCAGAGGACGGCAAGTTGGATGAGTGTCTGGATTTGGGTTTTGGGGTTGGTTTTTTTGGGGTTTTTTTATTTTAGTTGGTTGGGATTTTTTACTTCAGTCAAATTAATTACCTATATGTGTATGTGGCTACACCTGTCCCTGCTAGCAGTGTTAATTTGGGCTGTGCTAGTGGGAATTAGAGAGACCTCTGCTCAGTCAGTAGAAGATGTGAGCTGCTGTCTAACTGTAGATCTCTCTTGGTTTTAGTTCCTGATTCATTGCGAGGGCACCAGGTTCACAGAACAGAAGCACCAGATCAGCATGCAGGTAGCCGAAGCCAAAGGTCTGCCCAAGCTCAAGTATCACCTCCTGCCACGAACGAAAGGATTTGCTGTCACCGTGCAGTGTTTGAGAAATGTAGGTAAGGAAAGTCACAGGGGACGATGCTAAATGGTTCTTTTATCTAACTGCTGTCAGCTTGCCATGCTTTTCCCTGTAGCATGTGTCCTAGCAGAAAAGGACCTTTTTTCTGTTGGACCTTTATTCTGTTGGGCCTTTTTTCTGCTAGCCTTTGGTTTTGCTAACAAAGTCCTGCATCAGCTTGTGGGGTTGGTTTTGGCAGGAATTTTGTTTTGTTTTGTTTTTGTGGGGTTTTTTTGGGTTTTTGGTTTTTTGTTTTGGGTTTGGGGTTTTGTTGGGGGCTTTTTTGAGTGTGTTTTTGGTTGTTTGGTTGGTTTGGTTTTTTGGGTTTTATTTATTGATTGATTGATTATTATTTTTTGTCTTGTTAACTGTGACTCTTTACTGGGAAATCTCAAGTTGTGTGTTCTGTACATATTGCCAAAGGATAGTATTTCTTAGTATTTACTAAGCAATTCTATTCTAAATGAAACAAATGCATCAGTAGAGAGTCTGAGGCAGTGTGTCTTAGAATATTTGTTGTGGTAAATATCCGCCTTAAAAAACATAATTTTTAAATAAAAAAATACTCTGCTTTAAATTCCTGTATAGATTTGCTCTGTAGAGTTTCTTTGTAGAGCTGAGGAAGGGAAGTAGACCTTGACTGAAGATACATGTAGGCAAAATTTATAAACAAATTATTTCTACATTACAGAACATGAGTTTTTCCTCGTTAATATTGTTCTGAGCTAGCTCCCTTTTATTTCTGGCTACTTGCATTTGCATTTGTCACTTTAAAGTGACATCAGTAAGAATACTGCACACTTTGCTTTTGAAGTGGTATTCTTTGACTAATACTATCTGTCAAAGTCTTCTCCTATGTACTTCAGGGGCAGAGCAAGGACACTGCTAAGTTGCCAGAGTGTTACAGTGTCTTTGGCGTCTGGTAGATTTGTGGTAGAAGACTGGTATGTAAGAAAGACAAAAGTGGTTTCTGGTTTAGAAGAAAATGTTCTAGCCTGACCGAAGTTAATGTCAAAACTTCTTTTGTCTTTGAAGACATGTTTTCATGTGGCATATCTGGGATAGCTGCTGTAAGAAAAGCTTCGCAGTCAGCTCCCTTGCTGTCTATCGTATTTCTTCTACCTATCCTCTTGCAAGCCAGGTAGTTCATACCACTCTTGTAGCTTCCCAGGCATGCACAACTTTCCATCCCCAAGATGGATAGCATAGCTTGGATCCTTCCTGGTACATGAAGAAGAGGTAAGTTATGTGAAGCATCCGGCAGCCTCCTTAAGAGCACAGTTTAGCGTTGTCTTCCGACTGAGGGTGAGTGTTCTGCTGAGGGCAGGGACGTCGTAGGCTTGAGGCACTGCAGAAGGAATGAGTGAAAACTCTGTAACCTCTAATGCCCTGAGCTAGGAATTGGGGACAGGTTATTTTGGTGGTGATTCTGTTCTTTTCACTGCTCTCTGTAATGCAAGCAAAATACGGCATAATTGTGGGCAAGTAACTGATTTGTGGGAAAACGTTTCAAAAGAAAACAATTGTAGGGAACCCAGGTGATGTTTACGAAAGGTTTGGGCGTTCATGTGATACACTACTGTAACACTTATTAGTACCCTAAATGTTTGAAATATCTTCAGAAAAAGAAGACTGAAGTTGCTAGATTGCTGATTTGTTTAGGGGACTATATGTCACTACCTCAGTCCAGAAGGTGTGACTTGCTAGATTGGGCAGTGTAAGGCCAATAAGAAGCAAGTATTTCCCTGAAAGGGTTCAAGGAGAAGCAGAGTCATATCTTCTCATATACAGTTTCAGCAAAAACTGCCAAGCTTAAAAACCCAACCAGCAAACCTCTGAGGGTTTTATGACCCCAGACTGGTGTTGCAGGTTCTTCTGGGTTTGTTGCTTTACTTACCTTGTCACTTTTTGCAATGAAAGGGAGATAGAAGGGTTGCTGCCTGAGGTATTGCAGTTTCTCTCCTATAGAGACAAGGGGTACATGTGAAGAGCATTTGGAAGGCCTTTGTAAACCATGTCTTATTTTTTAGAACTCCTTGTAACATTACTGTGTACGGATAACAAGGACGTCCATGCATGTTTTTTGAATAGAAAATGTGAGGGGAGTCTCTTTTTATGGTCCATGAACCAGAAGTGTAAATTCTATCTAGAAATTAGGTCATATCCCTGTGCATCTCTAAAAGCGAGAGGCTGGTGCTGAGCTGCCTGAGCCCACTTTGGGCCCTGCCATTTAGGCTAATGCATGTTCAGCTCTCCCACAAGGGTGGTGGGCCTGGTTGGAGTGCCTTGCTAAGGGATGTAGCTGCAGCACAACACAGCAGTGAAGCCAAGTCCCATGTTTGAGACCAGTTCACAGCTGGGTGTGACAGAGCTTCCGTCCATCGTTTTTCCTCCTTTCTGACAAGGGTGTGATTCAGCTTGTCTGAGGCTGTAGTACTATAGGATGGATAGATGCTGGTTTCTCTGGCTGTAGATGTAATTCACCCATGGTAGCAATGATCACAGGTTGGTCCTCTTCTAAACTTTTCATCAACTGTTAACGCTACCTGCTGGAGTCCCCCTGGAAGGAGTTCTGAAGGAGTTCTGAAGTAGTTCTGAAGTAGTTCTGCAGTAGTTGGAAATAGACACTGATGACATCAGTCTGGCAAGCCCATCTGTTTTGAAAAATTTGGTTTCAGAAGGAGTTTATTTAATGTGCATGCATGAGGAGCTGCCTCCATACCAGTGATGCCATATCTGTCAGCATAAGCAGATATATTTGGATAAGAATATCTTTCACACGAAACAACAAGTAAAGAACCCTCCCTCCTAAACTCATTTCTTTCATAAGTGATAATGGAATTCTCTTTTCCTCCAAGACTTACTTTCACAAAGTCAAATCTCTGCACATAATTTGATTCTTAAAGAAGTGCTTTTAATATTTTCTGAACTTGTTCTCATATTTTTGTTGGTGAACATCTCTACCAGTAATGTTTTACAGATGCAGTCCCTAGGAACTTCGTTTCTAGAAGCTGTTCATTGTCTTAATAAAATGCTGTTTGCTACCTGTACTGTTCATGGAAGCAAATGAAAATACAAATCTGTTTCTATAACATTTGTCCATTACTTAGTAAAAATAAATGTCATAAATACTGCAAAATATATATTTAACTGTTGCTCTTATTGCCTGGCTTTCTATTAGGCAGTTCCTTTCAGCTGTTTTTGTTTAGTTAAGACTTGTACTTAAAAATGTGCTTCACAGTGGATTGTAGATAAGCTCAAGTTTTGTTATGTGCCTTTTCCTTCAGCTGTGCATGCTGGGAACTTCTGTCCTAGAGGGAACACATGAGAATAAATTCCAGGGTGATATTCTCATGGAGTTCAGTACGACAGTATTGGGGGATATTGCAATAACTTTTTTTTCCCATGAGCTGCGCTTTGGTCCTAGATTTTATTTTTTTTTCAAGTGGGCTTCTAGTCATCATCCATACCAAGTTCCAGAGGATGAGTGATTTTTGTCCAAGCTGGCCAGACTAATGAAATGTTAAATCAAAGGATTGTGTCAAGGCAGTGTCGTATCAGCAGTACAGTGAATTTCACTGTACCTTCCTCTCCCTTTTCCAGTCCTCACTTCAGATGGTTTTGTGCTAGTGTGAAGGTGCATGTAGCCATACTCATTGCCTGTAGATTGATTTGTGGGATGAACATCCTGACATAATCCATCATGTACACGAAATAATGTCTGAAATTCAAGAGGCCAGTCAGAGTAAGAAAAATCCTCTCCAGATATGCAATCCAAAGACTTTTTAGGTTGAAGTTAGGAAATTAAATCTTAAATTCTTAAGTACTTAGCTCTCTGTCAGAATGCTGTACAAGGAAGGAAAAATTAAAAGATACAAAAAAAAGATGGGCAGAGATTAGAAAACAAAACAAAAAAACCCTAATCTTTTTTTTTTTTTACAAAAAATAGCAATTCAACTGGAAAAATTTTGGTTTTAATTATGATCTATTTTGAGCCTTTTAAAGGGCTTTCAAATATTTGTGTTTGGTTTTTAATTAAAAAGAAGTTTTAACATGTAACTTCTTTGAAAAAATACTTCACAAGTGAAGCAAAACTTCTCAAATGCTGCCTGTATTAGCCTGAGAGTGAGACAGTTGCAATGTTTTCAAGATACTATGCAGTTATTTTTTTTACTTGTTTTAGAATGTGAAATTTCTGGTTTCTTCAGCTTTTGGATGAGAAGGTCATGCGCTGTCCAGTTCCAATTATGCAATTACAAAATCCATGTCTAATGATGACCTTCCAGTGTGTCACACAGCATGCTAGTGCTGCTTTGACTGTGGAATTTCTGGCAAATTTTAATTTCACGAAGTCGTATTCTTCAACACTTTTATTGTTGTTCTTTTCCTGCACTCTCAGAATGAAAAAGTGAAAGGCTTTAGTTATCTTCAGTTATACCTGGGTAACAGAAGTCTGTTTATTCCTGCACATTGCTGTCATTGTCTTGGGTTTGGCACTGCTTTGCACCAAAAGATTTCACTGTGTTATTAGAAGGGACTGAACTGAATATCAAACTACAGACCAGCTGGAAACTGGAATAGCTTTTTTTTCCCTGGAGAAAAGAAAAACTATGTAAGCCTGTAGGCACATAAAGATGTTTCTGTCCATCTCCACAGAAGTTTTTTTCAGAACAGGAGAACTGTCTTCCAATGTGTCTCAATAAAAACCCAATTCGTATCAGAACTAAAATGTAGATGCCTTGTAAGAGATGAAAGAACAAGCCTTGTGTGTATCATGCTTTGCTTTATTACATCCCTATTGTTGTTAGAATAATCTCATGCTATTAAAGAATAAACTAAGAAGCTTACACTATATAAACCAGGCTGAGCTCTTGTTTTCCTTCAATTACATTGGATTAGTAAATTAGAGTAGATTAGTAAAATCCTTCTACACTAAGAAGCTTAAAAATTGAGGCAGATAATTTATTTTAAAAAAAGTAATTTCATACTTGTATTGTATAGGGTGAGTAGTGTGCATGAAGTAGATGTTGGCTTGTGTTGTAGTTTTGAGTTTGGGCTAAGAACCCAGCTGTAGCAGGAAAAGAATGGAGTTGTTAGTGAGGGACAGTGTCTTTCTGCAGTGACAGGAATTGGGCCTTTGTTTTCAGGATTTCCTTTCAACACTGAAGTCAGGCTGTTCCGCACTAGGAATTCTGTTTTGCAGTAACAAATGATGTGGTGAGTTTCTGGGAGCTGAATGCTGTGACCAAACCATATTTTTCTCTCATAGCTAGAGAGGTTTCAAAACCAAGAGCAAATCTGTCCTGAGTAATAAAAGTCTTTCTTAGGGGTCAAGAGCTCTCAAAATAAAGGTTCATCATGTGCATTTTTATTCATTATTGCAAAACTCTAGAGCAGAAGACCTAAAGTACAGCAAGCTACACACGAAGTGCTTGTTAGTCACTTTTGTGATGAAAAAAAGAAAAGTTTTTTGGTGTCATTGATCTCAGAGTTCTTACCATGATGCACAACTGAGTTCAGTGTCAGAGAAAATGAATTGTTCTCTGTTAGTTTTGTTACATCAGGAAAATAGTGTCTCTAAGTATGTGTTCAAACAAACTGTCTTGCAACACTTCATGTGGTTTTAAACACTGAATGCTTTTTCTGTAGAAACTGCTAGTTCCTGCTCTCTTAGTTTATCTGCCATCGGCCTTTGCAAATGCTTTCACTGTTCCCCCTCAGCCCTCAACTGCATGGTTTTCTCCATGCTGCAAATTTGGCTGCAGTTTTGTTCAGTGCAACTTTTATGTTCTATTCCTCACATCTGCATATCTTCATAGCAGCAGCCAGCTCACACAAGGTGTGTCTGTCATTCTGTCTCTGCCTTTGCCCTATAGGAAGTGCCTGAGATACCAAACAATGGACACGAAGCAGGGGCTGCCTTGGACCCCAGCAATGCATAGCTGCATTAAGCCCTCCTGCTGTAGGATGTCTTGTACTCACACTTTACCTGTTCTTAGTCAAAGGGTATATATTGTTCATTGTTTATAAAACTTATCTGCCTGGTTGTTTCCTCAGATTTAGCAGGGGCAAATGTAGCATTCACAGTGAATTGAACAAGGTAACAGTTCTGCAACCATTTGACTCCTAGAAAGTCCTAGGTATATTCTGTCAGAAGCTGTAACTTCCCTATGCTCATCATTCTGCACCTGATGGGGAAGGAGGCAAGGGTGGATGGAGAGCAAACCTTGCCATTCTGCTGGTGCAGTTCCTGAAAGGGTCACTGGTTGTTGTTTGGCTTCTTAAAACCTGCATGTTGAATATTTCATTGTGATTTTTACCTTGGTGACGTCTCAAACTGTGGTGCTATTGCAGATGACTTACATAAATATTCTCCTTTCCCGAGAGATAGTTATTTCCATTGTATTACTACAACAATCACATAACCTGTTTCTCTTCTTGTAGTTTCTGCAGTCTATGATTCTACTCTTAATTTTAGAAATAATGAAAATCCAACATTGCTGGGCGTTCTAAATGGAAAGAAATATCATGCAGATTTATATGTAAGGCAAGTAATCCATGTTTTAATTCCTGTTTAGCATATAGAAGTGTGTACTTGAAATCATAATTGGTCAAATAAAGGAATGTTTTCAAGTGGGTAACAGAAAGCAAATCTCTACCAACCTGGCTTCACAGAACTTCAGATAAAAATTCATATGGGATGGGAATTTCTGTGACTATAAATATAGTGTGTGGGGAACCCTTAAATGTCTACAGTACTTTTTGTTTGTTATTTCTTTATTCATCTGTATGTCTGTTTGTTAGCTCAGCAGCACTAGTGGGGCCTTTTCGCACTCCCTTGCCCAGAATACCACACACCATCTAAGTGTTCAGGTGGAATTGCTTTTTCAGGACCCAGGGTAGCTGTTTGCCCTTCTTGAAAAGCTCTTACAGGCAGGGTAAACCTCATGGCCAAAGGTTAGTTGGGAACTATCATGGATATTCTTCAAAATCCTCCATATTTGCTTATTGAAGTGCTGTAGGTGTTGCAAAAGTTTAAAATAAAAATGGAAAATACAGTGAGTCTCCTGTCAGATAATCTGTTTTTGTAATGCAAGTGCTGTTCATAGGAGCCAAAGTATTTAATATTCTTCAATTTCTCTTGTTTGCCATTGGCAGGCGGATTCCACTAGAGGACGTCCCAGAAGATGAGCAGGAGTGTTCTGCCTGGCTCCACAGACTATATCAAGAAAAGGTTGGGCTTTTTTGTCTGGGCAGCACTTGTGAGCCACTAGTGCTCACTTATTTCTACTGCTAGTAGACCTTTACAGTGTGCATGTGTGGTGTCCTAGTTTGGGGCCTTGTGGTGGGTTGGTTTGTTTGGTTTTTAGGGTAAGTACTGTGCTCTGTTTCTCCACATAGAAACTGATCTTGTGCTGCCAGTCATGATTGCTTTTATTTTGTACTCAAAGAGCAACAAGAAGAAAGCTTAAACAAACCTTTGTACAGTAGTTTTACGCCTCCTCTTTAGAAAGTTGCATAAGGATACAAAAATCAAAACTGCCTTACTGCCTTCTGATTGGTAGAAAGACCCCCTTTCCCTAGAAGGCACCTTCTAGACCAAGAAGTAATTTGTGGGCTAAATGAGATCTTTTCTTTAGTGTATTAGAGTTTTTGTCCCTTGTGTTACCCTGTCTTTTTTACCAAGGCAAACGTCCAAAATTAATAGGGCAGGCTGATAAATTGCTTTCACGCTGTGTGTATAGAAGGCATGCATTTAAGATTTCTAATTACATAGAATGGGGAGAGAATAATAATGACTGTGTGTCTGTAGATGAATCCTTCAGTCTTTCAGAATCTGTTTCTTTTAGGCTGTTTTTGTGAATATTGGAGATAGTTGCTGGGGGATGTGCTTTCTGAATGCACACAGCACTCCCATTTCAGTCAGTGGGAGTCATAGGTATGCATGGTATGAGGGCCTGGCAGCTCAGTTTGCTTCAATACATTGATCAAAGTTATGCATTCAGACTGGAATGCAGCAGTGCTTTGGATTTAGAAGTGATAGAATATAGCTGTGCTCTGGTTTCCTCTCACTGGGACAGCAAAATTCCGCTGTGCCATTTGTGGTGCTCCACCCAGGGCACCACGTTAGCATTTCTGGATTGACTCTGTTCTGCCTATTCTCATTTCAATGACTGTTTCTGCTGTCATTCATAGCTCCTTCAAGCAGCTTGCTTTCAGGCATGTGAAAAGTAAATGTGTCTTGAGACCTCATCTCTAGATCTACTGCCTTTGCCTCTGATCCCCCCTCTCATGATTTGTGTCAGTAGCACCCAACTCAGGCGCGACCCCCAGCACCTTTGCAGAAAGGCCATGTTCCCCATGGGCCCGTGCTTGCTCTACAGGCACATCCCTGCAAATGGTCCTTTTGCTCACCATTGCAAAAGTCCACTTTCTGCTACTATGATTTCAGCCCTGTTTCATGTCCCCGAGAACTGTTTAGACCTTTGCAAGACAAGAACATAAATGTGAATATGGTGATTGTTTTCCTGAATCACTTATTACAGTTTGCAGTAATTCACTGCAAGTTTTTTCTGTTTTCCCTCTTTGGCAAACACTCAGTTGCTTCTAGTGCAAACAGAGTGTACAGCTATCTTTCATAATATTATACAATATATCACAGTATTCTTCCTATCTTTTCTTCATGACAGCTTCATTTGCTGGTTGGTTAAATCTCTGGTTTCCTATTTAAGTATGGGAGTGAAGGAATGTGTGTCCAGTTTTCCATTCCACTAAAACCTTTTTTGGGTTACATGGCATTTTTTGATTGATTAAGGTTGGGGGTTTTTGGGGGGGATGTTTGTTTTTTGGTTTCGTTTTTTTTTTTGGTTATGGTTTTAGTTTTTCTCTGAAGGCAGCATGTTCCTCTTTATCCAGCTGTTTTACGTTAGTGAAACTTATTTCATTGCAGTCATTCCTGGTTTACTGAAGCCCAAGTCTTTGTAAAATCAGACTGGCAGAATATAGAGCAGGGACAACTTCTTCCAGAGTTCTGAGATGATGAAAGCCCACCTGCAGGGTAAAAATACAATTTTGTTTCATCTTTCTGCCCTGCATCTTGAAAAGATAATCAGCTCTTAGGTCAGATAACAGCCTGGGTTCTGTTTCTAAAAATTAATTCTTTTTTAGATCATCTTCAGAGTCAGTAACTATTTATGCTAAAATTTTTTAAATCATTATTCAAAGGGCTGTAATTCATTGCAAGATACACACTCATCCTCTGCAATGTCTGTTTTGATTGCAGCACTTCACTTTCTGTTTTAAAGTAAGACAGTGGTGTGCACACTACTGGAAAGCAGAGCCACTATTTTATCATGCATTATGGTTCCCCGTGCTTTGTTTATTCTCAGTGAGTTTAATAATTTTGCAGTAGTTTCTCAAGACTTCCATACATTGTGCTGAATTATGCGGTAGTAGCATGATTTAGTAGCTGGGGAGTACCACAGATACTGAGGTTAAGTGCACTCGTGATGATCAGGATCACAGAGCTGTTGGAATAAATAACAGAATCAGTTACTGGACATGGAGGGACGTGATTTCTGGTTTATTTCCCCATATTGACGTTAGTAAAGGAGTGAGGGTCTTTGAGAAAAACTCATTCTGTTGTTTTTTACCTTATTGTTTGATCTCACCTACGTGTACCTCAGTCTGGGATACTCTTTCTGGGAGCCTATCATGTTTATGTTCTTGCTACTTGTCAGTTTTTCGGTTTAGCCACTGCTGCAGATGCAGGTGAACAGAGTCTTGCCAGATAAACAACGGCACTGTGCTGCCCTAAAACAAACACTGTTTTTCTTCCTCTTCCAGGCTTACAGTAAGCACCATGTCCATGTGCTTCTTCCTCACCTGGGGTAGATTCTGTCCTTCCACATATGGCCAGCACTGTATCAATTAACTCCAAATTTTGACAGAGGTGCAATTTGGGTTGCACATTGCCTCATTGCCTTTTCTTTGTATTTATTTTTTTTTAACTACTATTGCTAGAAAGGCTCTCTTTGACTATAACAAGGACTGGGTTGAGGATCTTACTGCCAGGTCTGAAGAGGTGCTCTGCAGTAGTCACAACTCTGCTAGCCCTTGCACATTTGTTTTCTGTTTTACCTCCTTACAGCCTCAGTGCCTGAAACAGAAGTTCTGCTTGAGAATTTAATTTCCATTAAAAAGAAAGCAAGTTTCTAACTCTTTGTGCTTGTAAGAGAAGCATAGAAAACAGGGCATGAAAATATATGCAGAAATGCTCTAGGGAATCAGCAAAACAGAACTGAAGAGAAGTGTACAGAACTCCAGTGTTTGGAACAAAGAATATATTTTTGGGTACTCAGTCTTTGTGGGCTTCCTCATGAAGGGGCAGCAGCAGAGCTCTGCCGTGACACCTCCTGGTACAAACAGGGGAGAAAAAGTCCAGTTTGTCTCTCACAGGAAGATGGATGTTCCCTGATTTCCTCCCACTGCGTTTCCCCTCCCTTTCACTGACTGAAGTAACTTAAATTTGGTGGGGGCAATAGAGGGAGCGTGTTTCTATGTTGGAATGTGATACCTGGGTGGAGGGAATTCATTAGAAGCTGAAAACAAGCTCTGTATGCTGGGGAATGAAAGGAAGTTAATGTGGGTGAGGTGATTTGGGGAAATTTTGAGGTCCATTATGTATTTAAAAGCTGACTTGTTAATGGGTACCATAGGCATCCTTGCAAAAGCTTAGAAGAGAGATAAACCCACAGATGTCTTTTGCAAGGGAATATATTTAAGGGTAAGGAATTGTAGCTGAAGAGCTGTTCCCCACAGCAGTGTGAAAGGTGTCATGGAGATGTTGGCTTTGACATTGTTTTGCCTTTTGTGCATGTTTTCCATCTGTCTCAAGGCTTTCTGAGGTGTGGTCAGGGGTTTTGCTGCCCCTCATGCCGTGCAGAGCCAACAAAGAAAACCCTTCTGCACTTGCTGAAAGGAAGCCTCTGCTCTCTGTAGTGACAGGCCCTCTAATGGCAATGCCAGTAATAGTCGGGAATTCTTCACTGCCCTGGGTAATACCAGCGTTTGGAAACCTAACTGTATATAATAGAACTCAATTTAGTGATGATGAGTAGCTCTGTGTTATAAACCAGAGTCTTCAAGGCACTCTGAAGAAAACTTCACACACTGTGTACTCTGTTGAAGATGGCTCTGTAATTGGCCATAGTGATCCCAGTGCAGTCCTGCTTGTGTGAGTAAAACAGTCAGCTTTTTACTAATCTCAATAAAGAGAGTGCAGGGCTTTAATTAATGCATAATCTCTTAAAAGCTGGATGTTCCTTTTGAAATAGATATAGTGGTAAGAGCTTGTAATTGCTCAAGTTGCTATTAAGTAAGTAAAGAAGTGTTTGTTTCAGCTGGAGTGTAAGTGTAAAATCATAGCATAGTAAAGAAATTGTCTTGTGGTTGGTTAGTCTTGGCTTTGCTGGAATTTTTAGACACCAAAAATCTTTTCTTTGAAGAAATATGGTACTTCATTCTGACTAAATTAAGGTTTCTTTTTATGTCAGTCTAATGCTGACTTCATTAATTAACCAATTTTATGTGATAACACAGATTAATAATCTTTGCTTTTGAACAAGGAGGGAGGGTGTTTTTTTCCCCTCACCCACTTTTGATACCTTGGGATGATTAGATCACTAAAGGCAATGCTATTCACCCATGTGGGCTATTCTAAGTCTTCTGTGCTTTAAAAAGCAGGTGCCACAAAACAGAAAAAAACAACCCTACCCCATTATCTTCCTTGTATTATACTGAAAGGGAGAGTCCTTTGCTCAAAACCAATGAGAGATTGTAAACTGTTTGCACACTCAACTGTCGCTAGAGAAGTTCAACACCCAAACTTCCTTCCACAAACTTCACAGGAACAAGGTGAACAAAACCAAGCAGACAGCAGGGGGTGGTGTTCTTTGGAGTGTGGACAAGATGGTGTCTGGTCACTTTTCTGAGAGGTTTGTGGGTGCTGTTTTAGAGCAGTGGTTGAAGAAAACATGAGGGAACAGAGGATGCTGCTGAGCATGTAGCACAGACGCTTCCCTGGCTTACCTGTAGTTCTTGGGCAGTGGCTGTGGCTCCTGCAGGAGGTTCAGCAGTGATGTCTGCATTGCTGCAGGAGTGTATGTCCCACCATCCCTCTTGTATTCCTGGGCTTGTCATACTCTCCAGGTATGCCATTGTTCAGGCTGCTGTGTGTAGGAGAAAGAAAGTACGCCCACATCAGTGTGTGCTCTTGGGTTTTTTTTTTTTGACTTTGTGTTCATTGACTTCAAAGTGCAAGCTTTCCAGCCATCAGTTGGTCTTTGATCTTCCCCTGTGGTTACAAGCCTCCAAAAGGAGGAACATCAAAGCCAGGAATGGCTAGTTTTGTTGGCAGATGGGATTTAATTGTTGCCCTGCTTTGTTCTACTAGGATGCATTCCAGGAGGAGTATTACCGAACAGGAACCTACCCAGCAGTCCCTATCATACCGCCCCGTCGGCCATGGACACTTTTGAACTGGCTTTTCTGGGCTTTATTGCTGCTATATCCGTTGTTCAAGCTGCTCATCAACATGATCAACAGTGGGTCTTCACTGACACTGGCTAGCTTTGCATTTGTCATTGTAATAGGTAAGTTTTTCTGACACAAAAAGATTACTTACAGGGTTACTGTCAGGATTTATTAAGGCTTACTAAATATAAATATGACTTGTGAATTCAACAACCCATCTAATATTATATCCACTCTAGCCTGGAATAGGTTAAAAAAATTTTTTTTTGGTTTGTTAATTTTTGCATAGTTGTATTATTTTTTGTAAGAGTTGCATACAAAATTTTCTGTTTCTGTTGAATTCACAACAGGGACTTCTCAATGGGTTGCCTACAAAAGGCTGTCTTTTCTTGTGTTGTGTGCTGCTGGGTTGTACTTTAAATGCCTAGAAGAGAGGCACAAGGAAAATTTATTCTGTTGAGAATTCTTTTGTCTAATGATAGTGTGATGTGTCATGCTCTGGTAATCCATGAACTCATGATTTAAGAACAGCCTGTTGTGGCCATCTACTCTGACTTCTGTAACACAGGGTAGGGACTGTCCCAGGTGATTCCTTCAGTTCCTGTGGTAGTTCTGAGCTGCCTTGGTTCATATTTAAACTGGTATGATATTTAAGAGGAGGAAGGAAAACAAAACAAGGAGTTGACCCACAGAAGGGGAGGGAGATCTCATTTGGTGTTCTTCATGAAAGCAAGAACCAGGTCAGTTTGGCAAATTGCATCATAGTTGAGTGTCTTCTCCCTTCCAGAATAAGCCATACATTTATAAAGCAAATACTTTCTGTGATTGCACTGACCATCATGTGTTTATGACTTCATCACCTTCACATCTGTGTATATTACAAACCTTTGAAAAAGAAACAGAATTTCACAGTCTTCCTGGCTCTGAGTGAACCTGGATGCAGATTAGAGTTGGCTTAAAAAGCCTTGTCCAGAATAGCAACACAGAGAAATAGGGAAACATGGAGTGTTTTCGTGTCTCAGAAGTGTGTCTTTGCTCTCTGCCTAGGAAATTGTTTCTTCTGCATAATATTTCTTTACATTCTCAGAAGTCTGAATCTTGAACTAGATTGTTCCAGATTAACTAACTAATGTCCTTTTGGCCATCTGTGAAGAGCTTGGTGTGGTAGGCACCAGATATTCTTTTGCAGAAAGTCCTCACCAAAACAAATGCTGCATTAAGCTACTCCTGAGGCTTCTTATAAGGGTAATTGGAAAAGGAAGAATTTGTGTGTGTGTGTGCATGAAGGCAGGAAGTTTACTGCATGATGCTTTGAGCCAGAGGAAGGAAAACGAGCAAAGATAAGGTCCAACATCTTATTTGGGCAGGGTAGAGGAAAAAGGAGGGGAATGCTGTGCTCTTGTCCTCACCTGGAGAAATTGTTGGTGTTTGTTACCCTGGGAATGTGTAAAATCTGTAAGAATTCCTTGGAGCAGCACCTACAACTTAAAAGCCTCTTTTTTTCGCCCACCTTTACTTGTTGGAAGTCACAAGCAGTGCCCCCCTCCCCTCTGACTGGTGAAGAGGATGGGAGTGTAGAGTAAGCACCATGTTTAGGGTGTTCTGAGGAATGGGAGGTGTCAGGTTCAGATCCCCATCACTTGCAGAGGAAGGTCCATCAGCCTCCCCTGTGCTCTTGTTCACAGTGGGTGAACAACAGTAGGTGGGATGAGGTCTGACACCATGGCAAATGCTACTGCCTGGCAACAGTACTCCAGAGGGCATTTGTTCTGCCTTTGGGAGAAATGCTGGCATCCAGTTTGGTACTGGATTGGGAAATGAAGGCCTAATGGTGCACTGAAGCATAGCTATTGCATTTTTTTTTTTAAATTACTCATCTTTCCTTCAGTGTTTTCCTCTTAATTCAGTTTCCCCACTCAGCAGACTGGTTGGTTGGGTACCATTCCCAAGTGCTTCATGCCTTGTGTAGCCTCCACAGGGAGCCTCTCTCCATAATTCAGGGTTCCTGGAGTTTAACCTCGGGGCTGGATGCTTTAATGCTTGGCATTGTGGCATTTGTGATGCTTTTAGATTTAGTCTTTATTAATTTACTAGAGATCCCACACCCCTCACCCTCCACCCTGAGTCTAATAGGATCTTGCCATTAGTGTCCTAGGTCACATCTTTTCTCTATCAAGAAGTGAGAAAAAAAACCTGTAAGGGAAAAAAGCTACTAAGAATAGAGAACAGACAGCCAGAATACCCTTCTTTTCCTTTTTTTTCTTTTATCCCCTTTTCTTGCTGTCTTATTCCCCACTTAGCTTGCTTCTGCTCCTACCCACAAGGAAAGGTTAATGAGCAGGCTGTTCTGAGTTGTCTCTTGAATGCATTTATAGTCCAAAGGACTGATTTTCAGGTTATCTGTGACACTGGAGCTACCAGAAGCAGCAGCAGCAGTGAGCTGCCATTGTGAGCTGCCCGGCTGCCAAAGCCCAGCAGAGAAGGCACTGAGGGTGTGTGCTGTGCTTTGCTGCCCCACACACACCTGCCACGCCTGTGGGATGGTGCAGCTTGCAGTGCTCTGCAGCCCCTGAAGGACCTCAGTGCTCAGCAGCAGCTCAGTTCTCACTCCACACATGGTGAGAGCAAACCCCAAGTGCCTGTAACTGGCTGGGATTTGCTGTGCAGCAGGACACCCATAGAAGAGGCTGCTGCCCCGTCAGACTCAGCCAGACATCTTTGCTGATGAGCAGGAAATAAGAAAGATGATGTCACTTACTTAGCAGATAGCAACCAGTGTGAAGCTCTGAAGGGAGGAGAATCCATGGAAGTGGCAGAAAGCTCAGCCATTAGTGAAAGCAAACAAAAAGCAGAGCTGGTTTATCCTGGTCACTTCGAACTTGATGTGTCATTATGTGCCAGAAAAGCAACAGTTACCTTAGTGTGTTATACTCTGTTTCTGTTTACTATATCCCTTTAAGGCCAATGTTACTGCTAGTTGGGAATAATTACTTGGTCTCTTTTTGTAAAAGCAGAAAAAAAACTTCAGCCCCAGCTGTCACATTGACTTCAGCAGCCAACAGCTGAGTTTCTGTAGCAAGGCCATTCTGCCCAAACTGTGTTTTGCATCCTAAGGGGTGTATCTGTCATGAATGTTCTGGATGTGATGCAATTATCTATTGACAGAGGAACAATCAGTATTTTATTTTGCAGTTTGTCTCCAGCTTCAGGCAAGGGCTCAGCAGTGACTCCTGCAGTGGCTGGGAGACAGAGGCACATGGACACAGATGTGGCTTGGAGGTTGTGACTCTTGTTGCCAGCTGGAACTGTCTGCCCAGCACACCCAGTCTAGCAAGGCAGGGGGGACTGTATTTGCTGTCTTTTCCAGTGTGAGTGGCAATTGGTGCCTGGTAGCTTAACAAGGTAAAAAGAAGCTTTTTCTCTAGACTGGAGGGATTTATCAAGATAAAACCAGCTTTTCACATTGCTCCTGGGAGACCCTTTCTCATTGTTTGTAACTGAAGCAGCACAGGTAGTGTTTATTTTTTTTCTATGCCACTTGGACAGCTCACCTGATATTCCAGAATCAGGAACTTCATTGCAGTCCCTAATAGCCCATTGTAGTAGATTGCTGGTTTTAAAGGTGGTTTCAGTACTTGATACAGATGCAGATAAGCACAAAATAAACCTTTTGCAATAAAAAAGAGCAGAGTAACTGGGAGGTCCTTTTACCTGGTACCTTCTGCATTGTTTCTAGATTGTCATTTGTCCTTTGCATAGTCTCTGCTTATTGTGCTCTGCACTACAACATTTACTGGCTCTGAAGTAACTGGCTGTTCATGTGGAAAGAAGGGTAAGGAAAATGCTTCACTTGAGCTGGAGTGGAAGGACTGTAATCCCTCAGACCCTAACTCCCACATCTAAGGAATGAATAACCAATGGAATGAATAACCAATGTATCCACAGCTCTGCTTGGTTCTGCTCAAACTGTTTCAGCCCTAAATAAATGATATCTCCTCTTTATACTGTCAGTGCAGTCCCCTTGTGCTTTGCTGTGCAGCAGTCAGGGTATTTATAGTCCCAATAATCACCACACTGTGCTCATATCTTACTACTGGCCTGGGACTGGGAGCCCTTTGTGATACTACTTGAACCAACACAAGGCAGTCCCTGCTCCAGAGGATAAATGCTCAAGTAGTTTCAGGGACAAAAGTGTGTTTTGAAAACCAGCTTTAGTTTCACAGGCCACATGGCAAGAGATGTATGTACTTAGCTCACAACAGCTATTTAAAACTTGGTGCTGATATTTTGGTGTTAAAGCAGTGAACGTCTGTCAAATGTCAGTATCTCTTTGACAGCAGCTTCTTTTTTTTTCCCTCCTCCTGCTTCTCCAGTCTCATTTGGCTTCAAAGAACCCAGTGTTGGGTTGCCTTTCACGTTTTGATAACTTGTGTTGAGGAGGACACACTTCATCCTCCAGAAGTAATCTATTACAGAGCTGTTGACACCAGTTAAAAGGGGAATGTATGCAAAAGATGAGAGGGCTTCTCCAGGTTTTTAAAGGGAGAAGCAGCTCTTCCATGTTTAAAGCTCATAGCACCATGGCACCTGCACTGACAGCACGGGGCCAGCAGCTATGTATCAGCTCTAGGGCAGAGAAGGGTTTCATCTGAACCAAGTGTGAGTGGAGATGAGCCAGCTGGGATTCCATGGGAGCTGCTGTGTGTGTGCTGTGCAGTGTGCCTGGGATCTCACTGCAGACCTGGGCGTTTCAGTGTGTCCAAGTTCAGAGTGTGGCCCAAAGGGCTGGAGCGTGGTGTGACCTGGGCAGCAACGCTGCTGATGTGTCTACCATTCATACAGTCTTTAGTTGTACAAATCTTAATTTCAATGTATAACCTACATAACTCAGGTACAAACTATATATGGGAAATCTTTATGCCCCTACGTGCTGTGCTGCTTATAGCACTTGCTGTGTGGTATAAAGGCAGGGTAACCTGAGAAAAAATCCTGAGGTGTGAGAGAAAAGGTGGAAATCGTTTGCTCTGAGCTAAGGTTTTGCTGAGGGATGAGCTACTATGTGTGGAGGTGGTGGTTTTGTTGGAGCTACAATATGTTCCAAGAAAGAAATTACAGTATTGGCTTGGTTGATTTGTGTTAGCTCAGCTCTCCCTGAGCCCCCCAGCCCTCCAGCAGGCAGAGCAGGTCCTCAGCAACCTCCTGCATCTTCTGGATGCTGAGTAGTGGTGGGCAGAAAGATGCAGGAGCTGAGTTACCTCAGTTTGCCCTGGAGCAGTGCACGGATGCTTCAGCCACTACTTTCTCTCATGCTCTTCCCAGAGAACACTTAAACCCTCACAGTTATTAACTTAGGGAGATCAAGCAGTAATTGTGCCTTTCTCCCCTTTCTTGAAGTAAAAGCCCCCAAGTTCCCTTTACTATAGTTGTATGTAAAACTGAGTAAATCCTGAAATGTGATGGTGGCACTCGTGTATGCATGGAGGCTCCAGGAGAGTTGTAGCAAGGAGACACCCCAGCCCTACTCCCACTTTGCTTCCACAGGCTTGGCAAACATGGGTAGTCCTCTTCTCCTTGCACCCCACCTACCCCAGGATGCTGAGGGCTACAGGGTGAAATGAGGACAGAAGGCAGTGGCAACTTCTGCTAGGGAGCAAAGGAAGAAAAAAAGTCTGAACTGCTGAACTAGGTATTTTTTGTGTCCAGGCAGTGGCATTCTTGGAACTGGATGAAATCCCCAATATGCTGTGTGGTTGCTTTAACAGCTGCTCTTATTTATGCTCTGTGTCCATCTCCAGATGCTTTTTCTATCCCTTGTGGTTAAAATACTAATGATTTCATGCTTACTATTATGTTACAATCCCAGGCTGCAGGCTACATGTTGGCTCTTTCTGTTGTGTTCCCCAGCTTATGGCCAGTTAAATGTCAGAGACGTTTTTCTTTTTTTCTTTTCTGTCTGTGAGAGTGAAACCCTTTGCTTGTCTCAGTGGTGTGTGTTTCTATTCATGGCCTGACAGTGGAGTGGAAGTGACAGTGAGCGCCCTTGGAGCCAGCTCCCCTTCTGGGCTGTTCACTGCACAGCTCTGCCTGTGAGAGGGCCCTGCCTTCCTGGCATCCAGGAGACCTGAGGGCAGTCCCATGGGCAGCCCAGCTTCCCAGTGTCCAGCCATCCTCTGTCACATCATGTGTCACTCATCTCTGGTCAGAGGTTACCACTTGCACTCTAAAAGCTGTCAATTTACTGTCACACTACAAAACACGAGGCTGTGGCGATGGGTCTTTGTGGCTGAAGTTGTTGTGCCAAGTTGCAGCTGGTAAAGCACAGGGCAGCACTGTTTGCCAGCTGACAGCCCCCTCCCATTCCCGTGCTGAAGAGCAGCAAGTGCCAGGACACAGGGTGTTGTATCAGCCCTGCTGTTCCCAGGGCATGCCTGGCACTGGTGTGAAGCCTCTGGATTCTCTTGGTGGTCTGTGGTGCCGACTTAATCACAAAAGGTCCTTTGGCTGCTGAAAATTTCTCCAGGATCATCTTAGTGAAGTAAAGACCTATGGGAATGAGACATTTAGAGCACCTCACAGTACTGGGCCTTTCCACCATCAGTCAGAAACAAAGTGGGAGTTGTAGGCTATGGGGAGCTTTGTGGCTTTCTTGGGTTTTTGTTTCATTGGGCTGCTTTATTTTTCATTTAAAGCATTCTCAGCAGAGGGAAGGTGTTTGTGACTTCCAAGTAGGTTTAGGTCTTAAAGAAGCTTGGCATTTCTGGGATACGTACAGTGGCTGAGCAGAAGCTTGAGGAGTAACAGATTTTGGGCAGCTGAGCCCCTTTACAACAAAAACCAAAACTGGGAGGGAAGCAGTTTAGGCTAAGTTGCATTTAATTTAGTCGCTTCAAGTGCTACAGATAAATAAAATAATCCTTGCACATTGTGAACTAGTACCACTCGAAATCGGCTATAAAACTCCTTTAAATTAACCTGGTTTCTTGTAATGGACTTTTCATGAAAATGCCACAACTTAAATTTTTTTCTTTCTCAAGCTCTGAAGTGTTCCTGTGCCTGCTTATGCTTTTGCAGAATTGGGGCTGTTGAAAGCCAGCAGAATTCCCTGCCCCTGCCACACAGGGCTGTGCATGCCTGGGCCTCTCACATCCATCTTGGTTCCTTGTAGCCTCTTCCCTGCTTGTGGGAGGGGACGTGGGTAGCCTGAGGCTCTTCCTTCAAGAGATGCCATAGGCAAATAAGTTGATGTGGGGGTGTGGGAGCATCAAATGCACCTTTCATCCAAGGTCTCCTTCACGATGCTACAGTGGTACAGATCTTCAGGACTTGCCTCAAGCAGCTTTACCTGTGTTTGTTTTGCAGCTTCTGCTGGTGTCAGATGGATGATCGGGGTTACAGAAATTAACAAGGGCTCCGCCTATGGCAACAATGACAACAAGCAGAAACAAAAGTAGCATCTTCAGAGATTGCTTCAATCCAAAGGGAACAAATGCAACTGCTGAAAACTCTTAAGTGCATATCACGGTCCTTCAAGTGAGATCAGAGGATGAGCAATTGCCATGCATATCTGAATTTGTGCTCCTGTTGTTTTTCTCTGGGGGTTTGGCTGGATGACATGCTTGAAAGATGCACTCCTTCGTATACTCTCAACAACAGGTTTGCACTTTTGTGGTTGGTTTGTTTTGCTATGAAGTGTCTTAAGTTTTGAAGAAAAAAATAAATTCCAGCGTGCTTGTATGAAGAGACTCTACCTGGAAAGTAACCAGAGGTGCAGGCTTTAATGTCAGAAGATTGTTACAAGATGATTAAAATTGATAGTTGTGTAGATCACACAGTTTAACAGTTTAACAACCATAATCTGTCAGTGTTTAAATCCAGTACAGCGAGATGCTGTGCTTGGTTATAGCAGTATTGGACTGAAGCAGCTCTGCTGAACTGGCAGAACTACAGTAGAGATTTTGTACATCTAGAACTTATTCCCACAGTGTGCACTACGTGTGCCCTTCCGAACTTCAGCCAGGCCCTGGACATCCAGACATCGGAGCCTGGCGGTAGCATAACCCGGATCAGAATTCGGCCTTGTGGCCTGAGCAGACCTAAGTAACCCACTGCCATCTCCTTCCCCAGGCCATACATCCAAGGGACAGCTGAAACCTCTTAAGAGAGTCATTTTTAGTTTGGAAAAACTGAGGTAATAAAATTCCTTTTGGCTTTAAAGGCTACTTAAAATTCCAGGCCTAACAAGTCCATCCTAACAATTGTGGAAAGAAAATAACTGGGCATGGTATAGTGAAATAATGCCAAGTGTGCATTAAAATGTGTGCCCCACACCCATACTGTTGTGATCCTAATTAATCTGCTTGTCTGTCTTTTCTGATAAATTAGTTTACTTGGTGCCTCATAACAGCCAGCCTGAGGTAATAGTTATATTATCTTTCTTTGTTTTGGGGAGGAGAGGGGAACTAGGAGAGGGACCCAGGACAGTGGGTATGGCTCATTTTTTTTATGTCTGTCTTGATTTATTTGACACCCTTCTGAATTAAATAAAACTAGAATCAAGCTCTGGGGAAGGTGTTGCTCTGACATTCCTAGTACTGATTTCAGGGCAGATGCCTCCTGTTTTTAAAATTCCAGAGTTAAGGATCTGCAGATTACTAAAAAGAACGTGTTTAAAACAGGGAAAAAAGGAAAAGAGGAGACTTCTAACTACCAGCAATTATGTTTGGAAAGAAACCCCTATCTTTTAAAACCTACATATCCTGACACTGAGCAGTGGGGGTTGTGATTGGCACTTTCAAAGATGGTCCATTTTCACTACACATACGACTAAACCCTGATAATCTCTAGTGAAGCAGCTGGTATAAAAATATGTTTAATATAATAAAACTGAGGCCAGAAGAAACAGGGGCTAATACAACAGAATATGAATCATTCCATGAAATAGGTATTTCCTGTTCAGTACATCAGATAATCTAGAACCTTGTCCTTTATATAAACCCCTAAACAGCAGGTGCAGTAGTGCTTTTAGCATGGAGCAATAAGTTTATTGATAGTGGAGGAAGTAAAACTTACAACATGAAGGAAGGAATAGGCCATGGGAAGTGTGAGACTGGTTTGGGGGGCTTTTTTCCTCACACGTCTTGTGTACACATTCCCTGTGCTCCAGAGCTTTTGGAATAGGTTATATGATGTGAACAGAAGCAGGGGCTCTGGTGTATTTTTTCTAACACATGAAATAGAGCCCAAGAGCAGAAAATACTGCAGTGCTTACAATGCTATTATTTTAATAAAGCACATGCCCTGCACCCTATTTGCTATAACAACCAGTGAAAAACTGAGTATTACATCTTGTAGTAATGATGAGGCACATTAACAAGCCAGACCTGAAGACACTGTACACAAGAGTTTGAAAATGGTTGAGGGGAGAGAGTAAAAGCCTCTCCAAGGTAGCAATTTACTGTAAACATCACTTGGCAGGAACAATGGTCTTTTCTCAGGCTGGCAGCTGAGTAGTTCTGAGCAGCAAATACATATTCCTGGAGTGACAGAGATGAGCTGTTCTGCCTTCTTAAAGAGCCACTGATTTAAAGATGCAGTAAGGAAGACATTTGGCATTCCTTATGAATCTCAGTCCTTTCCCCTCCAACTGCACGCAGTGCCACTTCTCCCAAAAGAAAGTACCAAACAAGTAAATACTTCTGAGAGAGTGCATAGATTATTTCATACCCACTTCCCTGGGACCAACCCTTAGAACAGGCTGAGGGCCTGACATGCCACTCCTGGATCCACCCTCCTGAGCACTTCTGCAAGTCCCGGCACTCCGCTGCAGCCCTTCAGCACTCGCTGGCAGACAAAGCATAATGGTCCTTGCCAAAGTTTAAACTTGTCCAGTTCACTGTAGTAAAAGAATGAAAGGTCATTAGGAAGCAGTGTTTGCCCCCATCCCCACAAGCAACTGTATGTTCTACAACTGCCTTAATGAAATTAGTCTTAATGTTTGTTTCTACAAAAATAAAAGTATAAAAACCTGATATGTAGTGAATGAGTTTTCTTTGGGTTGGCAAGAACAAACTAGTAACAGTTTGTCACCTCTAGCCTGACTCCTGAAAGCTGTCCACAGTTCCTGTTTGTGTTCAAGGGCACCTGAAACAAGGCAACTGAGGACACAAAGCACTCAGATACTTCTGGTACACTGCAAAGTGAAGCACAGCGGGTTGGGGGGGGGTACACTTTTACCTCAGGTACTTTCGTGGTCTTGCTGAGGATGACAACAACCTTCCCCTTCTATCACACACCTGAAAAGAAGGTAACGTTTTTGTCTAAGTTTAGCATTGTATTTTTGAGAGCCTAAATATACTGCACAGGTGACATGCAGAGCAAGGTTTGTACTTATCTAGATACCTTTTGTGATATCAACAGCTCACCCCCACACCTGTGAATAATGAAGGATTTGTGGATTAAGAGGAGAGACAAGACAATAGAATATAAAACCAAATATTAAAAGCAAGTTTTAAATTACCTATTTTAAGCCTAAACCTGTAACAGGAATATGTAAACTTGCACTAATGTTTACAAGTAAAAGTTTTAAGTCACCTGTTTGTAATAGCAAATAAAAAAAAAATTAACTAGATCATGCATTGCAGGCTGTTTCTGCCAAGTGGTAGTCATTTCTATCCTCTGTTCCTTGTCTAAGGGTGATGACAACTGGGGTGTGGTGGGGACATCAAAGCTCAGGATCAGAAATCAGTTCTTGGTTTTGCCAAACAGAACACAAGAATCATTTTGCACAGTTCTCTTCTAGAAGACAGAAATACCATGCAGTGCACTCCCTGTTCACAGTGCATACATTCAAGAAGGAAGTTATCCCCAATAAAAGGCAGTATCAGGAACTGCCCATCACCACCTACCCTCAGAAGATGATGAAAGAGGGAACCTTACTTCTTTTATCGCTTGTGTAAGAAGCATCTTGCTCTGCACATCATGAAACTTGACAAAACATTAACTATTGCAATGCCAGAGCAGCTTATTCCAGTTAGGTCAGCTTAGCAGCCTCACACGAGAAATTTAAAATGTGACACAACCCCACATTTCTTTTTGGAAGAAAAAATGCTTCACCAGCATCTCCTAAAATAAACCATTTATTGAGAAAAACCTTTTTTTTAAAATTTCAGTAATCAGCCTTGTGCATAACAAATCCGAAGCTTGCCAAAAACAAATAAACAAAACCCCAGTAAAAGTTCACAGTCAGTGCACTCAAACAGATTAAAAAACAAGGTCCATAACGCCTGATAACACTACAGCATTTCTCTGAACCTAGAGAGTTTAAAAATACTACATATTAACATTACAGTTCTCAATCAAATGAGAAACAGGAGAAAGAACAAAAAGGGTATGGTCCATATACAGTAGTAATGGCACTTTCACTGAAACATGCAGCTTCTTCCAACTTGCGGACACTGTCACGTGAGCAACACGTGCCAAGTAAAATGTACAGGAGCAGCAGAGAAAGTGACACCGTCACTTGTGCAGTCTTCGTTAAGTTCAACTTTTACACTGTTTCTCAGCACAGTCTTTATGTAAATATTACATACAGTAGTGATTAAAATCTTGTCAGAATAAAAAAGGCCAGAGACTGAGGAACTTCATTCTTCGTCTGTGCAAACCTGTGAAGGGAGCAAAAGGCAATTACTTCAGTGGTCTCCCTGCTGCACAAGAGACAACAGATCAATTTCTTCAGCACCTTCATCAAACATCTTTGAAGCTTCTTCTTTCTCCCTTGTTATACAGCTAATGCACTACAAGTGTTTGCATGGGAGTACTGATATTCCCACTGTCCCCGGGCACCCCTTACGTGCCTACAGCAGCATCCGCCTCTGTGATGGATGGGATCTGGCTGCGCTGATGAGGGATGGGTGTAACAATCCCAAACACTGCTACTGAACCAGAATAAAGTCAACACTTTATGTTGGAAAATGGGACAGAATTCAACAAACCTACTGTGCTCCTACTTCTCCGTAAGTTACCAACACAGCTCAATTTTTAGCTGTATTTGCCTATTCCTAAGGAAAGCATCACACCGCAGTTCATGCAAGAACTGCAGGCTGTTGCACCAGCTGCCAGATAAAACATTCAATATGACCTTAACCCTTAGGTATGAACTTAAAAGCAGCCCCTTGCACAGAAAGATGGTGGAGTTCTCAAGCATGTGCTGGTTTCAGTTTTTATGGAGGGGGCCCTGATCTCTAAAAACCTGTGCATATGTACTTGCTGAAGTTTTTGGCACAGAGCCCTTCAGATCCTGAGTCCACTGAGTTGACGCCTGACTTGTCCTTCTAACATAAAGATAATGCTATCAAACCAGTAATGAAAGTTTATTGCATGGTACACACCAGGTCCAAAGCATGTTTCCTGGAGCACATCAACTTGCTACCAGCCCCTCACCATGGCACCAAGCCCTGTGGCATCACTGCAAACAATGAAGCCAACTAAAAGCTGTTCCCAGTTCCCATCTGCAGCTTTTGTAGCCAGTCATCAGACAAACCTTGACAAAGGGATGATCGAGAAGCTGGCTGGCCGTCCACCTCATCTTTGGGTCACTTTCCAGGCAGTGGCAAAGGAAGTCTTTCCCTTCAGGGCTCACTTTGTCAGGAATAGGAGGTTTATGACCCATCCCCACTTTATACATGATCTGGAAGTTGTGCTCATATTCATGCCAAGGCCTCTGCAACAGGTAACAGCATTGCTAAGTGCAAGCTTGAGTGAGTAACTTGCTACCCACTAGAGCATTTATTTCTGTACTGCAGGAAATGAAAAACCATCCCAAATCCTTTCAGACTTCAGTGTGACAAATTGCTGAGAGTGGGACCAGAATTTGCAGAGAAACAGCTAAGCACAGTTTGCATTCTGTCAGCACGTGAAACATCCCTACCTTGCCGGTGACCATCTCTATGACAACACAGCCCAGGCTCCAGATATCTGCTGCACGTCCATGCCCTTCTCCTTTGGCTCTAGTGATTACTTCTGGAGCCATGTACGCTTTGAAACAACATACATGATGCCATCAGTTCATACAGCACGAGGAACAGGATCTATCAAGTGACTAACTGGGTAAACCAAATGCTTTTAAAAAATGTCTAATGAATTACTACTCAGCTTTTCTTGCTGAGCTTTGCCATTTGCTGGTTTCTTACTCTTTGACATGTTTGCAGCCCAACTGTCTTTCAGTTTGAAAAGTGATAGTTGCTGCTACAGTACATGCTATCAGTTATTGCTATTTTTTGAAAATAGATTAAGCAGCTGTTCAGTAAGAAGAGTACTGTTTCAGTATGGCTGCAGAGAAAAATACAACCACAGAAAATACAAGTTCCAGCATCTTTATAGTTACCAGACAAATACAATTTCCTCTCTCACATTGTATCGTTCACTGATTGTTTTGGCTTCTGGATGTAAAGCACACAGCTAGCTATGGTAAAATCAAATTTCCCTGAAACACATGGTTTTACTCCAGCCCAGACTTCTGGCACAGGCATCTTCCTTTATGGTAAGTAGACAAGTACCTGCCTAGCACAGGCTTCCTTACCTGCAGTCCCCAAGGTACTGTTCACTTCTCCAGGCATTGTCTGAGTATTGTTCTTCAGCTTCACTGAGCAGCCAAAGTCTCCTAGTTTAATCAGTCCAGATGAGGTAAGAAAGATGTTGGCTCCTAGGAAACACAATGAAACACAGTAACACTTGTTTAAACCAGAGCTGAACTAAAGAATTGAGGGTTCCTCAATATAGCCTTGGAAGTTACACAGTGGATAATAGCTGAATCCACACTTAGATCTTTACCTGTGGATTAAGTGTGAAATATGACAGCATTAAAGATGTTCTGGCAGGTTTGTGTTAACATGAAGACTACTGGAAGCTGACAGGTGTTCAAAAAAAAAAAATTAAAAGGCAGTATGGCAGGCAAATTAAACAGCTTTCCATACAAGCTCGTTACAAGAAATTACTCCTTCAGGAATTCCAGTGCTTCTTCTTGTGAGCATTACACTCTGAAGAAACTGCTTCCTGGCAGAGGCCATTGCAAAAGCCATCTTTTCAATTCTGCTGAGTCAAGACAGATGATATCATACTTGTCAATAAAAATAGTGTGGCCAGCAGGATGAGGGAAGGGATCATCCCCCTGTACTCAGCTCTGGTGAGGCTGCATCTCAAGCTGTGTGTCCAGTTCTGGGCCCCTCACTACAAGAAGGACACTGAGGTGCTGGAGCACGACCAGAGAAGAGCAACAGAGCTGGTGAAAGGTCTGGAGTACAAGTCCCACGAGGAGCAGCTGAGGGAGCTGGCAGTGTTCAGCCTGGAGACAAGGAGGCTCGGGGGAGACCTTATCACTCTCTGTAACTGCCTGAAAGGAGGCTATAGCCAGGTGGGGATCAGCCTCTTCTCCCAGACAACCAGCATGTGCCAGGGGAGGTTCAGGTTGGACATCAAGAGGAATTTCTTCACTGAAAGAACGGTCAGGCATTGAAACAGGCTGTCCAGGGAGGTGGTGGAGTCACTGTCCCTGGAGGTGTTCAAGATACAACTGGGCACAGCACTTGGTGCCATGGATAGTTGGTTGGCATGGTGGTGTTTGGTCAAAGGCTGGATTATCTTGGAGGTCTTTTCCAACCTTAATGATTCTATGGTCACAGCCAACTTGCAAAACAGAGCTTAGAGCATTTTATTATGTATGCTACAAAGTGCCTACTCCTATTGCACTTTACTTCCACAGTAATTTTTAGAGGACTACCACCATTAAAACAACTGGCTATACTGCCAGCTTACATTGGAACAAACTTCCCTAGCATAGTTAAGAATCTCCAAGGGGAATCAGCAATTGGCTTCAAGTCAGTTGCTCAACACTCCAAAATAAGCCAAGTGGTTTTGACAAACTGTGGTTTTCTCTCATTCAACATCCTGCCAAAACTCATGTTGACAGCAACAGTAAACAGGTAGAGCAGAAGGAGTTCCCTGTGTCAGTCCAAGTCCTGGATTCTGCAAGTATCTCAAAGCATAAGCAGGTTACAAGTACCACCTGGCAGAAAGAGAGCTTCAGCTGTGATCCTTCTTGAGGAAAAATGGACGGTTTGCACAAAACAAACCTGTTCACCTACTCTAGGAGTAGGCAGGTGTTGGGATTTCATTACACATAGCCTCTTCCCATGTCACACAAAAGATTCATTCAAAAACAGCTCATCTCAATAGAACCTTCCAAAGTTTCTCACTTTTGTTCCACCTTAAACAGTGCAAAAATTATTGGCTGCTCCTCCTTTGTGTTGTCTTAGTAACCTTTTCCCGTTAGCTTGGCTGGGCATCCCCAGGATATTTATAGAAAATATAAAGAATCTTCAAAAAGCTCATGTCAAAAAAAGGCAGTGCAGGTCAATGATGCCAAAACCCTGCCCATTTCTCAAAGGACTCTCTGACTACTGTGACAGTGGTTGAGAGCTATTTTGTCCAAGAGGTGCAACACAGAACTGCAATTAAAAAGTGAGAAAATCATTAAAAGAAATAAATTTCAACCTTTAGTTACTGTAAGCTTTTACAAATTCTGAAAGAAGAACTAATGTTCTTCTGCACATTGTGTCCAATGGTTTTCCACTTCTGGCATTCAGATGCTTGCACATACTCCAGAACTCTTTCACTGGATTCTGCAGTTTGCCATCAGACGGACCTACGTCCAGAGTCACCCTGAACCACAGGCAGGTGTAGTGCAGCTGGGCAGACCATCCCGCAGCTTCTTGAATGCAAGAGAACCCAGAAAGACACCAAAGCAGTACAAGAAGGTGCCTGACAGGACACTAAGTATGGACAATGCATTAGAAGAGTGACAGCTTCTTTTTCCTTTGAACTGCTGCCAACACCTTTTCTAATGGTTTTCAAGAAGTTGCTTGTCAGATAGAAAGTAGGTGCACTTAGCCTACACAAAGAGCTTAGGAAAAACAGCCATCACTAGCAAACCCTTTTTCAAGGATATTTTGGAAACCTGATTTTTCTGTTCCTCAAGAAAGCAACATGAAAATTTCACAGAAAGCTACAAAGTGGTTTCCCACTACTACAGTGGGTGGAGCTTGGCAGTGCTGAAGTGCAACAATCTCCCTTCTGGCTGAATCTAAGGCTATTGAGATAATTTAGTTAAATATACTTCAGAACCTGTTTTCAAGGCCTTTCAAACTAGAGTTTGTCCATGTTAATAAAAAGTAATGACAATTTAGCCTAAGAGTTACCATGAAAGCCCTTTCCTGAAAGCACTTGGAACTGTCAAATGGAATAAAGCACTGAACCCAAAGTTTCACCAAGAAGAAAGAGACAGTACTCAAAGATTCATGTTGCTGACACTTTCTGTCAGCTGAACAAAGCTTCCACTGATGTATTGTCAGCTGAAGCCTGTTTTGTAAGCTGCTTGTTCAGAAACCAAGACCAGATTGTAGAAGGAGTCTTTAAAAAGGGTCTCTCTGTTAAATAAAACCTGCACAGAATCCAGAAGGATGTGGGTAATTGGAGATAGAAGGGCAGTACTTTGAGGATGCCCAATGCTTTTTACCTCTGACAGTTAATGCTACTGGGAATGTAAGAAAATTCCCTCCATATCTGCATGGTTAATAGGCAAAATAAAACCAAAGACCATGAGTAAAACAGCAAAAAGGGACCACCCCCCATCTATTCCTTCTCTCCCTGCACACCTACACTGTCTAAAGCATCTGTTGCCCATTTTTCACTGTAAAATAGCTAGTTTTCTCTGTTAGACAGTTTCAAGGACGATTTCTGTAAACATAGCTATGTTGTTGTAAAAATTATCTTTTTACATTCCTTTCCCATGGACACAGATCCTTTTGACGGACACTTCTTTTAACCAATATAGTTAGAGATGGAAGTGTTAACTTTCTCCAATGATCTGTGATTTAAAAAAGTGTATATAAGAATTAAACGAAGGTGGGTTTTCCCCCTTTTTCCGCCCTTTGCTCTGAACACAGCTCGGACTCCGGCTCTCATTAATTCTGCGTCTTCGGCTGATAAGCCGGGATAAGCCGTAATAACAGGCATCCCGGTAATAAGCATCCTCACTGGATACATTTGCAGAGGCAAGAGGTTGCCCAGTTGTGCACAGCCCTCCTGCTGTTACACCACAAGTCCTCCTGGGCACACTGCAAAGAGGAAATGTCAAAGCCACGCTCCTGCTAGAGCAGCCACAACCTAAAGCACTTAAACTCAAGTTTCACACCCTGTACCTCTGCCAAATCAGCCACATAGAAAGCACAATGAAAACTGCACCAGCATGATAGTACAAAGGCTTAGGTGGAAAGCCTGTGAGTCCAAGGAGCAGTCCAAAAAGTCCCACTAAAGACTGTGCCCCAATTCCAGAAAAAGAGGCAGCCCATAGACAGTCCACAGGCGGGGCTTAACCAGTGCAGCCGCCAAATCTATTCAAGAAACAAGCAGGCCAAATGCTACTCTTGGATGAGAAAATCAGCTTTAGCATTCTCTTTTTCTCAGTCTCTTAGAAAGCATGACACGTGCCCATAGTCTCCTGCTGCACAGTTTTCCACTCTTGCTGAATAGCCTTCCTTCCTTTGTGCTCATCAGGAAGACAGGAATGGCAGAAGTTTGAGCTAACAACAAAGTTAACAAAAAGACAATAGAGTAGCAGTTTGATGCAGACTTTTTGGCATAGAGCATCTCATTTACAAGTTTCTGATTTACTAAAGTTTCAGATACAATCCCTTCATTTCCTGTATTCATCCAAGTACTCTCCAGGAACATGCCCTTCTTTTCTGAAGAGACTGCACCAGGCATGACCTCACTGATTAATTCCTCTCAAATCAGCACTTGTGAGATCACATATTGAGTGTTGTGTCTTGTTTTTAGGCTCTCCAGGGCAAGAGAGACAATGACACACTGGAGCAAACCCAGGAGAGTGGCATCAAGATGGTCAAGGGGCTGGTGCACCCAGTGTACAAGGAAAGGCTGCAAGATGGGTTTGTTCAGCTTGAAGAAGGGATGCCCAGGGGGCTGTGTGTGCAAGGGACTTATTGCTGTTTTCAGCTGTGTAATGGGAAGACAGCAATACTGTGGAAACAGACTTTTCCCTCCAAGGCACACTGTGGAATGGCTATGGGGAGGTGGCAACACAACAGAAACCTCTGCAGATTCCAGGGAGCTATCAGGAAAAAGCTTTTCACAGTGGGGATAGGTCAGTCAGTGGAACAGGGCCTCTCCATCCCTGGAGGCACACGTATATCTCAGCTCAACGATGTCCTGAGCAATCTGATCTAATCTGACATTGGATCCAATACTCAGGCTGGCCCTGTTTAGAACAGAAGGCTCAGAGATGTCCACAGGTTCCCTCCAGCATTAAATATTCCATCATTCTCCATCACTGACCAGAATAGCTTCCTTACAAAAAGTGAAGTACTTCTAACCAAAGAAACTGGGCTTAGCCACAGGAATTAAAATTCAATACCCAGAATAGAGACTAAAAGAGTATCACAACAGACTATCTCCTGCTACATACCAGCACCACCTGCTTTTCACATTGATGCAGACCAAGCAAAAACTGCAGCCAAATGTAACAACCAGCCAACATAACCCCCAGTTTGCCCTCACCACCACAGGCTGAAAAAGGTTTTTGGCAGCTGCTTTGTCTTTTACCCTGACAGAGCTGGACCATAATAGCATCTGAAAGACAACGGTGGCACAAGGGGACACTACTAACCAAAGAATATATTTGAGCACAAGGTACTTGCAGACACCAACTGCAGGATACAAATAAACAATCATTGTAAGAATTGTTTATCTGCTGCTAGAAGAAATAGATCCACAGTGATGTTTAGCAAACTGGCCATCAGTGACGTGATCTGACAGCAAGATTTTCATAGGAAAGCAGTTTTAACAGTCTGAATGACATATTGTTCTTCCCTATCAGAAAAATAAGAGTACTGGTCTACACAAGAGCTAAAATTAAAAGTAGTGTTGTTTACTGCAGTTAGCCTGAAAACCTGGGGATGCAATGTTAATATAAAAGGAGAGAGAGCTTCCAACGCAACATCAGGTATCCTTTACAAAAATGCCCTCTGTGGTCTGTCTTTATATTCTGTCATGAAGTTTCAGGAAGGTCTGTACACAGATGTGTCTGCAGTGACCCCGTTACTCTCAAGAAACACTCCAACATTTGACCTAAGGAACCTGCTTCAACAGGAATGCCCTCAGACAACACCCCACTGCAGTTTTGTCAAACATCTTTTCTCATTCCATGCATTTCCGTGAAGAACAGAAGACCTATTTGGAAATATCCAGATATCATCAATGACACTGAGCAGCACAAAAGAAATCCCTGTCAGCCAGCCTTGGATTTTGATCACAACGAGCTTCCAGGAGAGCATAATCCAGCTAAGCAGAACCTGGACAAGGAATGATCAAGAAAAGGGCAAGGAGGGAACTGTGAAAAGCACAAAGGGAAATCCACAACTGGAGAGAAACCTTTGGTGAGGAAGGAGAACCAGAAAAGGTAAGATTGCTGGGGAATGGGAGTGAGGAAAAGTGTTTTCTAGAAAAAAAAAGCCAAAACTGACTCAAGAGTGGCCTACCTGGGTGGAAGGCCTCTGGATCGTAGATAGTTCTTTTCCCAAATGAGAAGCACGAGGCCAAAGGACCAAGAGCAACTGGGAACCTCCTACACTGCTGCGGTGATTCAAAACCCTGTGAGCAAGAGGGACATAGAAACCCAGCATCGTTGGGTTGCACTGCCTTGTCACAAAATGAGCATTCACAGGGCACATTGTGTGCATTGCTTCCCCTACCTTCGCCTAAGTTTCCTGCCATCGGTGAGCCAAATATGCCAGACTAACAAAACCAAGATAACCAGACATGGAGGATGTTGTTGGAAGGCGCAGAAAAAGAAAAATGAACCTGAAATGAGGACTGATACTGGGTGTCTTAAACAAATGCCAAAACCAACCCCCCTTTAGTTACTGTAGTTCCAGTCTGCTCATCTTGTAAGCAAATGCTGACAGCCAGGCACAAGAAGATAAACGTATGGGAAAAAAAAACACTAGATAAAGGGATATCCTAAAGTTACTTCTTTTAACAATGGTTTTGTTACTAAGTTTCATCAACCATTCATCTGAAATTCTATAACTCTTTGGGAAAATGGAATCACAGAGAGAAGATCTGATGCACAACTCTAGCACTGTACACTGCTTGTCAGTTTCAGAAAACAGCACTATTATTTGCACAGACAAGAAGGAAAACAGCGTTAGGTATCTCATTATTACTAAAACTGCTAGGAGTTTATAATAACTGAGTTTAGATGAATCCCCAATGATCTTAATAACCTCTAGAGAGACTATATAAATCATAGGTAAAATTTATGAGTTTGAAATGACAATTGTGAATGTTTTTTATGATCTACACTTAAAAAAAAGATTCTGAGAGCATGACACTAGCTAATAACTTGTAAACTGAAAGATTAGTGGAAGGCTTTATACAATTAATGGCTGCGTGTGCAAATATGTCCCCCCATCTTTCCCCCTGCTCTCATCTACCACACTGAAAGAAGACTACCTTTGTTGGTTAACATTACCTTTAATGTCTCGATGAACAATACCATGTTCATGTAGTACATTGATAGCAATGGTGATCTGCTTTGAGTAGAGCCTGATGACATGCTCCTGAAGGCCCAGTTTTGATACCTCCTCCAGAGTGCCCTCGTCACAGTACTCCATGAAGATGTACATTTCCTCCTGTTGTGGGAATCAAACCAGATTTCACTGGGTTTAACTTTTACATTTTAAACACTGAATTAAGATCAAGTTTTTTCTTTCCCTCCTTCATTGTTCATGAAGAGTAATGTGAGTTATCATGCAATGTCTTAATGAAAGTATTGCTTACCATGAAATATTTAATAAATCATCTCTGCAGAACGCTATTCTCTCAAGCCTGCTGCAACCTAATATATTCTACTGCACAGCTACTGGAAAATCTCTGCTGCATGTCTATCTGCATCATATGTACATAATCAATACTATTTGGTGGCATAAAATTACATTACTTTGGCATCAACCAAAAGACACTTTGGAAATTTTGCAGGCAATTACACAGAAATCCAAAAAGATCCTTTACTAATTTAGGAGGGAAAAAGAAAAGGGCAGTAAATGATGTTTTGGGCTTGTTTTTTATGCCCTCTTTCTGTCCCAGCTCCTGCAATATCATGTGTTGATTGCTTGGGATGGGCAAGTTTTTTGTTCTTTTCTGTGGCTTGCAGAAGCATGCCAACTCTAACTCACTTTAAGGAAAAATTAGGTTTCTGTTCCCACTCTCTGTCTCCAAGCCCGATTTCAGCCAGACTGAATTAATATAAAAAGATGGCAAAGACACCAAGCTCTTACAAACTAGTCTGAGAAACCAATGACCCAGTGGCACAGACACCCAAATTTGTGGCCCCGAGTACAGAAATGCAGACAGAAAGCAGCTTTTGTCCCCTTCTAAACCAGCAGTGTGTCACCAAAACAACTCATTGATATTGAGCAAATCAGTCAAATCCATGCAGCACTTTCCAGCCCAGACACCAGGACTGGAGACTCATAGGGAAAGTGGGAAGAGCATGTGGGAAGCAGAGAGTAATAAAAAATTGTGTATCTCAGCACACAACTCTGGAATGCAATTCTGTAAGAAAAACACATTTCATTAGTTCTGCTGCTTAAGCAAGAAAACTTGTTTTCTCCTTCTGAAGAGATGCTAGCTGAATTCCAATACCTGTCTGGCATCAACACTTAAATGCCAGCACAATTTTTTTCCAGGAATCAATATAATACAATGCCAGTATAACCTTTGCTGCTAACAGTTTTTAGCCTGTCTAGTCTTTATCTATGTACAGAAGTTACCATACCATATATGATATACCTTGCTTTTAGAACAGTTCAACAGAGTAGTAGCAGAGAATAGCTCCAGCATTACTCACTCTATTCACTTATTGTAAACCTTCTCTGTTTATGAACCAGTTTCAAAAAATCTCTCCAGACTATGTTTCAGAGACCTCAACATCAAGAGGAAAAAAGACATGCTACTATTCCCAGAAATAAACAAATCATTAAGATTAATGAAAAGGTTCTCAAGTAAAACCTCCAATAATAATACAAAGCTTCTTAAAATTTTCTCTCTGCTTTATAAAAAAGCCCCAATAATTTATATTTTCTTACCCTGTGGAGCTCCACGCCAAAATAACGAACTAGATTAGGGTGTTTGATGCCTTCAAAAATCTTCAGTTCATCAGCTGTTTCTTTAATGGTTTTGTGATCATTAGGTTGAAATCTTATCTGCAAGAAAGAGTTGTCATTATTTTGCTACTGGTTCAAATGAATAAGGAACAAAAAAAGCAAACAACCCATCCTAAACTCAAACACAAAAAAAAGCTTTTGTTGTTGTTGTTACTGTTAAATGGCATCATCACATAAAAAAACCCAAAATACCGTCTCCCACCCTCCATCCCTTAAACAAAAAAGAGCACACTAAGCTATTTTTGAAAAATTACATAAAACTATGATGCTTTATAAACTTTCTAAGAGCAAAATGCTGTTACTTAAATGTGTAAATACATGTGTGCACATATGTATCTCTTCTGAGCTTCTAGCTTAGGTGTGGTAGACAGACACAGTACAAGAGAATCTGAAAGCAACACCAGTGAGAGCCATCATTCACGAAGAATATTTGCCAGGTACTTCATCACCAGAGAGTCTAAGGGATCTCTTTGAGGGATTTATTCATTGAGAATGAGGCAGGTGCAAGGAAAAGGTGTGACATGGAACAAATACAATCAAAGGTTTTGATGAAAGGAACAGGTGTTCATTACTTCTCCTGCAATATGCTGTGCTGGATTGTTCAATGAGGAAAAAAATTACCAGGTGTTCTGAAAAACTGATTTAAAGCTTCTAACCACACAAAGATAAGCAATATGCATAGCAAGTTATGGAAGATGCTACTTTTACCATATTGTTAGAAAGCAGAAGCTTCATTATTTGAGTGCAGGACAACTGCTAAAGAAATACATGCAAATATTTTGCCTTCAGCTGCTGGGATGTTATGTCAGTTGTGTTCTGTATAACAATTCCAGGATATAGTTTGTACTCAAACAGTGGTAAAATTAAATTATGAAGATTACAAAAAGGTGACAAATGATATTCAAGTATTTTACGTAGTCCCTAATACATAGCTGCAATACTATGTATTTGTAGTAAAGCTTGTCCACTATATTTTGAAGTGATTTTAATGACACTGGTTGAGACAAAGTGTGAAGAAATCCTGGTGCAGGGGCAGGGGAATGCAGTGTTCTTAACCAGTTTAAAAACCAATAAATCTATGTTTTCCCAAGGTATTCTTAAAGAAACCCAGAAGAGCCTTTTATTTGCCAGTTGCAGTTTGCATTCAAGCCTAGTGAAAAGTCTGTCAAACAAGGTCTGTTCACAAACTTACTCGAGCTTCTACTAAAGAGCACACACATGCTCATCTGTAAAGAGCACCTGCATCTAGAAAGCAACTCTGAATTACAGAAACAGAGTGCTGCGGATGGGGGAGGTAAATGTTCTTTCATCAGGAGAAAAAAAACATAACAGCAACAAAATTTCAAGTGTTGGTATTAGTCAGTGAATGAGTATGGTAGAAGAAGTTAAGCACAAGCCAGTCTTGCTTTTCCACACCTTGGAGATCACATACATATTGTGTGTGTGTAAGAACTGGCTCAGAAAATGTAACTGCTGCAACATCCAGTGGCTGTCACAGTAACTGCTGTGAACAGCTAATGCTTGCACTGGTCTAAAGACGTAGAAATGCATTAAAACTAAACAATAATTTAAAAGAAAACACAACCACAAGGGGGGTTGTAAGGAAAACAGACCTCTATGCCTACACAGCTTTACTTACTCTATCCTGAAAACTAAATTTTCTGTACCCACCAAGTTAGTCAGCAGTTTTGTGACTCAACCTAGCTCACACTACAGGAGAATCTGAAAAACATCTGATGTCACACTTCCTATCTTTTGCTCTAAGGAATGAAGGAAAAAGTAATAAAATGTGAGAGGCAACACTGCAAAGCAAAACAAATTTGTGTACACTCTTCACCAATCTTTTAAAATTATTAAATATCTCTTAATGGAAGTTAATATATATTTAGCAAGCATTCATTAAGATCACAACATCCCTATGAGATTAGTAAAAAACACATTATTCATTTTACATACATCTAAATTGAAAGTTATAACCTGAAAAGAAAAATCTTAAGCAACTTAAGGAGGAAATGAAGAAACAATCTGTCTTCCCATCCTATCCCCATTAGCTAACAACAGTGTTCAGAAACCCTCAATGTCACCCACATTTGGTTTAGGAAAAAACACAAAAGCGGCAATGATTCTTGTAGACACAGTACTCACTTCCTTCATAGCCATCAGCTCCCCAGTGTCAACACTGATACAGGTGTAGACCTTTCCATACTGGCCTTCACCTGCAAAATGAGAATAAGGAAAATTAATTACACTACATTCAATAAGCAGGTACACCAACTGCAATAAGAAAACATCACTGAAAGCAGCTTGTTGATGCTCTTTACCTTTCTTTTAATTTACAACTTCAAGTACCTTTCACTGTAACACTTAACATCACATTCATAGCCCTGAATTCAAGCTGATTAAAAGTAAACACACTACATTAACGGGCTGACCAGAAAGAAAACTTATCATGAATAAAGATTTTCCTCCCAAATCCCAAACCAGAGAGTAAAAAATGATCACATGAAGAAAACAATAAGACTGGGGAATTTAACCCCAAAGTTTGAACTCATTTCCACTCATATTTCTAGTTCTTCCAAATGTAGAACTCAAATACTTTATGCAGCTATCACAAGATCACACCTAAGTAATTGTCCTAACCAAATATTTCTCCTTTTTTGTTTCTTGTTATCTGATCAATAAAAACTTCTGTGGAGTTCTACATTAAGAAAATCCTAGTTGCAACAGTATTTTGTATTTTAACATCCTGATTTCAGTAAGGCTGATATTACCCCTGCAGAGACCCAAGATTTTTAAAGATAGTCTTAGATTTCCTTGAAAAATTCTAGGTTTGGTATTTTAGCCTGATAAATGAAAGTATAATGCACGTACCAATTTTGTTTCCTCTCTGCCACTTGAAAGTCACTTTTCTCAAACCTACATGCATGACATTATCATAAGATTTCGGTGTGTCACAAACTTGGCCAATGATGTTCTTCCTTCTCATCTCTCTGTATCTCCTTTCTTCAAACAACTGAACAGACTTCTGAACAGCTTCCATCGGTGCTTGCTTGGAAGCAGTGTCTAAAAAGAGTGATGAACAATTTCCTTGAGTGAGAAGTATTCATTTTATATTTTGTTACCTTTTGGTATCACACGAAGTGACCAGAGTTAAAAGAAAACTATTTTGTGAGTCTAATTAAGGTGTTGGAAAAGAATAAGAGCTTTTAACATCACATAAGAAATGATCACTTATGAATCACACATGAAACTAAGGTAAATGAGAATACTGGTACTTTCCCAATCATCTCTTACTTGATTCAAGGAAATTACATTTATAAAATACAACATACTTGTTTGCATTTCACCTGTAACTAACTTCTGATAGTGAAAATATGCTAGGGTCATAAAAGCAGTAAGGAAAGAAGGACAGTCAAGGTTCTGCTCTACAGAAATAAGAGGTTTCTTGAAAAACTGATAGCATGTGTTATTTCAATGATTTACAATCTCCAGCTGTCAAGTCTTATCCTGAAACAGCATCCTAGTGAGTGAGGCCAGAAGAGATCTCAGGGCAGCATTAGTTCATCCCCTCCTTGTAAAGCACAAAAATTACCCACCTGTCACTGCTGATACCAGTAGCTGAACCTTGTTCCTAGCAGTCTCCAAAAGATGGAGACTCCCTGATTATACATTCTACTTCCCCACCCATATTTAATACTAATTCCTCTATACTAAATACGTCCTGCTGGAGTTTTCAGCCAGAATCTTTGCCCTATTCATAGTACACAGTAAAACCAGATCCCACTAGCGCAGTCTTCTAGAAATGATCTTAAGTTTTCGCTCATTCTTCTTTTCTAGTTTAAACAAACTCAAATTCCTTCAGTATTTATGTTCCGACTCCTAGATTTCAAAACAAGATCTTGTCATTCTTCCTGTGTTCTGTCAAAGCCACATAATGAGACCAGTTTCTAATGTGACAGAAATTCTTTTCTAATATTCCATGAGGTTCCACCCTGCCATAATAAATGCAAGCAAGCTTCACGTATATATCCATATAGAATAGGAGTGTCTGCAGTAATTAAGTTACTTCAAGTTTCATGAAAATCAGTAATAGGACAGAGAGGAAGGGACCCCAAAATAGCCTTGAATTTAGGAAACAGTGTGGGATCACATGCTGTTGGACAATGAAAATAAGAAAAACCCACACTGGGGAGAGATCTTGGGAAGTGAGGAAGTGCTTCCTACTGTCATGCAACTCACAACCGGGCACTGAATAGGGACAGCAAACTTCTGCAATTCCTATATAATAACAAATTATCTCAATATTCTAGGACATTTCAGTTTCTGAAAGATACTAGCAAAGAATTAACTTTTCTGAAGTTTAATTACTTTTATCTCAGAAAGTACAACTTGTGATTCTGTTAGCAATATCCTATACCTGCAATCAAGAGGGGTTTTTTTTAACTCTTTCCTGTGTATAAAGCTGTGGAAACCTCTTCATAATCCTCAATCAAATTCAACCTTTTAGTACAGCACTGGTTTAACAGACTTCACATTACAGTGACTCACAAACACCTACCTTTGGTCTGGTTGATTAACGTTCTGAGCTCCCAACTCCGCCGGGATGAACCACTGCAGTCTCCTTTTGGATACAATGGCTCTAGAGAAGTAACAGTGTGAGCACAACAGTAGCTTTAGCACATATCAAGGATTATGCCACTATATTCAGCAGAACCTGAGATCTTACATAGGGGACTAATACACCCTCCATGTATAGCAACATATGATCTTGAAATCAAAATTGACTTCTCTTTAGAAAACAAATTATGAAATAGAATTTCATTTATACAGAAACAGAGATCTCTTTCCACAACTGAGGGAAGCACTCTAACCCAGGGTACTCAGAATCAAACATGCAAGATATCTGTAGGGAAAGAATTTTCTAAGATTCCTTAGAATAAAATTTGTATTCAGTCCAACCTAAGCCACCTTCCTTTTCATACAGACACATAAAAATAGAATAAGCATGAAACAGACAACATTTTCAATATTTGCTTAAAAACTTACAAAGATAAAAAATATCTCCCACACCTCTTAACATATATTTTTAAGACATTTCTCTCTATGAAATCCAGTATGGATGACCACAATATCAACTCTGTTCTGCTCCAGATTTTGTACTTCCTTTTAATTTGCACAATGAATCTTTCAAGGTGTTTGTTACAACGAATACCACATATACAAGGCCTGGGGAAATCTGAAGGAGGAGCCCTGAGCAGGACATCAAGTCACACATCCTTGTCCCTTCTTCCATGATTCAAATAATAACAAGTATTTGCAACATGAATACTGCAGGAATAAAGAACTGGACAGAAACACTTCACTGTCTTGATGAGTCCAGTTCATACCTCATAACAGTGTTTCAGAATTTACTATCAAATGGGGTATATAATTCAGAAATCATGTTACTAATTTCATTTTGAACAATGGGACTTAGTAAGACACCAGGAATTCCCTTCAGATACAATTCAGAAACAATATGAAAGGCAAGAGAATAGTGGCTATATCTGATAAAAGAACTTACTCTGACAATGTAAGCCTAAAAGTTAAAAATCTAAGATATCTGAATGCGAAGAGGTGAAAAAAAGTTTTGGAAAGGGTAAGAACTAGGAACAGAGAGAAATATATTAATGACATAAAACATCTGCACATCCAGGTCACAATTTGTTATTGTGACAATCACCTTCTCGCTCTTCAGTGGGACTGGAGTGACGACTAAGTGATCTGAACTGCAACTCAGCTGCTATTGAAGCAAGTCGATCATTTTCAGGGACACTGGAACCCCTGTTAAAAAGAGCCATCATACTAATTAACTTGTCGTATTTATTTAGTGCAATGCTAATTTAACTGCAGTTTTTAAGAGACAGAACCTCTGAAGCCTAGGATATGAACCATGAAAGCAACATGACAGAAAAACTGATGCACAAAGGTAAACAGAAAACCCTTTCTGTGCTATTTTTCCCAAATGAAGACTTTTTATAGGATTTTAGCTATGCCACTATATGAGAAAGCCCTAAGGTTTCAAAGCATAAGCTACTTCAAACTGTTTCTTGACCACAGCAACAGAATCCATTTTCATGACTTGTAAAGTACTACTAAGACAGCTGCTGCAGGATGCAGCTTGTGCCAGGTTTGGATATACAATCAGAAGTGATTCAGCTGGGTGATAATGTGAGCCACATTACCAGATGAAAGGTAGTAACTGAATTCATATGTGCCTACTGCACTGCAAATACAGTCATAGTCCACAGTCATTGAGTCAAAACTACTGGGAAAAGACAAACTGGCTGACAGGAAGGACAGTGTTAAATGAAAGCAGACTGATTGTTTGGAGACCCCAGTTCTTCCAGACAGCACAGAGTAGAATTAGATGCCTCAGAGCAAGAGACAGATGAATAAGCAGGCTGAACAGAAAGGAAAACAATACTGAGAGAAATGAGACTTAAATTTTTAGGTCTTCAGGCACCTTTCTCCAGCCTGAGACAATGATCAGTCCACTCACGTTTTAGAGCTATAAATTCCTCATGGAAGTCTTTCTGCCATAGATCCCTTTTGGACAAGGCTCCCTTTCAAATTTTAAGGTTTGATGGGGAAGAATTGTCACTGATGACTCTTTAAACATAACGCTTTAGAGATATGGGCTCACCATTACTGGAAGATAGCTGGCATTACAAGGCGCACACATACCTATGAGAGGACTTCCCTACAGCCCTAAAGTTGCTTCCAAATTGTATCTGATTATTACCTTAGTTAAAAAAAAAGAAAAGAAAAAAGACAACAATCTTGAGAACAGAAGCCAAAACTGAAGACAACCTATTTCCATGTGAATGTTCTCCATACAATGTTTGCTTTGCACTTCCTACTACTGCCCAACTAGATTTTATAAGTTCAAGCAGGAACTGAAACTAAACTAGTGAAAATCCTCATTATTCTTCAGGAAGTAGATGTTTTAATTAGCAAGAAGGCTAAGGTGATTCTCAGCACATAGAGAGCAACAATTCCTGATGTGCAAAATGCTTAAAGGCATTTTTTTTTAATTATCATAGTTTTGAATGCCTAAACCCCATTTCAGGCCCATCTTAGTCACCCAGATCTTTTATTGACCCAGAAAGTTTGTACGCACATTATTAGGCAAAAATTATAGTACAAGAAAAGAATGCTTCATTATTTTTGGCTCCAGCCCTGGATAAATAATAAAATGATTAATAATAACTCAGCTAGCTCAGAAATTAAACATCTATAAAGGTTATTAGGCTGAACCTAGTGTGATGTATAAAGAGCAGAAAGCACAATGTAAACAACCAGGTATTGGTGCTTTGGATTTTAATTTCTAGTTATATTATACTGATTGTTTTTCTTTTGGTTGTTGTAATTATTAAAAAAAACTTCATTAGAATTATGGTGGCATTTGTGCACTATGCACTGCCTAGTACAACTGATTTACAAAGTTCCTACATTCAAGTTTTCATAGATATTTAATGCTCATAATCATGTCCTAAACGTCTACAGAGTTTCTGGGAAGTGTACAAAGTTTCTGTCTTCGTGCTATTCCAGCAGCTGGACTCCACACTTTGCCAAACCACAAAACACTTTCTTGAACCAAAAGATTCTACTTCTCTTTTGGAGAACAAATAAATGTCATCCATAACTAAGACTGTAATGTGATAAATGCTGCAAATTTCTTTTAACTATACTAAAATGAGAAACTCTAGAAATACACTATGTTGTAATGTTTTGCCTTCCTCAATAAACAAAATCCTGAAAAAGCCCCAGCAGCCTTCAAAACTCTGTCTCTGCTTTCATTTTCTTTTTCTTCTAATTCTTCTTAGTTCATACAGGGTATTAAACACTACTTAAAAATCCAATCTGTGAATAAAAAAAAAACCAAGATCATGGGATATTCTATGAACAACCACCAGAAAAATTAAAGCTGAGAACTCTAAGAAAAATACCAGTCTTCAAAAAACACGAATTAACCATCACACTGTCAGCTTACAAAATTCTCAGCCAAAATTCTCTACAATGTTAACTTACTTGAAAGGGCTATTCAAGTGCTGAAGACTACGGCCTACTCTGTCTTTTTCAGGAGGGGGGCTTAAAACAGAAGCATGAAGGACAGATAATATCTATGTTTGAATGACAAAAATTTCAGGATGTATTTTCAACCAAAAAAAAGGCCTAGACTCACAAGCTGTACATCTGGAAGCTGCTGTGAAAAGGTGCAAGTCACATCTTAAAATAAAAATAAACCAAAAAACTTGCAGAAAAGATTGTGTACAAAAAGTGGCAGCTTACTTTGCTCTTAACAGCTTAATGCATGCTTCTGCTGTGCATCTGATAACAAATTCAAACCATGATGGTTTGCTGGCTCACAACTGAAAATTATTTATTACAAAATAATTCATAATCGAGCAATTTATCAGTTCACTTTGATCAGCAGTGATCTGTCATTCCTTCACTATCTGTTCTTTCTTTTCTCTACAGCTGTGTGATACAGTCAGATATGTGTCTCCATTCATATTAATCTCTGTCCCAGAGAACTCTCTGTACTCTGCACTGGAAATAAGACTTCAAAAAGCTGTTTATAAACCCTAAGATAACATCACTGTGTGAAGAGCAGGTTTTTCACAGTCAGAGGTGCAGGGGAAAAATAAGTAAAATAAAACTGGGAGACATGCCAATGGTCTGACTGTGATATGGGAAGAAGAAATACCAGTCTGAAATTATAACAGCCAAACTGAAGGTCAAAAACCAAAAAAGATACTAACATAGGTCTATCAAAATAAAAAAGTCATTTGTGAAGATACAAGAGTAGTTTCTGTTACATATCCTTATATAAGAATGGTTTCTTTCATACAAAGTTTATTCTGCACCACCCTAAGAAGCCAAAGACGTAGCAAGAAATAATTGGAAAAAAAAAACCAAAAAACCTCCTGGAATCTCATGCGTTTAATTTTGCATTTGCAATATACAGTATTCCAAAATATTTATGATGGACAATAACAACACCAAAACTGTTAGCTAACATGAAAAAAAAAATGAAGATCCTTCTGCTTATTTATATCTTACAGTTATCTTAGTGAAAGTGATTCTATGATGCTAAGTGTTAGTTATCATACTAATTATTTAGTAAAGTTATACCAAAGAGCTGACTGGCGTAGGTTCATTTCATGGACATCTTTACTGAGCAAATCTGTAGTCTACATCAGAACTGCATACTTTAACTACCAAATTGTTCAGACATTTTGAATCTCAAAGCGGCCTTATCACCAATTTCTAAGACACGTGACTTTGCTCAAGCGAAACATGAATGAAGGAGGCAGTGGAAGACATGATGGGAGGGAAGAGCACGGTGCCAAGGATGTATTAGGATGTTTGTGGAGACAGTTATGTGGGTGATGTACACAGGGATGAGTCTGCTACGTCACGGAGTGGAGCTACCTGGTCTCATTGGCACTGCTGAGAGCTTTGGGTTGGGCTGAGTCGCTCCCCACAGGAGCGGGGCGACCGCCAGCAACACTGCCATGGCTCCGCGCATCGCAAGGGACGCTCCGCGTGCTGTGGCAAGAAGAAAAACTTCAGGAAACAGTTTAAAAAAAAGATGTATGGAGTTGAAAGTTTGTTTTACAAATAAAATATTTCAGCGTGTACAACGATGCCTGATTTTACAAGTTTTTCAAGTACATAAAGATTTTTATGTGGAATAATTTCGAATCTCAGAAGCTTTGTGGCCTGCCAGTACGCACAGTAATAATAATCCTCAAAATAAAAATCTTCAGAGCTTTGGAATAGTACTAGCATCTGCCCACAGCTAAGTGACTTCCGAAAAAAATGTCAAGTGCAGAGTTTCTCACTGTTCTCATATTCTTGCAAAATAAGGCGCTCTGTGTAAAATGACGCATGGCGATGTTTATTTTGAAATTTTTTAAAACTATGTTGGCATTAATTCTCATGTCAACTCTTTCCAAGGCAGGAGAAAAGATCCACTGTTTTAAGCTTATTCACAGTAGGCTGGTAATGATGCAGAAATGCCACCATATTTCAGAATGCTACATTTTTAAGTTCTATGTATGTTAACTATAGAAAGTACTGCCACAGGAACTTAGGCAGACATTCAAAGTGGGGAAGAAAACAAAAGTCTCATAAATGAGCAGTTTTCACTGAATTACAGCTTTTTACATTGAAACACTGGTTTCAAAAAAGATAAAGGGGATAAGAAAGACTTCAAAATGAGAAAACAGGCACCAATAAAAATAGGGGTGGACAACCAGCAAGAAAAAAGAAACTTGCATTGTCTTTAAAAGCACATTGATAAAGTCTGATCACTTACATGCCAATTTTTTCTAGCTCCTTTACCCTCAAGAGGGAAGAAAAAGAGTTCCACTTACTGACAGTCAGCATAGCCAAGAGAGGATAAACCCGTTTAGAATGCTGCATAATGCTAAATACCTGAAGCCTTCCGGTGTGGGGATGATGAGATGAGGATTTGGTGGATCACTGTGGCACCGAGGCACTTTCACAGGACGGGGACTGTTTCGATGAACAGCTGCAAACATAAAACCAGAACACATTTACTGAGATGTCAGAAAAACAATGTTAGGGCCATTTCAAGATACAAAATTAGAACAAATTCCTATTTTATAGAGTTAAGTGTGAACTGGCACATACTTCCTTATCCTTTAAGAAAAATACAAATTATTCCAACTTTAAATAAATCAGTTGTATTAATACTTTTCATATTTTTGTATCATTTAACTCATTCATCAAATAATGGCAATTCTCCAGATAGTTAAAATCTAGCCATTAGAAAATGTGTACATACTTCCCTAAAACTTCATTATTTCTACTTCACAAATTAATTTTTTATCTTATTGCAAAGTAAATATTAACAAATAAAATAATAATTAGAAAACCAAGCAGCATTATTATGTTCCCTATAGCTTTCTCAGGCAATAATGGAAGGCAAAATAAGCTGTGGAAAAAACCCACATGACAGTTTTAACCATACTAATGCCCCCCATGACAGTCTGACCAAAGGAAGTGGGAGAAATGGACAGGGCAAAACTTAAATTAGCCATCCTGTCCTCATGCCTAGCTCATTCAGTTCCTCCAAGAACAGTTTGCACCCTCCACTCCTCCCTCATTAGTAAGAAAAATATTGTGACAGTCACATCTCAAGATAGCTGACTGCCCATCAAACCCTGACTCAGTACTTTCTGCCAGGCTAGGTTCCTCTCAGTGAGCTGAATTTCTGCCTTGTTTACACTACTAGGGCAAGTAAAAGATGCCAGGGCCAAGTGTTGGTTGTCCTGTTACATTTTGCAAATACACTAGCGGGAGACCCAGAGGGTGGATTCTAACCCACCTGGGTGGACACGGGCTGTTTCACAAAACAAAAGACAAGATAAAACAGCGGGAGATACACAACTCTGTGTCTCGAGGCAGCAGTGTGAACACTGGATCCTCAGCTTTGGGAAAAGCTGACACCATCAATCGTGCATCCCCTCCCCATACCTCTGAGACAAAAGCTGTCAAGCAACTTAGTTTGTGTGATCTGCTGTGTCTGCAACAGCATTCGTAAGAGTTGCACTACTTTGGCATCATCATGCAAGTGATTCACCTAAAATGGGCCTCCCTCTCAACAACAGTACTGAAGTCAATGTACAGGTTATACACCACAGTACAGAATTCGGCTAAATTTTATTTTAGACTACACTTCTTTCCAAAGGACTGGATTAAGTTCCATTGCAAAATGTTTGTCAGCTATAAGACTTTCTCATCAAAATGATATCAAAACAAGCTTTCCTGAAAAACTGAAAAACCTCCTCTTGCTGGAGTTAGATTACCCTTCCCTCTCTTCTGTCATCAAGCCCACCCAGGAAGTGGACACCAAGAGAAAGATAAAAACAGATGACATGGTATTTTGAAAAGTAACCACTCAGTGGAGTTGAGAGGAAGAAGAGAAAAACAGTGCTGTGAAAGATGCATAAAAGGGAAGGATGGCTGAGGAAACATTCTTTTCTCAAGATACATAATCAAATATGTTGATTTCACTCTAATGAAATCAATATTTTTATTTATAAAGACATATTTTACACTATGCCATAGCTTATATTGGAGAGCTACTCTGCACAGCTTTATATCAGGCCCCCACGTAAAACTCGTGTGTACCTTGATAATATAAAGTCCATCAGAGGAATAAACATCTGCAATGTCAAAGTGTAAATATCTGCAGTGCCACAGTGAAAGTTTGGAAGAGGGAGCTGTAACTGCCTTCTTGAAGTTATAATCACTTATTTACCCAACCTTTAAACAATACAGCCCTTTACTAGATTTGCAAGACTTCACAGGAAATCAAGGGCAAAATCAAAGGAAAGTACCTGTAAAGCTTTGACATTTCCTGAATAAAACCACACTTTGACAGGCAATAATGGTTTCACATCAACAAACACAAAAATATTAAAAACACTTTTATTGGTATTTCTCACATTTTAAAAGTATTTTACAAACAAAATTCTGTAACAGCAGCAGCAAAGCTCCAGAACAAATGCCAGTAACTTCTGCCTTACCAAGGTACAAACCTGTAACAGGACTGTGAGGTTTTCCAATAACATGGCCAATGCACTCATTCATCAGAGCTTGTAAACTCTAGAAAAGACAATCATAAAAAGTTCTGATGTTTTGTTACAAGAAGGTTGGTGGTCATAAGATAAGCTCACAGTAACAGAGTTACATTGGTTAACTATGTAATCTGTCAGGTAAGCACCCCTATATTCTACCTATTATATTAAAATTCTGGATCCACATTAGGGTTTTGACTTAATCGACTTTCTTAAAACTAGGAAGTCTTAGTTTTGTCTTTTGTCCCTGTAAGAATTACATAATTGTAAGAACTGAACAGTGACATAGCATAAAGAACATTTCAAAATATAAAGGTAGTGGAACTTAAAAGTGTTCACTGTTAATAAAATTAAAATCAAACATCCTGGATAAAGCTGTAACAACCTTCTCTGCCCTCCCCCCTCCACATCCCAAGAAGAAACACCTAAAAAAATTGAGTGAGAATACAATGCCCTGAATCACAAGATTAAAATCTGTAAAACAACAAATATGAAGCCCTGCATATTAAAAGAAATCCACTTTCCTTATCTACCCATGAAGCTATCAAAACTTTCATGATCTGAGCTCAATTATTAGGTGTACTATTAACTGTGTATGTAACCCTGGACAAGTCATTAAATCTTCCTCTGGTTCAATTTACTTGTCAGAACACCAGGATATTACATGTCTTCACAAAGTAGTAAAATTATGTTCTTTGGTAGAGATGCTATGAAGGTCACTTCTATATGCCAGTTGCTCAGAGCAGTCAAAATTTCTTTCAGAAATTCAAAAACTTAGTGAAGACCAGGAACTTGGAGGACTAAGACAAAACAGCATTATTAAAGACAAGTTGAGCTTGAGACTGGCATATTTTACCAATCCAGACTGAGCTAGAATTTCAGCCTGAAATGTAGAGCTTGAAATCTAGACTGTCATTCTTCTGTGACATCAGGTAGTATCTAAGCAAGAGATCAGGACTGACATTGCCATTTCCAGGTAAAATACTGTGACCTGTGCTATACAGACTAATCAAAGTGGCTCCAAGAGATTATCTCCAAAATTGAAATCCAGTTTTAAAAACAAAAAATTTCAAAAATGTAGTTAAGATTTTGGGTTCCCCCCTTTCTCTCCCTCTTACTTGTTCGAAGTCTGTTTTAGAAGCTGTATCAAAGCAAAAAAAGTTGAGAGGCTACTTCCTAAAGCTAAATTACTCTGGTATTCCAAATACTAGCTTAACTGTCATTAAGGCAGACAACCCTTTCCCAACAATACACACGTAGGACTAACACATAACTTACTAGAGAGCTCCTGATAAAAATAAATGTGAAAAACAGATTAAAACATATCATTTCTGTATTATGCAAGATTGATGTGTTTGGCATTTCATAACACATCTTGAAATTAGGAAAAATCAAGAGGTGCTGACACTCACATTCTGCTATTTTGTGGTAACTGTGCTTTCACTTCTCTGTAGTACTGTACCAAGATCACAGAAATAAATTTTCAGAATTTTATTTTCACAGGAAAATGAGGAAGGCCAAGCACATTAAAAAGCCAGTTTTAGTCAACTATTTTTTTCCACAATAAAAACAAAAGAAAGATGCTTTAAAATCTCTTTCATGTTGGAACAATTTGAAACAAAAATAAATCTTTAAACGATTGTGATTTTGTATTCATACTCACAGATGAACTTTGGGTGTTAGTTAAACCTCAGAAGCTTACATTTAGAAATTCGTTATGACACCCATAAACCTCTGTAGAAAACTGCTGTCAACTTTCCCAAGACACAAAGGGAGGAGGCCTCCCAAGACAGTACCAGCAACTGGTCAGCAAATTGAAAACATTATTGCCAATGGTCACAAAGCTACTCTCTTTAGAATCTTACAAACTGAAAAGATATCAGTATCAACAGTGATATACAACAGCAATTGTTTCAGAACAGCACTCGTGTTCAGATGTTGTTTTATAAAAATATCCCTGAAAACATATACTGATAGCTTCACAAGCATTTACAAAAACACAAGCAGAATAACTTATTCCATACCAAGAAGTCATCTTCTGGGAGAGCTGAAATAAATGCTGGCTCAATGGCTTGAAGAAAATCAAAACCTTGAGTTGCCCATCTATCTCAAAATAAAAAGAAAAGACAGAAAATGAAGTGGTCTTTGGCTAAGCCACCATTAAGCATTTCAACGACATCCAAGAATAGTAAATAATAGTTAATTATTTTTCCTATGGAAAATATTATAAAATCTTCGTAAGAAAATGGACTAATAGATAAAAGGTTAAAATTTTACCTTGTATTATTACATTTGGTCAGTTATATTCAGATAAAGACTGATTTAGCAAGAATATTGCAAAATAAGTGAGAAGGCCATGCTATAGCTCTTAACCTATGTATGTGCTATCTTCAGAACAATATCATCAACTCACCCATAATATGTTTCAGAGCAACAAACCAAACCACTCTGTTCTCTGCCTAAATTCTCCTTTCTGAAACAAGGCTGAAAGGATACTAAAGATTTAATGTCTATCTGATTAGTAATGTGTGGTCATTAGAGGTTTCATGGGCTAGACTGGTAAAGTGAAACAAATAACTTGGGCCAGAGTGACTTGTATCTTCAGCCACTTGCTGTTCCCCACTGCCTCCTCTTTGACCTACTAGAATTAGCAGCTGCAACCCACAAAATACAAAAAGAATCATAGGATATCTTGAGTTGGAAGAGACCCACATGGATCCTTGGAATCCAACTTCTGACTGCACACAGGGCAACATAAAAGTTAAACCATGTATCTAAGAGCATAGTCCAAATGCTTCTTGAACACCAACAGGCCTGGGGCCATGACCCTTTCCCAAGAAGCCCGTTCCAGTGCCTGACCACTTCTCAGCAAAGAATTTTTTCCTAATACCCAGTCTGAATCTCCCCTAATGCAGCTTTAAGCCATTTCCTCATTTCCTGTCACCAGAGAGAAGACATGAGGAAGCTTCAGATAGCAACTCATTCTCCTCCTCCCTAAAGCTGACCAAACCTAGTTTCCTTAACTACTCCTCATCACATCTTGTCCTCTAGTCTTTTCACCATCTTCACTGCCTTTCTTTAGACACATTGCAGTATTTTTACATCCTTCTTAGGTTGTGGAGCCTGAAAGTGCACACAGTATTAAAGGCAAGGCTGCACCTATGCTAAGTATGGTGGTACAACCCCTCCTTCCAACTGGTCAGAACTATTGTGCCTAAGGAACTCCGGGACAGCGTTGGCCCTTTTTGCCACCAGGGCACATTGCCAACTTAAAGCTTACCATCAACAAAAACCTCAAGATCCCCTTCTGAATGGCTGCTCTCCAACCCCTTGGCCTCTGATCTGTATGTATCAGGGTTGCAGCACCTCAGGTGCAAAATCTGGCATTTGTCCTTGTTAAATTTCATGAGATTGGTTGTTGCCCAGTACTCATAATCTATCAAGTTCTCTCTGTAAGGTCTCTGTGCCCTCGAGGGAATGAATGTCTCCTTCTAATTTAGTATTGCTGGCAAACTTATTTAGCATGTACACAACTCCTGTATCCAGATCATTGATAAAAACATTGGGGAAAAAAAAAAAAAAAAGCCCTAGAATTGAGCCCTGAGGAACACCCTAGTGACCAGCTGCCAGCCAGACGTCACTCCATTTACTCCAACTTTTTGAGCCCAACCCTTCAGCTCTTCCAAAAACTACCATGGCAGTAAGAAGTTGGCTGTTACCTGGGTCGAGTGCCTCGGCCACTCTCACATTTTGTTAGCACATAATTCATCCATTTTCTGGCAAAGTTGATATATTTGTCTCCAATTCTCTGCCTGAATTCTCCAGACATCAGACGAACAACTTCTTTATGGTACTGTAAGAAACTAAAGATTACTTTTCACATAATAACAAGAAGAACAAAAGTACCATTTGCAATATCCACTGGAGTATTCACAGGCTAACAAAACTCTACAACATGGTAACAGTCACATCCTATTCTTAGACAAAATTATTTTATGCAAGCAGTTGCCTAGTCATGGAAAAAAAATCCATCAAGAAAAGTATATGATACAAAATATGCTACAGTGAGAGGCAGCACTGAGACAGACTGCATTCTTCTGTGGATATCAGGCTGTGTTTAACAGTGTACACGTCACTGAAGAAACATCCTACATAAACACTTGGTTCTGTAATCAGAGACTGAGCTGCAAAGTTGTGTTTATTTTTAGTTATATTGCAGGTAACATTAGGGGATAAAGAAGCAATTATGTATTTTTAAAAATCAAACAAATACTAGCTGTTTCTTATAAGACTATTCTAAAAGTATGTTAGGGTATAATACAAACTTTAAAAGATTTTGCAAAGCTCATAGGAATCAAATAGTGAAACAGTTCTCTAAAAGCATCTGAACATAATGTTTTGAGTGCCTCCAAGGCAAGCACTCAAAAGTTAAATGCACTGCATCAAAGAACCACCATAAACTCTGAAAGAATGTCTCATGTTACAATATTATGCTATTCTAGGCTGAAAAACTGTGAGAAGGCAAGTTACATCACAGGGTGGTTAGTCACCACCCTTGGAAGCATTCAAAAAATGAGTAAACATGGCCCCTTGTGATATGGTTCCATGAGCATGGGTGGCATCCAGGTGAAGGTTGGACTTGACCTTGCAGGTCTTTTCCAACCTTAATGATTCTGATGTCATCTAAAATGCTGCCAAGCAGTAGAGCCTCCAAGTCTACACCTGAAATTAAGTTCTTAAAAGCTTTTTAGAGTTCCAGGCATTGCTAATTTAACAGATCCATTAAATTCATCTGTTGTTTTCCAATTATTTTCATGTAAAATTTCTGAGGCAACACTTTTTTATGATATTTTGCTAAAACTGGGAGGTCACAGTTCAGTAGAAATTACCAAATGTGAGGGCCATCTACATGAAGGACTGGATGGAGGATCCAGAAAACAATAGACCTGTCAGTCTGAAGGTTATGGAGCAGATCATCTAGAGTACTATCATTCAACAAGTACAGAACAACCAGGAGATTAGGCCCAGACAGCATGGGATTGTGAAACGCATGTCCTACCTGACTGACCTGATCTCCTTCTATGGTAAGGTGAGCCACTTAGTGGATCAAGGAAAGGCTGTGGAGGTTATATACCTAGATTTCAGTAAAGCTTCTGACATCATTTTACACAGCATTCTCCTGCAGAAACTGGATGCTCATGGTATGGACAGATGCACTGCTCACTGTGTAAAAAACTCACTGGATGGCTGGACCCAGGGTGTGGTGGTGAATGATGCTAAATCCAGTTGGCAGCCAGTCACTACCAGGGTTCCCCAGGACTCAGTTTTGGGGCCAGTCTTGCTTAATGTTGTTATCAATGATCTGGACCAGGGGCATCAAGGGCACCTTCAGTCAGTTCACAGGTGGGACTTCCAATCTGTTGGAGTGTAGGAAGGGTCTGCAGAGGCATCTGGACAGGTTGAATCATTGGATCATTGCATCCACATGAGGTTCAACAAGATCAAGTGCCAGATCCTGCACTTGGGTCACAACAACCCCACGCAGCACAACAGGCTGGGGGTAGAATGGCTGGAAAGTTGGACATGAGCCAGCATGTGTCCAGGTGGCCAAGAAGGCAAATGGCATCCTGGCCTGTATCAGCAATAGTGTGGCCAGCAGGACCAGGGCAGTGATTGTCCCTCTGTACTCAGCACTGGTGAGGCCACACCTCAAATCCTGTGTCCAGTTCTGGGCCCCTCACTACAAGAAAGACATTGAGGTGCTGGAGTGAATCTAGAGAAGGGCAAGGGAGCTGGTGAAGGGTATGTAGCACAAATCTTGTGAGGAGCAGCTGAGGGAGCTGGGGGTGTTTAGCCTGGAGAAAATGAGGGTCAGGTGGATCCTTACTGCTTTCTACATCTACCTGAAAGGAGGTTGTAGTGAGGTGGGTGTCAGTCTCTTCTCCCAAGTAACAAGTGTTAGGACAAGAGGAAACAGCCTCAAATTATGCGAAGGGAGGTTTAGATTGGGTATTAGGAACAATTTCTTCACTGAAAGGATGGTCAGGCATTAGAACAGGCCATCCAAGGAATTGGCTGAGTCACCATTCCTGGAAGTATTTAAAAGATGTGTAGATGTAGACATGGTTTAGTGGTGGACCTGGTAGTGGTGAGTTAACAGTTGGAATCGATTATCTAAAGGCCTTTTCCAACCTAAACAATTCAATAGTTCTATAAATTCTTTGTATTTCTACAGTTATTAGTTACCTTATTTACACCAACGCAAAACCAGAAATTTCAATTGGTTTTTGTTTCCTTACCTCAAACCCAAAATTATAACCCTGAATCATGGCTTCCCGGTAGTATTGCTGCAAAGTGGCAGATTCAGATTCATCAACTTCAGCATCAAACTCAGATGTGAACATGTGATCAACTCTATCAATGGCACTGCTTATCTTATTGCATAGCTGTAATGCATCGTTCTGAGTAACAACAAAAAGGGATGGGGGGGCATCAAAATATTATTTATCTTCTACAGTTGACAAGACTAAGGCAAACGTGAATCTAACAATTACATTATTTAAATGAAAAGGTACTAAAATGCCACAAGAATTCAGTCTTGGAAAAATAAACACTCTCCAGCAGTTGCACTAAGCAAGTCTTGTAATTAACTGACATATTATAATAAAGTTTGCTTGTGTGTGATTAACTTTAAAAACACAGACAGCAAAAGGATGAGTGGGGAACCACCAGAAAAACACAAAACAAACAAAAACATCTAACCAAAACCAGACAGACAAGAAAGGAGAAAATAAGTTCTACTATCTATAGCATGACCAAGCCTTTGGTTCTATTTTCACTTTGGTATATGGACACAGCCTCTACTGAATGCAGGGACTTGATACTGCCACTTAAAAAAAACCCAAAACCAAACAAATCTAATCCATCAAAGAAAACACTCATCCAACAAAAACAAGCAAAAACCCCACCACACACACAAAACAAGCAAAGAAAGATAAAAAACTCACACCAAGAGAAAACAAACAGAAATACTACTCATTTTACAACTTCAAATACGGGAAGAAAAGTCCTTTCTCGCAGGTTATTGATCTTGATAGGATTTGCTTTTAGGAAATCATACCCTTTCTTTCAATTCAATATTCCTCTCACCTCAAGAGGTATTCACTCTGTTGCTACAAATATTTCGTTTGCATTATTGACTTGTTTCCCAATCACCCAGAGCAGAAAGATTACACCAATATAGCTCAAAACACACTGACACGTCATTCGCAAAAACAAAACGAGAATTGTACTGAAAGTTAAGTCCATAGAGGACTATCATATAACTTACAATTGCAGAGTATGCCATTAACTTTGCAATCAAATCTTCTTCCACTTTTTTACTTATCAGAGAGCAAAGCACCACCAATTTTGACTAATAATCTCGAAAACTGCTTACCTTTAGCTGCTGGAGAGCTTTGGCAATGATTGGTTGGCTGGATGTCTGTTCCTGGTGCAGAGATATGAGCCCTTCAATAGACTGCTGGAAAGTTTTTCTCTGACTCACGAGGTGGGCAGACTGAATGACTACCAGCAGGAGGTTATCAACCTAGAATACAAGACACTACTAGTTCTTGTAAACAAGATCCTCTCTATAAAAACATGTCCAATATCACCAGATTCCAACCAGTTATTTTTTAAATTCTCTGATATGAAAGACCTCTCTTGTCACTACTCATGAAAAGTCACACAGAAAAGCTTGATGCTGGCAACTAAACTCAAACTCTCATCTTGAGAGCACAGTTCCATTAGGACAAATGCTACAGGAAGTTTTCATGGGGAATATAGTCCTATTCTCTTCTGGCAAAGTTTGCGAAACACTGTATTAAATTATCTCCAGATTAGTTATACACACAAAAAAAAAAGCAACAGCTAAGCAAAAGTAATTTTATTTTCTCAAAGCAGATGGAAGTAATAACCATCACATAAACAAAGAGATTTTATCCAAGAAAGGCAACATACTTCAGGAGAAAAGACCACTATTGAACAAGGAAAGACAAAGATTTAACACACAGTATTCGCTCAGATTTTGAAAATTATCAATATTTAATATGTTTTGGATACCAGAGCTCTGATAGTGCACAAGTCACAGATGGTGCTGCCATATTAAACTCTGCTGATTTCAAACTACAGACAATGCATCTGCAACAAGCTACTCACAAAACAAGACCTACTTCATCCCGATTTTCAGTATCTCCTCCCCAAAGAAAACTTTCATGCTCAAAATTCTTTAAGTGTTGATGAGATTCTTTCACTTGATGCATATTTTTTAAATAACACCTTACATTTTCTCTAGTTTGCAATCAAAAAGCATTTTTTAAAGACAGAGGACACAATCTTTCTGAAGGCTTTTTTATTTCCTAAGCTTTCAGTCCTGGATTTAAAACAAACTTAGTAAGTGTTATACACCTATAAACACAAACACAGATATAGTATTTTATGTACATATGTATGCACATATATACACACGTGAAAAACTATTTGCAAACCAAATTTCATCTATTGCTGTTCTCATTTTCTGAACGAAACACTAACTTTGATAGAAGTTCAATGAACTCCTAAGCACTTAATCAAAGACTGCTTTTCATTGTTCCATTGGAACAACAGGCAAACAAGAAATAACATATTTGCACACTAAAAGCCACAGTATGTACAGGGGTGACTTTTTCAACTGCCTGTGATTGCTAGAGCTCTCTGAATGCTAAAGGCCAGGCACAGTGACATGGAAAGTCACTCTCTTCATGGACGGTAGAGCCCATTTATGGTAGGGATCCAAGGAACTGCATGACATACCAAAAGGAAAATTCACTTAGCTTAACATAAGGATATGAGAACAGAAGAGGCAGGGAGCTGCAGCTGGCTCAGCTGCCAGAGTGCAGCAGAACTGCTGGCAGGGAACCCCTGCTGGCTTGGGAAGAAGGAAAGTATGACTGGAAACATTTTTTCCTGCAGAACTGTTGAACATCCAGTAACTTCCACAGAAAGTCAACGTTAAATGTCACAATTCGTTCAAGATCAAGAGTAACTGGTTTCATGCCCCAGTGTGTGGAAGGCACCCAACCACCACAAGTTCTTAGAGATTTATTACTTCTTAATAAAATGGACAGTTACTTCAGAAGTATCCACTGTTCTAAACATCCAACTAGATATTAAAAGTATTTCTTTATTATACAAGTACAACCCTGAAAAATGCAGGGTTGTAGAGACTAATCCTGCCAGGAAATGCTACAATCCATTTAATATATGCATTTAATACAACTAAGGATCAATACTATTCCTGAATTTAACTTTTTATTACCTATAAAAGGACACAAGCATCACTTAAATTACTGCAGTTAATCAGCTAGAATAAGCATTCCTACAAGTGTGGAGATGACAAACAGTGGGAGAAAAAGACCAAACCCACCTGCATGGTGCGCAGTGTATCAACAGTTTCTACTTGTGGCACTACTTTGACCGGCTGACCCCCCCATGCACTCCAGCTGTCATCTGATTCGTGGTCTTTGTCACTGTGTTTGGTCATTAGCAAGTAGGCCTCATAGGTAAGCTCATCGGAATCCTTGGAGCAATCCTTCCCAGCAGCCGCATTGAGGAGCTGCAAAATCACAGACTTTTCCCCCGCAATACTGCCTGGTACAAACACTTGTAAACTCTCCAGTCCGGGAATTTGTACCTGTAGACAAAGAAAATAAACTGAATGAGTACATCTCACCATCTTCTATGACAAATAAAATAGACAGATATATGTAGCATCATTTAAGCAACAGGAAGAATTTCCATCCTAAAATGCTGTACAACATACATGCTGACACAACACTATTTTTGCATTGAAAGTCAAAATGCATTACAAGAAATTATTTTTTAAAATCCACTAGATCACCATTTTTCAGTGACTTCTTTTCATGTACTTCCAGTTAATCCTTCTACATATTCTTCTAAAGGAATCTTGTTACAAAAGAAGTTCAGTTTCACATATAAACCATATATGTGTGCATACACATGTATAAAATATATATACACATATTTTAAAAAGTAAATTAATCAACACTAAGACTGGAGTATTAAAAAGAAAAATGAAAAAATGTTGCAGTAACAACACAAAAGAAGAGACGGAGACACCTGTTACCAGTAAGGAAGAGAGAGCAGGAAGGGGGGCAAGGCCTGCCTTCTTTATTTTATATACATTTAGAAATCACTATTCATTGGAGGAAATCAGTTCTTCCTCCCTCAATCACAGTGGTCAAAGGAAATGTTCATCAAAGTTGTGTGTCCAGGAGAAAGGAATGTAAATGATAAGATACAGTTACAATAACATGGCCATGTTTACATAGAAAAGTGTGAGAAACTAGCTACTAAAAAATGACAACATCCAGAACTGCAAGTCAGGGCAACAAAAAAATCCTTCAGAATTCCTACACTGCTCAATGGCTACAAAAGATAAGAGCAAACAAAAATCTGGCTAAAAAATCTATCAGTTACTCTTCTACTTCCATGAAAACTAGAGTAAGTCCAGTAAGAGCATTCTCTTTTAATAAAATACTACCAATACTACTGAATATCTACTTCCAGATTACCAATCTGTCAAATTGGTAGCAATACTTCAACCACGTTAGGCAACCGAAGCAGACAGTGAAAACAGTCTGTAAAATAGCCCATACCTTGATTTGACACGAGGTAATTGACTCACAGTGAAGTTTAATTCTCTCTTTCCAGAGTATGACATCATCAAGCTAAGACAAAACACTGGACTCAACATTTCTACCATCAGGCAGACGTATTTCATAATTTAAACCATTATAATCTGTTGGTCAATGCAAAATACTAGATGGTTGCTCCAAAAGCTAAATTAGATTCCCAAAACTAATGAGCACCTGACTGAAAAGGCTCTTAAAAATTTAAGCTCCCTATATGATATTAGATGGCCAATATATAAAGCGTTCTTCATCAAAAAGTGTGTCATTAAACCCATGTATAACAGAGGTGTCAAACTCAAGATTCAATTTTTTCTTCAAAAAATGTGCTTAAGAAAAACAATAAATGACCTTTAAAAGATCTACCAAAGTTAATATGGTGTTTTAAAGCAGCCAAGACTTGATACTTGGGGGAAAATCTTTTTTTAAGTAAACATACACTGATTTCCCTGGCCATTTTCTCTCTCTTAAACAATTCACAGACCAGGGCCCTACTGAGCCAATTGTTTCATCTATGCATTTAACAACCTTTTATGAACTTCCCTCCTATGAATTTGTTTGTCTCCCCTTAAATAAATTTCTACGTTTATCAAACATTCATATAAATCTAACAAGAATTATGTCATGCAAAAGTAAGTGCATTACTTCCCAACTGGGAATTAAATGTATGGAAGGACAAAAAAGAACAGCTGAACCAAATACATTTAATCTGTTGAACCAAATGACTACTTAAATTCAACTACAAAAAACACTTGCTGACCTAGGAATTTTTAAGGAATTTTGCAAAACCACAAATGAGGGACTTTAAAGTACAGTAAACATAGAGCACGGAGATCTTAACTCACTTTTGCTGTACAACAGTTTTCTAGCAACAGTTATTCTGGAACAGAACACAGGCCCTGTATGTCTCATGTCCTGAGCACTCTCAAGGAAGCTTGCTAAAGCAGATCTCCACTATAACACTCTTGCTTTATAAAAGCAAAATACAGGTCCACAGTCTGAGATCATCTACTCAAATATGTATCCATTTAACTTACAAATTTGAAAGCACTTGTTTAACAGCCCTCACCACTAAGTGTTACTACTCCCCACCTCACAAATTAATAAGTACTATTGAACGTAAATAGGTTTTTCCTCAATCACAAAGAGAATCTTTGGGAAAACAAGGAATTAAGACACCGATTTCCCAAAACATAGACTAGCATTCTCACTCCACAAATACAAGTACAGAAAGTAATTTGACTATCACAATTCAATATTAAATACACAACACTTTAAATGTTGAAATATAGATGTCTCATTAAAAAACTGAAAGCATGTCAATATCCTGTGACACTTTGCTTAGCATACTCACTTGACTTTCATGCCTCTAAGCCTTATTACCTATGTGAATTTACCTTTACATATTCTTTTGTTTTCAGAGCATTCAGAAGATCTCGCACAGGGGCTGACAATGCAAATTCTGCTGCTATTTCAAGATCCTACAAGTAATGACAAAACAAACAAATAGGCTTTCAGACTAAATTTCTTTAAAGCATATAAATAAGAGGAGACTCTGTTAACTTACCTTCCTTAGCATTTTAGCAAAACCAAGAGCTTTGGAGGCCCTTTCTCGAGCTTCATGGAACAGCTCTTTCAGTGCTCGGCTGGTCTCTATAACAGACCTCCTGAAACATTGGCACAAATGAAATGACAATGTTTTAATAAATCATATTATATTTATATAGCATCTAGAAAATAAGAATGATTTACATATTTGTTAAAAAGAAAATAACAAATATTTGCAAGCAGCTGACAAATACACTGAACTGGCATAGGCATATTTTTGATAAAAATATAAAAATTTAATTCAAATATCATTACATAAACAATCTCTCACAGCCTGAACTAAAGAGGAGGTTACTTGGCTTCACACAAACAAAACGATGGTTCATTACCACTGCACACAGAAATACAGCAATACAGTCTATGGAGCTTTGAATTTACAAAGTTTGCATTCTAAGAAATAAAACACATTATGCACCTGTCAGAGGTAAAGAAACATAGGTAAGTGTTTTGTTATGATTAAGCCAAAGGGCTTAATACCTGATTTCATCTGATGCAGTACTGTCATCGGCACTGGCCCAAAATTCATCGCAACTGTCTTGTAGTCCAGAATCTAAAAATATTCCTGTAGATTTCAGCAGCATTCCTGCAATATCACTGTGGCAACAGAAATGATGGAACTTCAGAGTCTTATTGAGGTAGCATGGCACCTTAAACTTCTCCCTTCCTAATGCAAGAGAGCTGTTGCCAAGCCCACGTACAGAAAGCAGCATCTTGGGGCCCACAGAAGCGGCCAAGCCTCTTACAGCCAGTCAGGGCCATCTGCACCTGCTGCATCCTATAGCTACAGCCCCTGCAATAATCCATTCACAAAGACTATCAGCTGCTTACTGACATCTCAAGAAGTCCAGTCTGGGAACCCCGAATGAGTGCTGATTTGAATACCTGTCTGGCACAAAACAACACTATAAGCTGAGTAATTAAATGAAACCTACCAAAACAGTTTTCCAGCTTGAGCTTCCCCTCCTCTTATATAAGGAGTTATTTCTTTGGTGAAATTCCATTCTTCCTCCAAGAGATTTTTTAAACTATGAGATGCTTGAGGTAACTGCTGCAGCATTTGGATCCAGCTTCGCATATAATCAAAGTAAACCTGTACAAGGAAAGAGGTAATTTAAACAGAAATTGTTACACAAGGTGTAACTAAGGACTAGAACTTCTCAAATCAACAAACTCGATATTATACCATTTTGAGAAGGTATTTCTACAACAATTTTCATTTGCTAGGACTGAAAATTAGCTCCATATTTTCACACAAAAGGGCAAATTTATGGTTCAGGAAATATTAAATTCTATGTCTGCATAATACCTTCCTGAAAATATTGACAGTATCACTGGCTTGCTCTGCTGCTATTCAGCCTTGAACCAGTGAATACTCAACATGGCCAGAGTTTTTAAAGCTGAACTGCTGAAAAACAGTCTCTGTACCTTTTATTAACTGGATTGCTTCAAAAGGTTTTATCTGAACATATCCTCCTGGATATGGATAAGTGCAGTGAAAAGGTTTCTGAAATTCTACATTACACTTTGTGTTCCTTTATATCAAGTATTATCTCTCATCTTTATTTAATTACTATTGTTATAAACCAACATAAAAAAATCAAGGTAAGTACAATTTTTCTTCAACCATCTGCCCTTCAGGATCATGCTGAATGCAAAAAAATTATGTGCAATTTGTTTCAATTCAATAATCCATAACATCTTTCCTCAGGAATGGTTAAGGCACTTTCTATTGTTTTCAGGTATTTTCAGACTACACTGTAATAATGCCAAGATCATAGAATCATAGGATGGTTTGAGTTGAAAGGGATCTTAAGGATCATCCAAGTTCCAACACACCTTTCACTAGACCAGATTGTTCAAAGTCCCATCCAACCTGGACTGGAACACTTCCAGGGATAGAGCATCCACAGCTCCTCTGGGCAACCTGATGGAGTGCCTCAACCACTCTCACAATGAAGAATTTCCTCCTAATATCTAATCTAAACCTGCCCTTTTTCAGTTTAAATCCAATATCCATCATCATTACCCTCCCTGATAATCACTAGACTCTCCAGAATTCTTGTAGGCCCCTTTTAGGTACTGTAAAGCTGCTTCAGGGTCTCCCTGGAGCCTTCTCCAGGCTGAACAACCTCAACTCTCTCAGCCTATCCTCCTAGAGAAGGTGACCCAGCCCTCCTTCTGACCCTCCTCTGGACTTGCTTAAGCAGATCCATGTCTGTCTTATACTGGGGACAAACAAAACAGGTAAGGAATTTCAAAATGAACAAGATTAACCATTTTGCTTTCATCTAGCCAGGTAATTTCTGCAAGAAATTTCTAAAAGCTTCAGACAAAGATGAAGCCAGGCATATAGCAAAAGAAAATTTAGATAAAACAGTGCATTGTTCACCACTGAAAAGCATCTAACAGAAAAAATCCATGAATGTTCAACAAAGATGATGCCAACATGCTCTGCTGACAAAACACTAGTAGCGAGGTACTCAAGCATATCTTGGGTGGTGTTTTTTTCCCCTCAGAATAATGAAGGCAAAGCTCAAACAAGTTACAAAAGAAAAAACATCAGTCACATCCAAGGCAACAGTAATTTAAACTAAATTTACTACAAAAATATTTCATTTACTATCTTTCAGAGGCCAACTGTTTTTCTTAAAAAAACTTCTTTAACTAATTGCAACAATGAATACACATTAAAAATAAGGTATCAATAACGCATTAATGAAACACCAGTACAGTAACATATAACATTAGTTTAAAAATCCCATTTTGTTCAATATTAAAAGAATATCAAAGGTTTAGTTCTAACACATGGAATGTAGAGTTCTATATATGAACCTTTTTTTTTTGTAAATACAGGCAATTTACAAGTATCCCGTACCACAGTACAAAAAACAGTATTGCTAAAATGGCAGTGGATTCTGTGTTACAAGTCGTTAAAACAATGAAATTATATCAAAGTAGCAAAAAAAAAAAGAAGAAAAAAAAAAAGAAAAAACAAAAACAACACTATACCTAACAGGAATAACAGATTTTAATTAGCAGTATTCAGGGTAATACACTTACTTGAACTCTCCTTTTGAAGCTTACCATTAACATTTTATGCAGATCCTCTTCAAAAGAATCAATGTTGCAATCAATCTGTTGTAAGTCATCCAACACCTCACGTAACATAAACTGGTAGTATTGCTTCATTAAGAGTCCCCCCTTCAGAACCTCTTTACACTCTCTCACTAGCTGCAAGAGAAAAACCCAAAAACTGCCATCAGTCCAGACATTACTCTTACATTCTCTCTGGGCAGTGAAAACTTAATCTGTCAGTCCACTATGTCTAAATATGTCTGTTTGTCACTATATAATTTCTACAGCTTTTTGAAATGAATATGGTTGCTCTACACATCTGCAGGGAAGATGTCACTAGATTTCTAGGATTATTTAATTGCAATTCCATTATTTGCCACATAAACATAAATGGAGATGGAGGCAGATGTTTCAGACCTTACTCCCTGGATAAAGCCACAGCAAGCAACTTACTGAATAATTAGTTTAGAAAGGGGCAAAGGGGCTCACAGAAATGAAATCACCAGTTTAAAAGGAAGCAAGTCAGGAAAAATATGTAATGTGTTTAACATATGCTTAGAGACTTTTTAGAAGTGTTTCACCACAGTACATTCACTGTCAACTGATTGGGCAGATGCCCACAACTCCAAAATCCATATCAGAGCTGAAAACAATTAGTGGGTTTTTTTATTGCTTCCCTGGGCAAGGCTAACATGAGGAAAGTTATCTTTTCAACTGCAGAAGTGGTTGTCTTTGGATCAGCTGTCACCTCTCCCTGAAACTTTAGTCTTTATTTATTGCAAGAGACATGCACAACCACAAGTACAGGAGCACACAAAGAGCAAGGATCCTTTCAAACCCACACTAACAAATGCTTTTCTTTCAGAAGTCCTTCCAGTGCTAAGGGTGTATTTTCCTGAGATCATTATCAGTCTTCGGGTTTCACAATCCCTGATCTTTTCTGAGCAATAACTTCATTAAATCAGAAGTCTGAAAGTTTGGAGGGTCAGAGGGAATGAAATTGTTAGTTGGTTATGCTTTTTTAAATCTTCTATAATGGCTCTCCTGACAAAGTAATATAGCAACATAGTAGACTCAATGTATGAGAAATTATAATGGCATGAAAGCAAAAAACATAGAAGAATGCTATCAGTATGACAAGAGCCTTTGGAATCCTTTATAGGCCAGAACACGTTGTGCTCCGCAATGTGCAGAGGAAACAAGAGGGTAGTCAAAACTCTGTAGTTTAAATTTACCAAGTTAGGTGAAATAGGGAAAAAAGGTAATTTTTTATAAGGTGGAAATCCAAAATGACACTTTTATAACATCACATATTTTAAAATCAATGTGCTTCTCCACTCCACTCAAGCACATCCAGTGCACTCTGAGTTAACCTATGGTGGTTTTTTCCCTTTCAATCCACATCCATTCCAAAATAAACTCGTAAAACTTCATTAACAATACAGTTTTTAATTTAAATAATATTTTTACAGGGATATGCTATTGAATAACACAAAACAGGATTTACAAAAAACATGTAGTGCTAATTTTAGTGTCAACTTTTGAAACTGAAATTCACAAGGCAACGGCCAAACAAAATTTTAGTGTATTATGAGCACATGTAAGAATGCACAGCTTAAACTGAAAATATGACTAGGATTGGTTTGTTTGATGGGCTGCTTTTTGTTTAGGTAGTTTATTCAACAACTTATTTTCTCAAAGCGGGTGGGGCAAGACAAAGAATACCCAATTTAACCACCAAACAGAAATAACCCACATGCACATACACACATCAACCTCCCAGCAAAAACGCTGAATTTGAGAATCATCTTGAACCATTCTGGTACTAAACTGCCATTAAAAGAGAACAGCTCTCTCCAGTAACACAGGACCATCAGGATTACAAAAGTCAGTACTGAAAGTGAAACATGGACATGAGTGAAACATGGACAAGATGGCTGAAAAGGAGGATGGCAGCAGGAAAGGACAGCAGAAAAGTTGCAGTGAAGGCATATGATCTAAGTCAGTTTTTGTGTGTATACTTTTTATTGAAAAATCACATTTATTTTTTTAATACAACTGACTTGCTAATAGCACAAATATTTAATGTCACCTTGAATAAGCTGAGCAACAGGACTAGCACTCAGTAACAGGACTGATGCACTCACACAATACTGCTACATATTTCAAATGGTACCAAAAAGTGGGAGACACTTAAAGGTCTCAGTGCTTCAAATAAGGTTCACTAGGTCAATCACTACAAAAACCAGACTGTGCTATGCTACTTGCATACAAAAAAACAACTCAAGGGATTGGATTTCTTCAGCCTTGAAAAGAGAATATGCAAGGGGAATTTAATCACAGATTTCCAATACCTAGGGGACAGTTACAAAGAAAATGAGGGCACTCATTTCAAAAGGATGCACAGTGAGGCAATAGGCACAAGTTGCTTAAAGGAAATTTTGTCCAAATACAAGTGGGAAAAAAACAACCAGCAAAACAAAACAAAAACCTTACCAGGAGAAAAATCAAACACTAGAACAGACTGGCTGGAAAAGTAGCAGAATCTCTCTTGCTACAAGTACTCAGGATCTGACATAACAAGGGCCTGAATCACAGAATGGGTAAGGTTGGAAGGGACCACAGAGGGAGAATTCACTACCTCTCTGCACAGTCTGTTCCAGTGCTGTCACCCACACAGTACAGAAGTTCTTCCTCATATTCAGGTGGAACTTCCTGTGTATCACTTTCTGCCCATTGCCTCCAGTCCTATTGCTTGGCACCAGTGAGCAGAGCCTGGATCCATCCTCTTGGCACTCTCCCTTCAGATACTTATAGACACAGAATCACAGAATATGCTGAGTTGGAAGGGATCCACAAGAATCACTGAGTCCAACTCTCGGCCCAGTGCAGGACACCCCAAGAATCACACCATGGTCCTGAGAGCACTGTCCTAACACTTCTTGAACTCTGTCAGGCTCGGTGCTGTGACCACTCTCCTGGGGACCTTTTCCAGTGCTAAACCCTTTGGGTGAATAACCTTTTCCTGATTTCTAAGCTAAACCACAACTGACTCAGCTTCAGGCCACTTCCTCAGGCCCTGTCACTGGGCACCACAGAGAAGAGATCAGTGCCTGCCCCTTCTCTTCCCCTTGTGAGGATGTTGAGGACCACATTGAGATCTCCCCTCAGTCTCCTCTTCTCCAGGCTGAACAGACCAAGTGACCTCAGCTGCCCCTCATATGGCTTCCCCTCAAGGCCCTTCATCATCCTTGTGGCCCTCCTTTGGATGCTCCCCAAAAGCCTAATATCTTTTTTGTTGTGGCACTCAAACCTGCACACAGCACTCGAGGTGAGGTGAGGCCGTTCCAGTGCAGTGCAGAGCAGGACAATCCCCTCCCTTGCCAGCTGGTGATGCTGTGCCTGATGGCCCTCAGGACATGGCTGGTTCTCCCAGCTGCCAGGGCACTGCCGACTCATGTTCAACTTGCCATAGACCAGGACCCCCAGATCCCTTTCCACAGCACTGCTCTCCAGTCTCTCACTCCCTAGTCTATACACACAAGCAGCATTGCCCTGACCCAGATGCAGAATCTGGTACTTGCCCTTGTTAAACTTCATATGGCTTGGTGATTGCCCATCTCTAATTTTTCCAGGTCTCTCTGCCATCTCTTCAGATGGAGATGGTGCCTTGAGGACTGTTAAGCTGAATGCCTCACTTGCATCAAAAATTAAAATGAAAACAATTAATAACTCCTCCACTAATCAAATCTCCCTGAAGTACAACAATAAAGCACTGGCCCTGGCCCTCAATGCAGAGAAAGCCAATGCACAGCAGCTCGCCCAGAAGACTATCTCAAAGCAGCAAGTGGAGCTGTGCTGCTCCCAGAACACTGTGCTGCAGCACAACATCTCCTTCCTGAATAATACCTTGAAAGAATTTGCAAATCTTATAGTTGCAGTTAAGATGCCCCCAAGTGTCTCGAGCTGCATACAAGTTCTGCATCCTTGTCCCACGGCCAGGAGAGCAGCATTACTGAAGGTACCTGGGTTGATCGTATTCCAGATAGTCAGCTTCTGGGGGCTACAGAGTGTGATGCAGGACATTGATGAGGCCCCCTCTCAGTGTCCCTTCTCAAGGCTGAACAGCCTTTCTTCATAGCAGAGATGTCCCTCAGCCTTTCTTCATAGCAGAGATGCTCCAGGTGCCTCATTATCTTTGTTGTCCTCCACTGCACCCACTCCAGGACCTCCCTGTCTCTCTTGTACTGGAGAGCCCAAAACTGGACACAGCACTCCAGACGCACCTCACCAGGGCTGAGTAGAAGAGCAGGATCACCCCCCTCAACCTGATTAGAGCTGATAATGCTCTAATAAAATAGTAAAATAACCTAATGTAGGACTCAGCTTCTAGAAGGTTGGTCCAGAGTATCTCTAACCCAGACTTCTTTGTAAATCTCTGTGAACTTGCAGTATAAAACAGACACCTGGACTCTTGTTTTGAGCTTGCTCAAGATTTTAGAAATTATAATTCTTCAGGAAACAAACATCTATTTGTAAAAGATCCTCCACAGCTCCTTTGCCTGTTCAGAAATATTGCATGGGACAGCAAGCATTTGCTGAGTTGAATTCCATTTTTTCAATGTCATTAGCAAGGCAGTATCCACGACCAAAACTATAACAAACACAACGTTTTCCAGGAAGAAAGTGTAATTTTTACTTAACTCCAAATCCACAAGCACACAAAATGTTAAGGGGAAAAAAAAAATAGCCCCAGTCTCTGAAGGATATATTGCACTTCACAACAGAGTATGCTATGCAACATTTTACTGACTGTTAAGGTTGAAATTGTAGGTCTCAATCAATGGGGAGAGCAAGGGAGAAAGTGGAGGAGAAGGAAAAACGGACAAATTTATTTGGGACCATAAAGTAACATAGCAATTGATTCTGGAGCAGCAAATAACTGGAATGTGGAATCATAATCAGTCCAAGAACTTATTTAAATGTTTACCCTTAGAGCTCATCTGATAAAACCCCAATCTGGTTATGCTTGCCAGGGAGCAGGGAGATCAGATGAATTTAGTGTGTCCTGAACTACACTTCGACAAATGGCATTGATCTAAACAGCCTCCATTGTACCTGACAGCCACCAGAAAATAAATTCTCATACAATAATCTCAACCAGTGACAGGACTGACAATCTTGAATCTCTACCCACAGAAAATATCAGATATTTATATAATACAATATGCCAGGAAAGAGCTTTTTTTCCATTTTGTTTTTCTCCTTAATTAACTTTCATTATGTGACTCCTGCATGTTAGCAGATGTCTCACATTTGCAAGAAAAAAATTATCACAGAAAAAGAGATATACAGATCCTTAAAACTTCTTATACTGCCTGAGAAATCCACATGGAGGAAGATGTACTGGAGCAGGTTATATAGCTTATAAAGTAAATAGAACCAACACTGTTTACTTTCGTGGGCTAATAATATTTTTAATCATCAGTTCTGTTTTGGAAGCCTAAACCACAGAGGTATATATGACCAGCTGTTTATTATGCAAAAAGCAGATCTCCATGTGAAATACAAGACTATTTACAAAAATTATTACACAATTTTGCATTGTAATTTCTTACAATAATCCTCTTTAAACTGACAATCATATCACAATGAAACAACAAAGTATTTCAAACAGGAAATGTATATTAAAAGAGCAATTGAAGCAAACCTGTTTAATACTCAAAAGAGATGGTTCCCCAGCAGGTCTTTGTTCCAACCTCAGCTTGAGACATTCATGGATAACATTGAGCAGGACTCGGCAGAGGACCAAGAATGCAGGTTCAAAAGATGGCAGATCCATGGATTTCAACTCCTCCCATGATACAGCACTGCATTTTTGCTCACAAGGTGGGAAGTATAGTAACTGCACATAATCTGAACACAACATGGGATCTGGAACTTCTGAAAACTGTAACAAAAAATAGGTATCATGAAAAGGATCCTTAAAATTCTTCGGGATTTTGGATTTGTTTAAAGTAGCACAAACAAGACTCTGTTTTTAAAAGGTAATAGTCTATTAACCGGCAAGTCAAGCACAGAAGTTTCAAGTTTATATCACCAGGGGTTTTTTAAAGCTAACTTTTTTTTTAAGGATCATCAGCCTGAGGAAAAACAATTATGGACCCTCGAGAAGGAACAAAATCTCTTACTTTATGTTTCTGTAGTGACTATATTCAGATAAACAAGTGCACTTAGCTACATCAGGTATGTGACCTTGTTCCTTTTCAAATACATAATGCATATATTAACATAAAACTCCACATTGTAAATGTATGCAATATTCAAAAAAGTGTCACCAGCTAAATTAAGCCGAAGTACTCAAAAAGTAACTTGTGAACTTTGGTAAATTTTAAATTTAAACTGCTTTAAAAAAGAAAGAAAGATAAAATATAGAGATTAAGCTGGTTTTTTGGTTTTGGCTTTTTGTTTTTTGTTTTTTTTTAATAATAAACTTAATATTAATTTAAATTTAAATTACATTTAAATAAAATTACTTTTCTAATTAGAAAAAATAATTGAGATTATCAGAAATAAACACCCTAGATATCTAAACTATATACCTTGTGATAACCTTCTAAGCAAGGCTGTACATGGAGGCACTCTAGGGTTTATTTTAGAAAGAAAAGTTGGACTGCAGTAATGTGCAGTGCCTAAAGATAACAACACACTGGTCATCATTTAATGATAAGATTTGTTTCACATTAAGTTTGTTTTATTCTCATTTTCCTTTCTCAGCTGCTAACTATGACATCTTAATATCCTTCATTCATATAGAGACAACTACCATTTTTTAGGCTCTTCTTCAATGCCAAATTTACATAACATCACTACAAGAGAGAAAAACATTACCAGAAATCAGATCAATGATGAAGTACTGCCTAGAAAGCTAAAATAAAATTAAACCACTTTTAAGCTTATAATCTAGCAGAAAATTAAAACATATATAAAAACATATCTTCTTAGATGGAATATTAATGACTTCTTTTCACTCTCTTTAAAATAAACATGTATCACCCTGCTACAGATTTTTATACACGAAGTTTTCATTAAAAAAGAGATCATGAATATACTGTACTTCCACAGTACAACAAAAAAATCTAAGAAATACAGTCCTCATGGTGATACAAATATAGTGTCGGAAATTTCAGTTATGAAAATATTTAAGAGCTCATCTATGAGCAAAAGTAACACAACCGAATTGAATAAATGTATATAATTTCTAACACCAAGGATAACAGCAGAAGACATTAGGACTTAGTACAAGACACCTAAACTTCTGTTGTTCAATTTGAGTAATCTTAATCTTCTGCAGGCCCAATCTAAAATGTTTGGAGTGATTACCAAATACTTCTTATAAAAACCCCAAGAAAAAGTCTAAGCCTTTTATTGACATCATACAAAAAAGCAGACTCAAAGTGCAGCCAGTTAAACAAGCAACAAACAGGGTACACAAGCTTAAATACTGTTCTATTAAAATAACATCTGATTTTGTAAGCTAAAGTTAGAAATATTATCCATCTTCATCAAAAATGAAACTGAACAACTTCTACACAAAATGAACTGTACAGTGCCTAGAGCCTTGTAAAAGTATCAGAGCCTATAGAGGAATCAAATGTAGGTTTTAAAGAACACTAAGAGCAGCAATATGTATAAAGATTCACACATATTTAAGATTAAATGAGCATTAAAATGTATACAGTGGAAGAATCCAGAAAGCACATTTTAGATGTGATTTAGACAGATAAGCAACAATAGAAACAAAAGTATGTCCAGAGACGTTAAAGTGTAAGTACACACAAACACAGAGTCAAGTTATAGAAGTAACAGAATCAATAAAGGTTAACAGAATACGAACAACTCCGTCTGCATACAAACATCAAACTGAACTGCACTAAAAAAAACCCACAAAGACACTACATTCAAAGTATTGTCAGGTGCAAAGACCAAGCATTTCAAACCCATCTCTTTCATTTTAGTATAATGTCATCTTTTGCTGCAGTAGATATGACACTTCTAACAAAGAGTTTTTTGATTTTTTTTTCCTGACCACGTTTTAAATTTTGGGGCAGGAAAGAGGTTTACAATTTTGTAACATTCACCTTTACTCAAAGTAATTTCTTAAAAGAGAACAATATTCCAAAGAAAATGTAGTAGTTATTGAAAATGAACATTCAAAATAGTCACAAGGATAGAGACGGAGGGAGAAGAGATTTACCTTACATCTTTTACAAGTCATACAACACTAAGTTACCAAAAAGTTTAATTCTGTGAAGCTGCAGCAAAAACTCCAGACACTTGGTATTTCATTAACTGGTTTTAAGAACCGTTATTCAGTCAAAACTTTTCAGGTATTTAGCAGTTTCAAAAATATATTCAAGTCATTTTCACCACCCTCAAATTAAGTCTTGTTTACTTCAATTTTTTTAAAAGTACTTCAACCTATATTTAGCTGAACTTTCTAAGTGTATATGGTTTGGGGGTGCTCTTCAGTACTGTAACAGATACATGCAGGTTTTGCTTAGGCACTTGATTTTAAGAAAATCTTCCTATATTTCTAAAGCAAATTTTCTATAGCACAAGCTGAAACCAATTAGAAAAATAAATAAAAATTAAACTAATAGCTTCGTTTCTACAGTCTACATATCTATGCTAGTAATAGTACAAATAAAAACTTTCAAAATCAAATATCTTTATATTTAGAAATTTATTAATCCTAAAAAAATAACCTCTGAGGGAGAGAAACAATTCATACTCCTTTTGCAAACATGACAATCAGCGTTAAAGAGATCAGCAATGTATCAAAGACCACATATGGTATCCATATCAGCATGGACATGTTGGCTAAGAGATGCCACTTTACCAAGGAGAGCAAGTAATCCTTGCTATCCATTTTTCCTAGTATAAAAGTGTCTACAAGTTAGATAAAAGTTTATATTAAGAAACAATACTCTGCCTTGAAAAAATTAGTGACCACATCTTACAATATGGAACTACTGTCCTTCATTTACTGCTTAATTCCTGATTGAGTCATTCTTAATTAAGAATCTAAAATGAACCAAAGAAAAATAAGAATTAAACTAAGCACCAGCTAAACACTGCAACATGCTAATGAGACTTGTTTTCATAGATTTCAAGGTTAAGAGTCCATTCATGCTCCTCAAGCACAATATGCCACCACAGTACCTCATTTATGTAGATGAGAAAAAAAGCAAAACTATAGTGACAATTTTATAAAGGACATCTTGCAGAAACACAGTCTTGAAGACAAGAAAATTACCACCTCCATAGTTGATTTTCCTTACAATTCAACTATTGTGCCTAATTTTCCACTGTAATTTTTCTGACTTGTTGCTTTAGACATTACAAAATGCAATTAACAAAGATGCTATCATACAGATGTCATTCCAATTACAAACAAGAACAGAGAACTAGCTTGGGCTTCACACAAATTCAGGTCAAACGCCAATTCATTTCCGTGGGAGGAAAACTGGGCTCCTACTCGTAATATGTACTGTCCTTCAAAAACCAACAAAGCAACCAAAACTTTCATAAAATCCCAATTCCTATGTTTTAGTTAGAAACAATACAGCAAGGAGGTACTCCTGTTACCCATTTACACTCATAACCTACCTCCAGCTGGTGATCACTCCTTACCAACGCCATACGGGCCCTTTGCAATGAACCGTGCATTAGTTTGTGCAGTCTTAAAATTAGTTTCCTCAACCCCATTTGCTTCAGTGCTTTATCAACAAATGGCCTGTAAATAGAGGTCAAACAGTGTTGGCTGCAGCTTCCCTCAGCATTGCATTCTGGAATAACCCAAGAGGCAGAGTCATCCTCAGATTCAAGCCTATCAAGTCTCCTTGAAAAATGGTCCTGAAAGTCAAAATTTGACTTATTAGTAAAGTTGTTCTTGATGGCTTGTCTTAGTTCCTCAACATTCTCCTCAGAGATTTGTTCTTCACCATCACTCTCCTCTGTGCATGTTCCTGAGGATTCCTTTACTTCTGTCTCCCTATCAATGTCTTCATCATCTGGATCATTGTCCTTAGATAGACGAGGAGAAGGAATTTCAAACACTGGCCAGCCAATGTCAGAAAGATTTTTGATGCCCAATACAGTTCCCATAATCCTTAGTTTCTGATTTAAGTCTTTTGTAATATTTAACCATAGACAGAGTGCCTGCACCCTGTCTTGAAAATCCTTTGCAGCATACTTTTCATAGTCCTTTTGAAGAGCCTGCAGAGATGGATAAAGTGCTTCTATGTACTCCAGCAGCTCCATTATTCGCTTTACCTGCTCAAATGAGACCCGCTGGCGATGGAGGTGTTCATGGTAACTTGAGTAACCCAAAGCACTAGTTCCATGTGTTGATTTGCAAACCCCTTCTCCTGAAGTACCATTGAGACTAGCTCCATTTTTCACAGAGGAGTTTCCGTAGTCCACTTTGAAGGTGAGGATTTCATTGATGATATCAGGGATAGCCTGACGGGCTGCATAGAGATAGAGGTCTTGGTCATTAATGCTCCGGCCAGCATGCCAAGCTTGCAGCTCCAGCCAGATCAGTTCATTGGATCTGTTCAACCAGACAGAAGAGGTGTTTTCCTGTCCTCTTTGTTCCCTGTCCTTTTTCTTTGAGACTGAGGTAAGTTTTAACAAAAGCCGCAGGGTTTCAAAGAATTTTAAACGGTCTGCTGGGCAATCAGTCCTAGAAGTCTGGCGTGTAGTTCTGGGTATTGGCATGGGCACAGAGACTGGAAGCTTAGCATTGCTACAGCCAAGGCTGAGGTAAGGCTTATTGAGATCAACATCTGGAATTGGTTTTTTTGGCAGAGACCCACCAACTGAGTCTAACATAAAAGAGCACTGCACGTTTTTCTTGTGATCTCGTTCTGTTGTCCTTAGGGCATCTCTGATCTTTTTCCCTTGCTTATAGCTGTGCTCCTCCACATTCTCAATGGTTTTCCCATTGTCTTTATGCAAAGACTGAGTTGGCACACTCATCTTTTCTGTAAGAAAAGAGAAAAGAAAGAATGTGACTTCATCAACAAGAACAAGCATTTTTCAATTCAGTTCCTGATCCCATTTCTTAGATTGAGCATAACATTGTTTAGTATCAATAAAACAAAGCAGGCACGGATAGAAGTAAAAGGAAGTCTTAGATGTTACCATTCCTATATGCTAAATCAACAGCTGCACCAAAGGATTTTTTCCTTCTTCTCTTGCTTTACCTCTTTGTAGAAAGGACCTCACAGAATTCTCTTCTTAAGTATGCCACCTCCTGAGAACTGAGTATGATCAAAAGGAAAAGAATGGTTTCCAAGTTCCTTTTCCATATATTTCTCACACAACCTCCCAAACAAAAACTCAAAATGCAACAAAGCATTATTAAGGTATCAAAGTCAAACAGAATTAAAGAGACTCCATTGCACATGCAATTTCATAAAAATTGGAGCATATCCAGATTTTGAAATTTAGCTTGAATGTACCAATCCTGCCTCTTGGGGAGCTTGATCTTCGTTCTGGGAACCCCTCTAACCCTAATGCACTGCCTTAGCACCTTGAGCTTACTTGCCCACTGTCCCAACAGCGAGAAACACTTGCTTTCTCCCTTACTGTGGACAGCAGCCCTTTCCTGTCCAAAGGTGCAATCTCCTCCTCACTTCCTGTTCTTTCCTAAGGAGCAGCAGACCTTATCACTTTTCTGCAGAAATAACAAAAGCACTTCAGTCTGGGCTTTGTGGATCAGAACACAAGGAACTACTTGACAATAAAAGATTTGTTCTCTCTCTCTCATTCTCTCTCTCAGAAGTGGTGGCAGGCTGAAGGGAAGCACCTGTAGGCAGACTACTGAAGTGCAGGGATCAGCAGATGGAACACAACAGGCTTCACAGGGTCTCTGCTTACTCAAAAACAGAAAAGACTTTCAGAATGATGGCTGAATATTTTGTCTTTTTTCACTGACCACAGCTGGCACTGCTGCAAGGAGGCAATAGCCCAAAGAGCTAGGCCAGCCAAACAGCAGGAAGGGGCAATTTGCACTGGCAGGCACATTTAAAGACCACTTTCTGAACTTACATTCTAGATAGGAGGACCTCTAAATCCCTTCAGTTTGGTGTTTTAATGTTGGTGTCCTTTAGCATTAATCTTCAGATTCCCCATGCCACCAAAACACATTGAAAGAAAGGTAAGCTAAAAGTTATTAATTATTAGACATCCAAAAAGCCCTAATACTTGAATGTTCACCATTCTTAACAAAGGCCAGGCACAATAATCTACAAATTGTTTCAAAATCCTCTCATTTTATCAAATAGACACCAATGATTCAAAGACACCTGACAGTTCTGCCATAAATGAATATCAAGGCTACAACTGTATGAGTTCCTATTACTAATTTTACTGCCATATTGTAATATAGACTTCATTTAATTTGCAAAAAATGTTCAGCTGTACTAATAAACTTTGAGCTATACTTACTTTTAATGCTACAGGGCAGGGGGTTTCACAACTAAGCCACTGTGTTGGTGAGAGGGAGTTATGTGGCGGAGCCTGAGATCTTAAACAGGCCATTAAAAGAAAATACAACAAAATGCACCTGAGGAACTTGACAGGGGTAAGGAAGTGGTAAACAGTGGCTCCCTGTCAAGTATGAAGCTGCAAAAGTTTTATACTAAAAAGCAGACATAGGCACTGCTTTGACATAGTCTGAGAAGCTAACACTTGAGGAAGTGAGAATTCATGGAGTTCAGGAGACACACATGTATCTTATGGGCACCTCTGAAAGGCATTTAGCTTGGAAAAATGTGAATTCCCTAAGTCTTGGGCTACAGGAGAAACAATTCAGAAACTAAACAGATTATTGCATCAATTCATGTTTGGATACTAAATGCAAGTTGTAAGAAACAATGTGACTGAAAGTAAACAACTAATTGTCAGTAAGCAAGCCCCTAATTCCCAAAATCCTTTCAGTTGTCTAAAGATATCTTAAATCTTATTTGTAAACATCTGAACAGTTATTTCAGATTTCCTTTTCTAAGTGGTTAGTTACACGAAACCAACTCCTGAATGAATTCTCTTACTGAAGTATAACCATCCATGTTCAATAACAGCATATGCATACACCTTCAAGGTCAACCAAACAATGACAAGGTTTTGGGTTTGGGGCGGCTTTTTTTTCTCTCTCTATAATACAAAATAATTGTTCTGAGATTGCACATGTAGACAAAGTTAAAAAAAAAAAATTAACTATCTAATTTCCAGAAAAAGCTACTTTACACAACATTATTCAATTATCAGAAAAAAACTGCAAACATTTTGCAAGACACTCACAGCAACCAAGATCAGGACAGTATCATGCCAGCAGTAAGAACCATTCCCCTCATAAATACAAAGACCTTGCTCCAAAAACTCTAAGCAGGGATAAACAACAGCTCTCTATCTCTCAGAAAGGTATCAATCTTCAACATGTGCACAGTAGCAAAAGCTAACAATGAACTATAATACATTTTATTTCTTTAGTATCCCATGGTTTATGTTAGAAACTAACTTTTTTTTAAAGCACAGATTGAAACAACAAAAAAAAACCACTGACAGCAAGAAAAGTTTACATAATCACTATATATAGAACTAAATAGGGTTAATGTTGCAACAGAAGTGTTTTACTGGCTTTTAAATGTGCCTTTTAGTAAAGTTAAAGAGGCTCAATAATTCCAATGTCTACAGTTAACTGGCAAGAGTAACAAGATTTCTCCGTAATTTCACACAAGGAAGAGGTATTTTGGTGAATGTTCCTTCACAGTGACGTTACTCGGAGGTTGCATGAAGTGAAAGGGAAACAGAAGTTTTGGAAAATGTTTGTATTGGCCCTTATTTTATTATGAACTTGTATTATACAGCTCTATGCAACCAAAAAATTTACTATATTCCCTTATTCACACTAAACAATTTACCTTTTTCTTCCCTACATTTTACCTCATAAATGTAATCCTTGCTATGCGCTCTAGCAATATTTCCTTGTTTCATGTGAAGCAATTTTTAAAATTGCTTCCAAAACATTAACTGGCAATAGTCAAGCTGCCATAACTCTGGCAAATCATTGTCTGACATAGTTTGTTGTTTGTTTAGAAATACATAATAAGCAAACAACCAAAAAAAAACCCACACATAAACCTAGCTGTATTCTGTATGAAAACACTGAACATACAAACTTAAATGGCTTTTTTTGCACCCATGCAAGCTGAAGAAAAACAAAAAAAATCACTAAAATTGCACAATTTTCTTTTCTTAGAAGGGCAGCATGAAAAGATAAAGCTATACTGCATGTTTTTTGAAATTACCCTTTCAACAAGCAATTCCCATATTCTGTATCTGCTCAAAATAGAAAAAAAAAAAAGGAAAGCTTAAAAATTCATACTTTAAGCTAAAGCGGTTTTATTATTAGATACCATTACTTAGTAACATTAGGAAAAAAACACATATCAAGTATCATTTCCGTATCATTTTCAACTTTATACTGAAGTGTCAACAGAAGCAAGCAGGAGTAGCTACACTTCAATTGCTTCAGTGGCATTAAAGAGTAAAGCATAATTACTGAAAGCTGTATTTCCCAATAAACAGTCTGTGAAGTGCTTCAGAACATGAAATTTGGGCAGAAAAGCAACTACACTGTTACTAGAGATCAGGGAATCACAGAAAAAAGATAGAAAAATACTTCTGAAGGTCATTTTTTCCAACTTTGTGCTCAAATCTGGGTTTATTTCAAAACTAATTTAGCCTGCTTATGATCTTATCCAGTTCTGTTTTAGAAATCTCCAAAGATGGTGACTCCACAATCCAACAATCCCTCTGGCAAACTGTTCATTGGTTGAGCATTCTCACAGCAAAATTTTTCTTCCAATACCCAAGAGTTTTCCATTGTTGCAACTTACGACAGCTGCCTCCAGTCCATCCACTGTACCTCAGTATCTGGCTCCATCTTCTGTATAACCCCTCCACCAGGTAATGACAGGCTACTGCTATGACTTTACGTTCATTTTAGGAAAAAAACACGAGACACTGCACCTACCTTTCAAAGCGGAGCGGCTGGCAGGTCTCCCAACGTTATTTTTCTGATGCTTTGTTGACATACGCTTCATCTGGCGGGGTGTACTCGGGGGAGAAGTTCCATAGAAAGTGTCAGCACTTGCTTCATCTGATAATTCCTCAGGGTCAGATTCAGAGATCTTGGAAGTAGCATCTCTTGATATGCACTCTTTCCTGTAGAGAACAAGATAAACCATTACAATCAAGATTAAGAATTTTTACTTGTAGTATCTGTTTAGGAAGCGAATTCATCCATAAATCCCAACCACAGCCAACCTTCTATATTTTACTGCCACATCCATGTATATTTACCCCAAGTTTTTTCACACCCATAAGGACAACTTTCCAATCAAGAAAATTATAGGCAGAGTGTCACTAGAAGAACACAATGGAAACATACAGGTATATGTAATATATCTCTTTCTGAAAAAGCTTGTGGCAAACCTAAACTAAGAGGTGCATGAAATAAAGGTTCAAACATACAAGCATAATGCAAGGCAGTCAATCTAACCAGCAGCAGGGACAACAGCAGAGGTCTCCCCTTCCATCCTTCACCCCCTAACCTGTGCATACCACAAAGGAAACTTCTAAACTCACTCTCCCACCCTTTACAAAACTTTTATCTAGCATAGGAGACCTGAAAGTATTCTTCATGGATTTTAACACTAATTATATTGATACCATTAATATCATATATAAATACCATCACTCCCCAACGGTGCCACACATGCAATTCTCTTGCTTTAACATGTATCTGGGAGAAGAACACACACCACTACCTTCAAAGAAAGAAAAGAAAGTTTGCCTCCATTCCCTCACGTATTTCTGAAGCACGTGTGCAAATAACAGCTTGACTCTACATGGTTCTCAGTAACTCTTGACTCTAGTAAAAGACACAGAGGCAAAGAAACAGTCAATCTAAATCTGTGCAAGATTAGCACCAGTATCCAGTAACTTCACTTTCATTTGAATCACAAATTGTATTTTACTTGCTACTATTTTTGAGGCAGACAAGGAATGTTACTCATGCTCTGGCAGAATGGGTCTGAGTTTCTGCAGCAAGAAATATGCCAGAATATTGCCAGCTAGTAGAACAGCAGTAAGGCTAACAAAACAAAAACAAACAAAACCCAGATACTGTACTTTCTTTGGCCTTTAGCTACAAACAAAAATACTTTAGCATGCAGAACATTTGCGTTCCCTACAAAGCCACAGAAACATTTAGTGCATGAAATTACTCTTCTCACACTACAGCTTTGGGAAGGCAGCAGGCAAGTTCAGCAACTACTGCAGATAAACCTTATTGGTTACCCAAGAGAAACAACTCAGGTGGTACCGTAGCACCACCTGTAGTCTAAGGAGAGCTCTACAGTCCCGTCATAATGACAACCACACAGAATCACCAATACTTTTAGTCTGGTTTCTTTGCCTTGGGAAATCACACTGTTAATGTTTTAACATCTGATTTAACCGACCCCCACTGTCCAAATATAACAGTGCTTTAATTCGTTCCTACAGATCTTGTGGAAACAGGTGGATGAATAAGAAACGGATCTTGTAAGTGCTGAGCTGGGAAAGTGGAACTCAATTTTACATCTTTTTGGACACCAGAAAAGTTTTATTTCTGAAAACTCTTGCAAACAGCCCTACTGCAAAATACACTTCAGGGAAAGAACATTCCTCTGATCTTGCCAAAGACAAATCAACCACAAGAGACTAAACCACATAAAACAGAAGTCATTAGTTCCAGTGCTTATGGAGCTATTTATTTTTTTCAGTGACCTCACTGGCCTGGCAAGGCACAGGGTGGGGTGCTGATGCTCTTGCAGAACCTTGCAGAACAGATCCAGCAGCACTCACGTTAGGTCTCCAAGGCAGTTTTAAACTAGGACAAGTTACCTCACTAGGAAAGACCAGTGAAAGCACTGTTTTTCTTCTGGTTTTAAGTAAGGAACCTCTTCAAAGAATGTAACGATCAAACCTCTCCACCCGACTGAATTAAGTGATCTTCAAAGAACACAAGTTGGTTATTTCAGTCACCATCACTGGAGGCATTGAAAAGACCTGTAGATGTGGCCCTTACAGACATGGTTTATTGGTGGACTTGGATGTGCTACTTCACAGTTGGACTCAGTCTTAGAGGTCTTTTTCAATCTAAATGATTCTATAATTCTACCTTGTTTGTTTCTTACTATGTCTGACGAGAGGGCATGAATGCCAGAAGTATTCAACCTCACACCTGAATTACACACATACCTACATGGTGGCATCCAGTATGGCTTCACACAGCCATTTTTTCTGGGTAATTTAGTACGCTGTTCTTTACTTTGATAAAAAGCATAGCAGACATCACAAAACACGCAGCACTTGAAGTCAGATCACAAAACAGCAATCATGCTCTGCAGAACCACTCTTATGCACAGGTGACAAGGTGATCTAACCAAAGCTGGCTGCTCTGCTTAGAGGAAGGCACAGGTTGCAATGCAAGTTTAAAAATTCAACATACTCATCTCAGAGTTTGTGTGCAAAGACTATACCTCAACTCAGAACTCAAATCAATGCCAATTAACACAAAGATTCAGTTTCACCAGTGCAAGCCTTATGGTACAACAATGCACTAAATATACAAGGTCTGCACCAAAGCAGCTTTGGCATGCTAGGATCAATTTTTCTCATCCAGACAACACCAGACATATATGATCTTCAGCAGGAACACTCTGGTATTAAAATCAGTTATGATTTTTACAGATTACTGACACAGCATTTGCAATGTTTGTGTGATATTTACAGTCAGGAACTAACCATTGACTAATTAAACCTGCCAACCTATAAAATGCAGTGCTGGCAAGCCTGAATCAGATTATAGTGTTGGTTATTAGACAGAATTGTTGGTTCCTAAATACTGTTGCAACCAGAGTTGGGAAACATTAATCAAAACTAATTTCTTCTTAGGTACCAAGATAGGACAGTTTTCTCCCCCCCAGCCCATGAGAACCATCCAAATCTTAATTAGGAATACACCCAAAAAGGGAAAGCTAAAAATGTGACAATTGCAGTTACTATTTGCCAGTAACAGTCTAAAACAAATCCCTACAAGGAAAACTAAAAGTTCATAATTTTCACATTAGTCTATTTACAGGTTCCCATCCTCAATTTTAGTGAGAAAAAGGCTTCCTAGCAATTTCACTCTGGGAATATAGATAAGATTGTAGCCAGGATGCATAAATCACAAATATTGGGAAAGCTGTAAGAGCAGTATGGTAAAAACAATAACTACAGCAAAACACCTCGACAGCTCTGAAATGCACCAAAAAACTGCATCAAACCAAGAAATGTTTCCAAAATGTAACTACTATATGTTACACCAGGGTGCATTTCAACCAGAATCTGAAAAGACAGAATACATAATTTTTTTAATTTGCATATCTAGGTAACAGCAGGATTTTGTTTTTTTAAACTAAGTAAAAGTTCTGGCAATGTATCTACAATTCCAGCTCAGTCATGAAAACCAAGATAAATCCTCTAGATTTTCAAAGGCCTCCAAACAAAAATAGGAAGGGGTGTGCAGAAATCGAGGTATGAAATTTGAAGCAGCAGGACAGGGAGCAAAAAGTCTGGTAACCACTGCTATTGATAAAGACCATAATCTTTGGAAAAATACATTCATTTATCACTAAAAATAAATTAACAAATGAAAAGAGCACTGAAGATCACATGGGAACATGTTACAAATAATTAGGCTAAAGTCACACTGAAGAATACAATTTTTAAGAGGTACAAGCTTTTCCCCTTTCCTGAAGCATTATTCAAACTTTCAAAATTTGTAACAACCATTAATGAGAGGTCATCCCAAAGCCTGTGACAGCTATATGGGAGAAACATCTTTTTACTCTTCCCTTTATATCAGCTACCCACCTCATAAGCAGGAGTTCAAATACATTAGGCACTTACATAACCAACTCAGGTTCGGCCACTGCTTATCATCCCACATGTAGCTTAAAAGCTTGTTGGGGATCAGAGCAGCAGAGGTCAACTGACTGGACTACAAGCACAGAGCAATAAATTCGAGTTAGGCAATGACCACGGAGCAGGCAGGATAATCACCCCCCACACGTCTGGAAGCTGCGCACTCCAGAGGCTGCTGCCCTAAACAGCTTCCTGCACTTACAAAGACATTACAGCAGGCAGGCAGCAGCAAGGCTCTTTCTCAATGCTTCTTATGGCACTCTGCCATTTCCAGACACAGAACTGCCAAGATCTGTACAAGGTCCAGCACCAAATTACCAAGTACCAGCTCTTGACATGCAGTGTCTTTGTTTTAAAAGTGAAGTGTCTATTTTCCAAATATATACTCCTTAACTCAGGTTCAGCTTGATAATTAATGCAGGAAGACAAAGCTACCTTAGTCTGTTCTTAGTATTGTACTTTCCCAATTAGCTAAAGTAGCAGAAAACAGGCACTACACACTACCAAGAACATCTTGTTAAAGTTAAGGGAGGTCTCCTTAACAGTAGCCACAACCGTTCTATTTCAAACAATATTCTGACAGGAATTGTCATCATCCCACAGCTGCTGGTAATGCAAAGAGCAAACAGAATTTTTAGGTACCCACCTTTGCACCTGTTAAAAATGAAAAAATATCCAGTCAGAGCTGCTGAACACCACACACAGCAAAACTCTGGAATCAGAAGTTCCAATTTCTGCGGGGCAGTATTGGGTTTCATTTTACAGCAAAAGAGGATGAAACGGTACTCCTGGACCAACAGCACAAGGAAGGAATTTCACTAAACAATCAGTAGCACCTTCGGTTTCTAATACTGAGGATAAGACAACCTAATCAGGAAAACAGGATTAAAAGACTTAAATTCTGCTAAAATACAGGACTCCATCTGGTGTAAACTCCTGGTGTTATGGTCCAATATTCAGCATGCATCCAATACCATGCACCTCTATATTTTAATCACCTTTTTAAAATTCTGTTCTGAGAGAAGCTGTAAGCTTAAAGAAATGGACGTGGTTCTGAAAGGTTCCTGAACTGAAAGCAGAAATTACTAAAAATCCAGCCTTGGATAAGGTATTCTCAGAGATCTACAACATGTGTGAATACAAAAAGGAAGGGCTTGCTGCATTTGCATTTACTGCAAACTGCTCTAAGAGCAGCAAAAGGAAGCCTTCAGCAAGAGGCAAAGAAAAAAATTGAGTTTTTAATTTATTCATTTTTTTAATTACAGAGCAGCAGGAGTTTACACACAGTTTGTACAAATAAACCTATTTTTTTCCTAAATGCATCCTGCGTAAGTCTGGCACCCACTTATGGGTGGGAAAAAACAGCCTGGTTAGCAGGATACAAAAACTCTACGAGGAGCACGGACATTGAAATGGTGCACATGTCAGAGACTCCTCCTGTGACCATCCCTCCAGAGACTGTAGACAAACAGTGTTCACATTAAAACCTAATACTGACATGCAGTAAGGAATACACTTGACCTTGTTCTCACGTTTGACTCTCAGAGGCCTGAGCTCAGCATTTCTGAATAGCCAATGTTAAATCTTAGTCATCAATAACATGTCATTGCTATTGACAAATTAACAGGCCTTACTGCTACAAACTTGGTAATATACTTGGTAAGATTTTTAACAGCATAATTAAATGTTACTTGAAACTAAGGATATGTCTGGTTTTGTAATTTGTTGTCCTAAGTACAATTTGAATAAGCCATGGGAAAGTACAAAGTTTGGGGTGTTTTTTTTGCGCAAGAATCACTACCACAGAGATAAACTGCAGATACAGTCCTCCTTAAAGTTCTAGCGTAAAAATTTTAAGCAAACAGCAAAGTCTTCAAATTATGAAGGGCAAATGCAATTAAGACTTGCAAGAAGCACCACATCTCTATTAAAACCTAGATAAGCTTCCTTGTGAGAAAAAAAAACTTTTTTACTTTTGGAAAGTATCTGCTTGGCAAATGAATACCCATGGTTTGGGCTAAGGAATTGGAAGGAATATCTGTTACCTGTTACATTTCCAATTTTAGAGAGGACATATCCCACCATTACAACAAAAACATCTAAAAGCAACTTTAAGCTGGAAGGGAGAGCAGTACCAAAAGCTCTGCTGTTCCAAGTTTCTAGCTCACAAGGATCTTGTAGACATTACTCTAGAAAAGAGGCATCTGGATAACTTAATTTGACAATAAAGCCTGGCAGAAAATCATTTAACAACACTCTCACTATGGAAAAGGGGCACATCAGAATACAATTTCTTCTGAATTGAAGGTTGTATCGGGGAAAAAAAAAAAGCAGGGAGGAAGCACAAAATAAAAACATTCTTCACTAAAGAACCTGTTGCCTTTGCAACTCTTCCTTCAGCTGGCAAGTGAAAAACAAGATTGCTAACTCCTTTAATTTCTGCTTTTCAAGCAGGCTTCTTTAACTCAATTTGTGTATTCCTGTGATCCCCCTTATACCTGCACCATTCTTCCTTTCTACAAGAGGTGACTAATCCTGTCTAGTTGAATGCATCCCTCTCCCAGTTCTTCTGAAAGCTAAGATACAAATATTTATGAGGGTCACATTCAACCTTTCATTGATTTCTCTAACCATAAAAGCAGATAATATGTAAGGCACACCAATGTCAAGGCTAAAATGAATTAAGAAAAAAAAATGAACTTAGAACTTATCTTAATATTAGAGAAAAGTTCAAAGGAGACAGAGATCTTAAAAATAATGCCTGGAGGTAATCTGAATAAACAAATATTTTGTCATATTGTTGTCTTGAAACAACATTTTAAGGCAGAAATCTAGGGCTTTTCTGTATTTACTAAGTATTTCAAATTACATTCTAAAGAAGATCCAGTACCAGCACAACAATTTCAGTTTTAAGAAATATTTTAATTCAAATTCAGCTGTACACAGCTACATTTTTTTCTCCCAGAGGAATCAGGGAAAGGCATGTGATCATTTGTCCCTGAAGTCTAGGAATGAACAACCAGCATGTTGCGGGAAAAAAAGTTGACACCTGGACAGGAGGGAAGGAGGGCAAAGAATTTACTTACACAGTAATTTTACCATTTACTGCTGGCATAAAATGCAAAAAAGTATTTGCATCTTTCATCAAGTAAGTCTGCATGTGCAACTCTTACAGAATTTAAGTTTTCATTAAAACAGCTTACAGCAGAAACACTTGTAAGACAACAAAAAAAAAAAACCAAAATTAAAAGAAACTTTTTAAATCAAGTATGACATGTAAGGTTGTTCACACAACTTTTTACAGTAAAGACCCTCAGAAAATACCAACACCACAGTCACAGTAAGATGACACAATAAGGGAACCTGTTCCAGTGCACCTTTTGCCTCGCAGGTTGCACATCCCTGCCTCCGCTGCACAGTGGCCAACAATCATATGACCTCACATCACCAACCTGATAGTGAAAAAAAAGCCACTAATTTTTTGGTGCACCATTTACCTAGCAGATCAACACACAGAAGAGAAAACCCCACAGCCACGTGACTGCCAGAATCAGAAAGAACGTAGTGGAGGAGCTTGGCTTTCTCTTGTACAGAGACCGGGGGGAAGAAGGCAACCTGCTGAGTGCAAAGTGAAATCGTGCCCTCAGTCACTCTCTCCTGCCTGCAGATGAAGCAATTTTACATGACTGTCCCTTCTGCTTTCCACTGACACTTTGCCAGAAGTCACTGGCAGCCAAGACACACGGGTATAACTGACAGTACCAACCCTGGGTCTTCACTGGTGCTGCCAAAACGATCCAGCTTAGGTGGAATGCCTTTGCTAGAAGGATTTTTCCAACTTCAACCGCTTTAATTTTGATTAGGCAGCCATATGTACTTAATGTTACACCAGCAAATTTCATATGGCACGCATTCCTGGTGGAGGGAGGGGAAGAGAGCAATGTTAGGAGATGAGAACAGTAATTTTTAATCTGAGTCACCTGCAAAACTAATGCAAATTTTTACTTGCAGCAACAATAAAAGCAATGTATTTGGGCAGGAAGATGCTTAACGTACTACCTGTATCACCACCAAGAACTGTTTGATCACATAATTTCAGTATCGTATTTATAAATTAACCTATGAACAAGGGCTCATGAACATAGAATAATTACAGAAACACTAAAACCCATTAGAAAATTGTCAGGATGTAACAGCAGCCCTTTAAAAGCCCTGCTTTGCTCACTATTTACACCTTGTTTATCTTTGAAGACTAACCTGCAGCAGGGCTGCACAAATGTGGACACTTGAGGCTGCTATGAACCTTTGGCACCCACTTGCAACCTATGGGTTTACACTACAATGGCCCTGCTAACAGTTAAGAACCAAGTACAATAAATTCCTAATCAGCTGAGCCCTGGGAGCAATATAAAGTATTTCTGCTGCAACACTGCTTTGGAGCAAGTTCTCACTGTGACAGAACCACCACTATTTCTCCAGAAACTGCCAAGTCAAAAAATAAGTTATTACTGGGGAAAAGACTAACGTACAGCTTTGAGCTAAATAGTTGAACTTTAATTGATTCCCAATGACTACTTTTCCTCCTTGGTAACTCTCAATTAAGATGTTTAATTTGAACAGAAGGACCCAGCAAGTGTGACCACACTTCATTCCTACAGTAGACCTCAAGCACTTGTCTGACTAGGCAGTGCCCCCCATTACAAACTTCCTTACAGCACTAATGTACTTACTAGCAAATTTTAGTTTAAAATTTGAACAACATTTTCTGCTTCTCGAGATCTGGAAGCTACCAGAATCAGTTCTGCAAACTACTACTACTTTGATGCTTTTCCCAAAATTCTCCTATACTTTTGGGCAGAAGCTTCTATGTGCTTACTATATTTAGAACAGAGAGAAAAAGACACAGAAAAATCTAACAAAAGTTACTGAAAGGGTGGTGAGGTACTGAAGCACCTTTTCATTGATTACAACAACATGGTAAACCTCAAAAAGAAGAAATTGTCAAAAAAATATTTTAAAATAACTTAAGCAAAATGCAAAGTAGTATTCATAATATCTTTTTATTGCAAGTAGTGATAAGAACTATTGAGACATTTAAATGACCTAAAGTAATTTTTCTTCTGCAAGTTATATCAACTAGAAATAAGTATAAAAAAATAACTAAAACAGAGCTCATAAAAGTTCTGGCAGTTCTTCATGTTCTCATCTCAGAAAAAAATAATACTCAGAACTTTCTGTTCTTTTTTTTATAGCAAGTTTGAAAACAGAGAAAGCTTAACTAATTTTTCCATCTTGATTATTTTAAGTTTTCATACAAATTGGAACCATGATGTAACAGCATTTACAGTAGATTCATCTCTGAGTTTCCCCCTGATAGATTGCTGGATTAAAACGATGCCATATTTTATTTCAAAAGGAAAAAAAAAAGGCCTATTTAATTCTACCCTTGCTCTATAATGTGCAATAAAGTGTGAAAATGTTGATGGGTTTGTTAGGTTTCCACATCCATGCTTAAGCCTGCCAAGTGAGGCTGCAAATGGATCAAAGGTTAGAAACAGGAGCTAAGAGAGCTTCACCCAGCCCAGTTTGTATCCAGCTCTCTTCACTGAACAACTAATGTTAAAATATTCATTGATTCCAGTGCCCATGCTTCTCCATTAGTTCTACTTTTTCAACCTCAACTATATCCCGGCTCACATTTGGGAATTTAAACTGATTTTTTTTTTAATAAGAATCTCTGATATGTGCTTTCCTCACGAAAGATGTCTGAGCACTACATAGCACAGTATCAATCCAAAGGGCAAGTGCTGCATTTAAGTTCTTGGCACCTGCACAAATCAGATCCCAAGGTCTCAAGCTACACACCAGAAAAGTAAAGCATATTTAATAAAGAACTATTTATGAAAAATCTGTATAACACATCTGGGTGGATTTTCTGGAAAATTCAAGCTGCACCAAGAAAAGTTATATACTAGTGGGAAATGACGTATTATAAAAGAGTGTTAGGCTGCTGCTTCAACTATAAATATATCATATATTAAAGTGATAAATTGGGAAATTTGCAGACCTATGATAAAAAAAATTAAGATATCTGTAACAGCCATTCTTTCCCCACTCTCCCACACACACATTATTCTTCTGGCAGAAAGTTCCACTCCTAGATAAGAAAAAGCTAACAACTGGTTATGATCCCAAAGTTTCAGTCTGTCATTTAGATAAAATCAAAGTCTACAAGAGCCCTGAAGGTGAAGTATTAGAAGTTAAATAGGCTTTTAGTGAAAGCTGGTATCTAAGCACTGCATGCTGGACATGTCTGTGACCTTTGGAAAACCCATGCAATGCAATAGGGTTTCGGTGCTCTGCATTATTTGGAGCATCCCAAAAGCTCCACGGAGCTTGCCCATGGAGAGTTCTACAGTGTGGCTAAGTAACAGAGGCATAAGTAACTGTGGCCTTGTTATCACTTACTGAATGGATGTTCTACAGCCAAAATGGTAAAAACCTTTACAAATACTGCTCTCAGAGAAAGCAACAGCAAGTAAACCAGCAGCACACGTAAGCCAAGGGCAGAATAAACCATACCTGGATATAACACATTAGAAAGCAACACACAACAGTCAATACCACTGAATATTAGCAGGACACAGAAGGAACAGAACTAATTTCCTCCTTCTACCCTAAGACAGCAGGAGACATTCATCAGGACAATAAAGTTATATCCCATCTTGTCTGGCTCCAGAATAAACATGATCAAGGTTCATGGTAAATTGATGTGACTTTACACACAGGGTTCTTGAACCGCACACAAGTGAACATTTGACAACTCAGTAATGCTCAAATTCAGATGTTAAAAACAAACATTCTCATTTGGCTTTATGTTTGCAGTAGTCCCAGAGCGAGCACAGGACCACAATCAACTCTTTAAATAAATAAGCTTCTAAGTTATTTTTTAAAATTCAGAAACTATTTAGTTAATAAATTACAGAACTAAATGTAGCTTCAATGCAGCGAACATCTGAGAGAAGAATAAAACTTAAGGAACATAACAGTACTGCCAACATAAATGTCACGGACAACAGCAAATCCAACCACACAACTGAAGAAACAAGAGCGGAGATTCCTGTGCTGACAGAGGTCAACACACGATTGACTAGCAGTTGGCAGTATGAAAAATTGTCTTCTAAATGTATTTTAGATGCAGTTCAAAAGCATGGTTTGTATATAATTTAAGAAATGTAGTTGTCATGGAAGCTAAATCTTTATAAGCCTCTAAACATCCCAGTTAGCTCCCTGAAATAAGAATTGCTGCCTATCCCTTATGCTTTCCTTTAAATTCAGATTTGTTTTTCATCACAGCACGGTTTGTATTCCACAAAGGTCAATATCACTAGCTTACATAATAGTAAAACCAACCTTGACACAGACAGCACTAATTAACAGACATAAAAACAACCCAAGCAGCCATACAACACACACTAATCCTTACTGCTACGAATGCCAAAGACATCTCAACCAGCACTTCATGTGTGTTTGTGCGTAGGTGGAGCAATCAGTCATTCATCTCGATCTTGCACATGTAAACAAGAATATGCACTACATGTAGAAGAGAGATTACATCTTACCTCATTTAAATGCATGGGGGAAAAAAGGTATGGTAGAGCCCTATATACTTGAAAAATTTTTCCCATTGAGGCTATGATCTTAAGTTGATACAATAATTTTAAACCCACTGCTCATACACTATCAGCCGTACAGACAGTCTGGCAAGCAGAAAAATATGGTGAGCACAACTCATGACACGACCTCAGGCTTCCCCCAAACCACAGATGCTGCAGACTGACAGCCCAAATCACTGCCATCAGAGAGACAACAAATCTGATAGACAGACTCCAGAAAAGTTCCCCAGCATGGAGGAAGCCTCCACATAATTCCCAGTGCTGTCCCGCTTTATTCGCAGCCCTGCTCCTCCCTTCACCCCTTGCACTGCATGTATGGCAGGAGAAAAGAGGGCTCCAGGCAATCAGGGCACAAGTTAGGGTAGTCCCATGGCTCTTCGTGCCTCTGCAGTGCTGCCAAACAAAGGACAAAGTCCCAACAAAGGACATGCTTAAGGCCTCATTTTTCTCTACAGTGGATTTTGTGCCAAAAAAATTCTTGGGAAAGCCTAAAATTGGACTTGGGAAATTTAAAGCCTATGGGCAATAATGAAGAAGCACCAAACACATCTGTTTTAATTAGCATTCTAAATTATGTAAGTGGAAACATCTTATCTTGAAAACTTTCTGCTTGCTTTGTTGTGATGATTGATACTTAAATGTGAATTCTTCACAAAACTTTTTCAGCAGTATCTTTTCATTTATGCATAACCACTGCACATCCGGTGTCCAAGTGCAATCCTATCTAAAAATCAACATCTGCTTGTAGATTCCCTGAGTACTTTACAGTTTAGAGCCACCTCCCTATAGTATGTTTCAAGAAAGAAAGGAAGACCTGGGAAAAACATTATGCTTTTGCAGAGGGATTCTCAGTCAAATGCTTTGGACTAAGGAGTGTCTAATTCAAAAAAAGCCATGAATATATTTCATGCTTGCTTTAAGTTCACAAAATGTACCATTGCATTTATATTCTAACAAGACACAGAATCCTCACAAAAAGACAAGCAGATTTCTAACCTGAGGCAGGCTCACAACAACAAATCAATAAGCTTTCTTTATTAAACAAATGTAGGTGTATTGCTAATGAGAATGACTGAATACTTCTCCAACAGAACTAAAACTAACTGAAAGAGAATGCATTATAACAATGCACTTTAGCACTAGCCAGAAGAGCTCTTTATTGTAAGAACACATTTATACTCTAGAAACAGGATTCAAAGCTATCTGCCACCAAATGGATTTCATATTCCCAAGCCTGTACACAGCACCATAGATTTCGACCAGATTCTGGCCTCAGAGCCCCAAGAATGAACATCTAACAACGATTCCAAAATATAAATCAACTGTAATCATGTCTGAAAAAGCTTAAGATACTTTACTTGTATTGCATTTAAGTAAAAGCAAGTGCTGAATAAAGCCAGAGAAGCAGTTCTGTCCTAAAGCAGGTGTGAAGCTGGTACACAAAGTACACACAGAAGTGAATCACAGTGGATGCAGTACATGCATTACCCTACACAAATTAAGCCTGCCTAATTGTTTTGAGACATCCCCTTCCCACCCACCAGCTCACTCTGAAATAACTAATTCAGTTTTCATTTGCTGGGTTAAGTTGTCACCACATTATCCACACCCACATCCGACTCATATAAACTGTCCTGTAATAAGCAGAATCCAGCAGAGGTCAGAAATGGCTCTGCACAGGAAATGCCAGGGTGTTTTCCATTCAGGCTCTACAGATTACTCTTCTACATGAAGACAGCCCAGGTCTAGGGTCATGCTGTTGTACAAACTTTATTTTAAATCATTTTCTACTTAACCTGCACTATCAGTCTTTGAAGAATCCTTTGAAAAGGAACTTGGAAGCTTACTAATTCAGTTGCCTTACTAGCATTTGTATTTCATAATATTTCTGTAAAATCTAATTAATTGTATATACTTCCTGATTTCGGCATTTTCATGACAAAATAACAAATCATTAAATCACATCAATGAAAATCAAATCAGGTATTGTTCAACTCCATAGCCTTGATCCAAACTAGAGTGCATCACCATTTCCCTTTTATTTCATCAATACAAAGCTGCAGCTTGCAACATTCAAGAACAGTGACAGCACAAAGAATTTTTGCACAGCACATCTGGAACACAATGCACCTACCTACTGCCTTGCAGTGTTAATTGATCACACAAGAGTTTTAAAAACGTTTCCTGAATGCCTTCTAGTGAGAAGCGAAGTGCATCAACAGGATGTTATTTTAAAAGGAGAAATAATTGCCAGGGAATTAATAATTTGGACTTATGCAATACTTCTACAGCCAGCTGGAAACACTAAACCATAAAGTAATTTGTATCCCCATCTCTCAGCAGAGCACAGATGGAGACTTGCAAAAAGCCAATCTGCAGGTCAGCACATTCAGGAGGTGACAGCAGTTGCAGAAAGCTTTGAAGCATCACAACACTTCACTTTGTGAAGACTTTTTTTTTTAACTCCTATCTTCTTACAAATATCGATTGCAATGTTGCCAGCAGCGATACTCCGTGACCCTGCTGTTTTCCCGGCACGCCAAAGAGAACCCGATTTTAATCACGGCTGCTGTAAACACCCTTCCAGAGAGCAGCGCTTTTATCGCTGCAGTTCACAAGTCAAGGAGCACAGGTCACGCTCCCTCAGCCTCCCGAGGGCTCCAGCTGCTGCTCCCCCCCCTCTCTGCAGCCTCCGGACCTCCGGCTCGACCCCGAGAGCCGAGCTCGGCAGCGCCCCGGCGCAGCCGCCCGCACTGCTGCGAGGCTGGGGGCGAAGGAAACGATTTGCTTTTAATTGCAAAGCACCCACAAAACGCTGCCTTACCCACCGCAGCCACTAGAGATTTCTTATCGAAGCACTTTCTCGCTCCGTGGGCGCGCTGCAGAAGCGCTGAAGCAGCAGCAGCAGCCGAAAGTTCTGCAGCGCGGAGGTGCCGGAGGCTGAGCGTGCACCCCCTGCCCCGGCGCTCGCAGCCCCCGCCCGGCTCCGCTCCCTGCACGGAGCTCCCTGTGCGGCAGCACTGGGTACTGACCTCCCCGCCGGCGGCGGCGGCTCCTCCATGGCGGCGGCGGCTGCACAGACCAGCGCGGCGGCGTCTCTCATGCATGCACCGGGGCCGGCATGGCGGCGGGCCCCAGTGCGCGGCGCGGGGGCGCAGCGAGGAGCAGGAGCAGGAGGAGGGGAGCGGGTCCCTACCCGGCTGCAGGAGCGCGGCCGCGCAGAGCCGCCCGCGCGGCCGCCATCTTGGGAACAGCCTCCGAGGGCAGCGGCGCCGGCAGCATCGCTACGGCGCGCCAGGAGGGACCGGCCGCGCCAGANGCCGGGTGCGGGGCGGCTCTCGGCGGGGCTCCCCCGCCTCTCCCGCGGAGTCGGGGTCGGGGTGCGCTGCAGCACCGCGGCCGTGCCCTCCCGCACCGGGGGAAGCACGTCTCCACAGCTCCCCGTGAGCTGCCGCGGTCAGCCCGAGGCGGGGCGGTGATGGGGGCGCGGCGGGCGCTGCCGCCCCCTCGCTGCCCCTGTGGCGGAGCGTCAGTCGCTGCCTGCGGCCGCTCGCTGCGGCTGCCGCGCTCCCTGCAGCTGCCGGTTGCCACCCCGCTGGCAGACAGGGAGAGGAGCACAACGCAACTGCTGAGGGCAAGATGGTTTGCCCGGCAGGTGCCCACCCCTGCAGCCTTGCTGGCCCCGTGCCCAGGCTGCAGCGACCACGGCCTCATCCGAGCAGTTGGAAGGTGTGAAAGACCCTCGAGGTCCCCTTTGGCGGGGGCATGGAAGAATGATCTTTTGTACTCTGCTACTGACAGAGTGACTGGTAGACTGGGCTTTTTACACCCTCCAGCAGCACCGGTTATCAGCCTCGGACAGAGAACTGGAGCCACATTATCCAGTTGGAAATACAGGGAGGAAAAGTGTAATTTCCTGAACTGTAGGTTGGCAGGAATACCAATACTAACGCCTGTCAAAGGCAAAAAAGTGCCATGGGTTGTTTAATTGTTAGGGTTGGTGAGAGGGAGCCTCATCTTCTGTTTCATAGGACTGGAAGCACAGCAGCAAACCCCAGCATAAGGAATGTGTATACAAACCATATGCATTATTTTTGAGGGGTGAAATGTGAACTTGGACTGGAATCAGTTCTAGATTCTGCATTTGTGCACAGTTCCTTCATTACAAGAAATTTGCCCCTTTCTAGTCTGATTAATTAAAGTTCAGTTATAAAGTCATTGTTCATGAAATAAAGTTGTCCATCTCTCTGTCGAAGCTTAAGAAACAAATTCAACAGGCCCTTTGAAATAAAAGATTTTTTTTAAAGCTGAAATGCAGAATATACTTCTACTATATCATCTTAATAACATCTACTATTTATCATCTTAATAAATGCATGCTTTAAGGTGCAGGACCAGATGAATAATTTTATGCAGGAAGCTACTTAGACTATGTTCTATAGGTCAAGAAAAATAGCTGGATCACCATGACCCTGATGAACACGACATTGAAACATGAAGACATTCTGCATTTATGTTGGGAATTATTACTTAAGATATGTCATGTAATGGTAAAAGGCAGCATTTAGCATGTTAAAGGCTTTTGCTCAAGTATTTGAGCCCAAAACCATAAAGTAGTTCTAAAGGCAGATACACACAGTACATTCCCACTAATCTGTCCTGGTGAACAAAACTTCAAAACCATAACTGAAGAAGGTCATGTTTAGAAATCCTAAGGTGCTAGCCCAGTAAATCACTTGTCATCTCCATAAAAGACACACATTCTCTAAGGTAAAGCTTATTTCACAATATGCATGGGTTTTTAGTGTGATCACAAATAACAAAGGCTCAGTGTTATAGATTAAATTTGAACATTCTTTTCAGTTAGGGATCATCATCTGACACATCTGCAACTTCTTGCAGGACAGAGAAGCATTTAGCAATCATGGCAAAATATTTCAGCTTCTTTGCTCCTTCTATCAAAACCATCAGTGCAGTGGTACGTTAGAAGCACAGAGTTCTCATTAAGTAGGAAAAAATCTGATGCTGCCTTTTGCCATAGATGTGATGGCATGATGGTGTGGAAGCACAGCCATCCCAAGGACCCTTGGCAAAGGGAGAAATGGGAGCTGACCATTGTCACTGCTTTCTGCAAATATCAAGATAGTTTACTGAAGTAGACTGGGCTTCACTGCAGCCTCTCAAACAAGGAGGTCCAGAAAAAACTTCCCTGCATGAGTCTTCCCCTTTCCCTATAGGGTAACTCAACACGTTGGGTTACAACACATGCTTGTGGTATATCACAGAGAATCTGCTAAAACTGCAGAGAATTGGCCAGGCAAAGCAAGGCTGGAAGTTTGTTACAGTGGTGCTTCTTTATCTGCAACAGACCATAGTGAGCATCATAGCTCCTGGCATCAAGGAGAAGATTGGAAGAGGAGAGGTTTATTAATGGCCTACAGAGAACTTGGGAAGAAATTAAAAGACATGCAGGAACATTTGGATCTGATAGTACAGGAAACAGCAAATGACATAGGACTCTCAGAGCCTATATAGAGATAGTATTTAGAGAAGAAAAAATGTAAAGACATTACAGAGTTCTTAAAAATGGATATGTAAAAAAACTTCTTTTAATTCAGTTTGGCTTCTTTTAAGGACTATCATCATTTCAGAGACACCATGACTGCTGGTTTCTGAGTCTAAAATTACCAGTTGCATAGGTGCGTGGAAATTGATAAATGAAATTGTTCAGTCTGGTTCTACTGGAACAGAAGAAGGCACAAGATTAAAATACACATCACAATAAGTGATGTCTATCTGTAAGAAAATTGAGCTGAAATATTAGAGATTGACTTTATTGTCTGATGTGGCAAAATAATGACCCCAAAATTCTAGGTTTAAAAACAAAGCAAGAAACAAGTAACTGTCAAAATAGACAAACTTATTTCAGTTTAACTTCTGTTTTCTGAAGTCTTAGAACTAATTTTCTTCTTTTTTTCAGCAAACATCTGGCTTTATAATTTAGCAGATGCTGCAATTGCTTAGGAATTGCTTTCTATTCTAGCAACATGCCTTTTACTACACCAGCAGGCCTAGAACTTGCAATCGAAATTTGAGATAGCAATAGCATCCTAATAACAAAAATAGGTCTTTCAAAGAGCATTGTGACTTTTCTGCTGGAACTACCCTTGAAATTTTTATCTATTCCTGGGGCATATATTCTGTTAGTTCTTCCTCCTCATTTCATCACAGGTGTCAAGACAGGATTGTACATGCAGCTGTGCTTTTGCCATTTGTCATTTCTCCAGTTATTTTCTCTATTAAAAAAATCCTAATGAATAAAATTAAATATTTGGTCCATGTAGGTAATTAAATGTTATATTAATATATTTGAAATTTTTTCTCTTGGTACCTGTCACAAGGCCAAACTTTTTTTTTCACATTGTGCATGTTGTACAGAATAAGGTACAACTTATTTTTTAAGCCAGTTAATGAAATGTAATAATCAGATTATTCTTCACTTTGTGAACTACTTGCAAAAAATTAAATTCTTGACAAAACTAGGTTTGTACATTTCGTTTTTCCTTCCAGTAAGTTATTTATTTTAATTCCACTAAAAGCTATTTAAAAGTAAAAGCCAAGTTAATTAGACATTGGAAAGCAGCCTGCTAGGTATAGTTAGTCTAGATCTAGTAAAATGTGCTGCAGATAGAATATTCTTTTTTTTTTCTTGGTCATAGTTTACAAATGCTGTTCTGAAATGCAATGAAAGCAAAACATGAACAACACCTGCATTTAATATCTGGAAGACAACCTGACACCAGTCCTTTCTTATGTAGATATTGCAGCTAGCAACTCCAGAGCCCAAATAAAATACCAAGATGCATTTCTACCTGGACATATGCAGTTTCTTCCATCTGCAGTTTTGTTGTTCTCACAGAAGATCAGGTTGGGGATGGCATTGAAAGAAACAGAACTCAGTTCTCAGTGTCATATAATTTGAGCTTTGCTGCAATTGATTTGAAGTGTGAAGCTGAAAGAAATTAAGGAGTCATGCTGTATATACCCCTGTTCAATCACCCGTTACTGCTGTGATTCATTCACTTGGGAAGCTCGCACGGGAGCTGCCAAAGCTTGTTCAGCAGCATGGTTTAACACCCCTGCTATAATAGGAGCCAGCTAACTTGACAGAGGTGGAATATTTCTGTCTGAATGCTGTCATCTCACAGGCTGCATGACGGATTGCACAGGGCTTGATATCATTAATTCACCACTATTACAGGAGTATTTGTTAGTAGGAGTTGCATGAAGTCGGAGGCATTCCTGAGATTATTGTTTTATCGCTTCAACTGGGCATTATTTTTTTAGGTACTTCCTGCCCTAAAAAGCAACTGTATGTTATTAAAATGGCATGACCCATCTGAGGGAAGCACAAACTTAAGTTGTGCTTAAAGTAGTATGCTTCTACTTGGTACAGATGACCTTTGGGCTTAGTGTCTGTAAAGCTGGGTATAGCTAAACCTTCTGGCTGGTATTCAGAGGTACAGAGGCACTGGACATAGAAATTATCTTTAGATAAAAAGAAACTGAAAATGTCTCTGTGTCAAGGCATCTATTGTAATGGTCTGGCTACACTAGTTTGTGCCTTTCCAAAAACCGGGGCCTGTGAAAATAAACTGCACTAAATTCAGAGCTACTTGAACTTGACTATCAACAACAGAGTAAGCTTGCTTAAAGCTAGCTTGGTTCCTGCCAAATCATACTTTAATTCTTTCCCCAGCTGTATAATAGACATACTCAGTGACCAGCCATGGGACATTTCTAAACAGGACCAAATGCTTGTCTGCATTAGTGTTCAGTACATTAATTTCATGTTCAAAGAAGCTCCACTGAACAACTGGGGCCAATTCTTTGAAACCATATTTGTAGGCCCAAAGCATATCCATCTGTTTTCTCTGTGTGCCTGACAGTGCAATTTAGTGCATGGTTTTACGCAACTCTCCATGTTTTCAAGTGTCTTGCGAGTTTGCCATGTTACTTATACTAAAATTTATAAAATGGTGCTGCTTATTTCCCAGAAAGCACAAAAAAAGTTCCAGACTATATCTTTTAAAATATCTGGTTGTGCAGAGATCCTTTCTATGTCTGCCTTAAAGCAGCTGCATTATCCCAGCAGAAAACAGCTGTGAGATTTGTATCAAACTTCCCTGTCTAGGAAAACAGGAGCTGTCCATCTCTCATCCTTCCTACAGCTCTTTCTACAAAGTGAGATTAATCACAGAAAAGCAGCATAACTGGCATATTCCTTTACCCCAAGAGTTCCTGCCAGCTGTATCAACTGGATGGAGTTATAAGCAGCCATGAGAAAAATTTAATCTTCATTAAATGTTAATCCCTGCAAACATTTATATACACATCAGTTCACTTATATAATAGGCATACTGAAATCAGTGGGACAACTCTGGGAGAACAGTTACTCATACATATAAATGTTTATAGAATTCATTTCCTCCTTTTGCTCTGAATCATCTGGAATAATTGTGCAGCCACAACTTCACAAGGTGAGTTTTGTGGCGTAATCCTGTTGATGCCTCAGTTCTGGTGAACATCAATAGGAACTGAGACATGCTCCATTTGTTGCAAAGCCTTCCTAACTAGAGCATAGTAAGATAGTTCTAAAACTCCCAGTTGTGTCCCTTTCTGCAGTGCTTCAGGTTTTATTTTTTCATTTCTGTCCATTTCATTACTTCAAAAAAGCTGTTACTTCATTGGTAACATATCTTTATCCTTCTAAATATTTACACAGTTCCTACAGGATAAAACACTATAAAGAGGTAATTACCTCCCATTTGACATTATTTCAATGCATTCAGGTGTTTTTATTCTCATTTGAATCTTATTGGTCCCTATCATTATTTCTATAATTGATTTGCATTTCCTCTTCTTCACAGGTACTGATGCTTATTTTAAGACATATTCCATGCTAGGAGACATAGCACACAGCACTTGAAATACCTGTTGAATGATGTGAGCTAATATGCTGTCCTGGCACAGCAGTCTTTCCAGCTACAGCCAGCTGAGGAATCCAGATTATGACCTTAGTATTAGGGAGCTGAGATCCATGTGACATTTTCTGCTGAGCTGTTTGTTTAGTAGATGGTTTCTATCAACATCTTTGGGTGGATTTCACTATGACTGTCAGGATGCAATGGGCATTGTTAAATTTTAGGAGTAGCTATTTTAACTCTAAATTTCAGTCTGAAGCCTATCAATCCCACTGTGGTTCTCTTCAGCTGTGGTGATAATCAGAAATACAAAGGAGTCAACATTTTGTTAGTTTTTGTTCCTGTCCACAGAAAATAGAATGAGATAATGTGTTGTTTGAGAACAGTATGACTTTCTTGAAGCTGAGGATCTGTAATTGCTCAGCTCGTCCTCTCTCGCAGTCTAAATGCTACAGCATATTTAAGACTTAATTCTGTTGTTTATCTATGAGTAGTCTGAAGTGTGGGAAAGAAATTTCTGTCACCCTTAATCTCAGCAGAGATACCAGTCAATTAGCCCTATACTTGGCCAAGGCATTGATGCAGTAACATAAAGTAGACTAAACTCAGTTAAAAGACTCCAGCTTTCTAATGATGCATGGATGTTGTGGCATACTGAGCTAGGAAAAAATGGTGATCTGCAGATTCAGCACCCAGTTTTCCACAGGGCAAGCACACACTCTTCATTCAGTACTATTGGAGAAGGACTCCTGGCTAGAGTGTGCTTGCTCACCTGTCGGAAGCATTCAGTATGGATCAGCTGCAAAACTTTATCACGTTGTATAACAGTAACCCGCCTGAGATGAGATCATAGAAGTATTTATCTCCCAGCTATCTCTTTAGATGGACATTTGGGCTATAGCCCATCTGTCTGAGGTGGTCATGGTCTTCATTAGGCACAGATGACTACTCACAGAATGAGAAGAGATGTGTTCTATAAGCTGTGGAAGATGACTCTAATACATATTATATTTCTAAATGTACAGTTAAGGTTAATAGAAGAATAGGATTGCTATTATCTGGATTTTAAATTTCAAGAATAACACTTCAGTTGAAACTTTTGCATTGAAATTTTATTTGCATATTTACAAAACACCTGCAAGTGACAGCTTAGCTCTGGGCTCCCTTTCACAAAAGAGATATGGACATGCTGGAGTGAATCCAGCAAAGGACCATAAAGGTCATGAAGGCTGTGGAGCATCTGAGATCTGCGGAGAGGAGCTGGAACTCCAGCCTGGAGAAGAGAAGGCTCAGGAAGGATCTTACCAATGTGTATAAATAATTGATGGGACCCACTAAAGAAGAGGAAGCCAGGCTCTTCCCAGTGGTGTACTGTGAAAGGACAAGAAGCAATGGATAAACCATGAAAAATTCTGTTTAAACATGAACAAAACTTTCCTTATCGTGAGAGTAGTCAAATGATGGCATGGGTTGCTCAGTGAGCTTGTGGAATCTCCATCCCTGGATATATTCAAAATGTGACTGGTTGTGGCCCTGAGGAACCTGCTCCTGCTCACCCTGCTTTAAGCAGAGGGTTGAGATGAGGTGATCTCCAGAGGAACCTTTCCTCCTCAACCATTCTGTGGCTGATCTCATAAATATTTTTGAATTACAAGCAATCTCTTATACAGAAAGTTCACTAGGAAATGCAACTGTTTAAAAGCACACAACACCAAAAATTTTTGTATTATTTATAGTTTTGTTACAAATTGTGGTGGTTTTAAATTAATGAATTTTTAATAAATAACAATTGCAGGTAAGAATTAAGTTATTCTGAAATATATAATTCACAATGCTGTTAAGTAACCACTTCTGCCTACTAAATTGTAACTTTCTGTCAGAAGAAGGTGCGCATTACCAAATATGTGGGTATAATCACAGCTTTGTGAGCATCTTCCTTTCCAAAGTTGTGCCATTTCCTACTAGTGAAGTTTTACAGCAAGACCAATAATACTGCCTTTTTTCTTATTTTATTTTATACTTGAACATATGGATTGTTTTAAGAAACTTCAGAAAAACCAACTAACATTAACCATGTCTTTTGCTTTTGTACTTTAAGTGATATAAAATCCTGATATTTAAATTGTATAAATTATATACCATCACATTTTACATGTCAAATAAACCAAGCCTGTCATTATTTGGATGTGGTCAGCTTTACTGCTCTGCAAAAAGTTAATGTGACACCCATAATCATTTGTACAAAGGCAGATTCTGAAAATCTGAGACTCCTCTGATTTCAGCACTTGTTTTCCCTGGGTGAGGTTTGCTCGACCAAAAGATGAATGGCTCTGTGCTATTTCCCATTCACGGCACTGTACCTCAGCTGAGCTTTCTGATATACTTTAATTATCACACTACCTGTATTTGAAAATAGCCTGTAAGCATGTTCAGCATGGCAAGTACATAAAATCTATTTATATTACCATTTTTTTTCAGAGTTACATTTCATGCTATGTTTATTACAGCTATTCCAAATCTCCTTGTTGTATCCACAACAGCCTGCCAGGGTGCTGAGTAAGAGGATTGAACTGTTAATAGATCTTTCTCCATGAAGTAACTGGCTCAGTAACTGGCTCAGATAGACTTCAGAAAGTGATGTTTTGCCTGCCTCATCACTCATCTAAAGAGGATAAGGGCAGAGCTATCAAAATTACTATGATGTAATGCAATGAGTATGAGTGTCCTAGAAAGTTGCAAGTTGTAGGTGTCACATCGTCACAGAGTCTGGTTTCCTGTAAACTGTCAAATGATCTTTATTTGAATTTAAAATATTTTTGCTTAAGAAAGCAGTGACAAGAAACCAGCCTATTAAATATGCCACTGAATGTCTTTCCTACTTGATCATCAACATTTTGGTCTACAGCTCAGTAACTGAACTGACAAGTTTTCTTCACATTATGCGATTTGCAATTTTTAGCACAAATAAGAAGTGAATCTGATTTCTAGCTTGACATTCACAGAGCCTTGTATTTGTGCATAATATGAAAGTTCAGTATAAAATGTTTGTGCTTATATTGGCCATCAGAATCCTAGAAGCTGATTATGAAAATATGACTGTTGGCATATAAAAATAATCTGATAGTTACTGTTTAAATGCACAGTGTGGTACTCAAACCAATAAAGAATCTGCCATCTTACCTACAAGATGTTACAAAGCAAGTCTTCTAGGTTTTCTAAAAGCGTCTTTGTAATATGTTTAATCATTTTTAAAAATTTAATTTAATTTAATCTTTATTTTTACTTTCATTTAATTTAGAAATGTAATATTTCTGTTGGGGGCATGTTTAAGAAATATGTTTAGGTACATGCAGTTACAGTCATGACAGGGCACATCTGGGTGTGATATTTAGTGGTAGGTTCTGTTAGTAATCATACTTACATGCAGCAGATATAGAAAGGATGGAACAGCAGAAACAAGAGGATATTGTAGGCACTGCCTTTCTGGTGTAACTTTAGCTTTATATTAAAATGGATTAAATATAAACCATTTAACAATGGTTGCTTACACTGCATTTAACTGGTTTTTTCTCATTGTAAGAAGACTGCCTTAAAAATAACTAATTGATATTTAGAGTATGTAGTTTATTATGAGGCCTTTATGAACCATGCTTCTCACCTGTGCATATTGCTGGATTTTTTCAGCTTCCACATGCTTGGATTACACGGCACTTTGTTCCAAAGAATTCTCACCGAGAGTGATCTTCGTTTCTGTGAAATCTGACTAGCTGAAAAATCTTTTCTTAGTGTATTTATAGTGGGCAAAACTGGCAGAGCTATGAATACAACTCCACCAGTGCTTATGAGCATAACTGAATTGCTTCCCACTGCAACATAAAACTATAATAATGTGTGCATTTTTTACCAGTATAACTACATGAAGAATACAGCTCCTACTGCCATACATCACAGACACCCATCATTAGCTTACTGTGTCATTTATTTGCTACAAGTAGGAAAAAAGTTTATTCTTGTCCATAAACAAAGACCCAGTTTCAGTGCCAGAAAGATGCATCTTCTTTTTTTCTTTGCCAAGGGCAAGGGACTGTCTGAGGCACAGGCTGCATGGTTTAGCTGTTGAATGCTTATCCAGTTGCAAGCTTCCCATCAGCCAAATATATTATCAGAGCAGTATCCAGATTCTTTGGCTATAAACAAAAGCCTGCATGTACTTTTTAGTGCCACCAGCAACCCTTGATGTTCATGGTTCATATGTCTTTAAAGTGCTAGATTCGAATTTTTTTCCAACACCCTGGCCTCCATCCATGTGAGATAATTAATACTAACAATTTCAGTCTAGTTCAAGGTCTTTAAATCAAGCTGGCCTGTTTTGCATTTTCTGTGTACAATGGAAAGGCCCAGAGGGAAATGCAATGTTTAGTACCCGTGAACACCTTTGCAAGGGTAGGTAGGTATGCATTTAATCTTCATTCAGTAGGGCTAAAGCTTAAATAAAACACTGGCAAAATCAAAGAGCTGCAAATTCAGCAGTGACTGGGAGAGAAATCCCTGTGGTTTTGCAGGAGGGTGAAGTCACAGCAGAAGGTCAGACTTGTCGTGGGCCAGTTCATTTTTGCTGCAGGCTGCCTTGCTCCCGGCCTGTGGAGCGCTGACCTGCCAGGAGCCCACAGGGGAATTGCGCTGCAGAGCTCCTGCTCTTCTCTCCTTCGCACAAGTGCTCCATCCCCTACCCCCAGGGGCTGTGGCAGAGTGCGTGGCCCATACTGACCTGACTTTCAGGGTACTGGGGTGTGAGTCATACCCACGCTACAAGCTGGGTGGTATCTGCAAGGGTAGGGCACACACAGTGTGACAGGGAAGGGCTCTGCCTCTTGGTTGGACATCAGCACTCAGCCACAAGAAGAAAGCCCAGAAGAAATTGTTCAGGGACTCTGGTTCTTACGTCCCAGCTCTCTAGTACCCTTGGAGGAGTATTCAAGTTACACCTGTTTAGGGAAGGTGTAACCTCTGACTTGGGCTGTCAAGCTGGCTCAACAAGCAGGAACGGGTCAGGGTGATGCAAGCCCTGCCCGTGCCCTTCCCTGTCAGACTATTTGTTTCCTCAAAGGTATCAAGCAGACTCTGAAGCTTTTAAGCAGGAGGGAGGGTTAAAGAGACATACAACCATCATTGAGAGCTGAAGACAAAAGTAATGTGGCATTATTTTTACAGAAATGCATTTAGTCAATGTATTTAGGCAAAAGGATGCTCCTTTGAAGCAAAACATGGAGTTCACAAGAGCAAGCAGAAGACAGAACAAGTATTTGATGTGTGGCTACTGAACCAATAATAGATATTATGGTGCTACAACAAATTTGTTAATTTTCAGCAAAGACCAATTTGCAGTAGAAAATAATTCTGCAGGTATTTTATAGAAGAGAAATTTGCTAATCTGCACTGTTGAAAAGGCCAGTGTATTCCCCATGTATGAATTTCGTTTCAAGGTATTTCCAGGAAAAATGCAATAGTGAATAAAGGGTGCTTTATCCACAAAAACGTATTTTCAAGGGCTCTTAGACATGAGAGAGTCACCAGCTCTTGTGACACTAATTGCTTAAAAATGGATCATTTCAATGGAAGGAAGACAATAAACCATTCTTGCAGTAGCAATATTGGCCAAGTTTAAAATTTGCTGGGGAGTAGAAGCTGAGGATGTATTAAGTCATATTGGGCTTAAGGTTACAACTGAACAAGCAATATATTATTTGCATTTCACAAAGTTAGACCCGTGTTCTGCTTATGAGCTGCTTTTAAAATTGCAAAACAAAAAAAACTGCCCAACTGCGTCACAAATTCTAATTACTTGTCAAAACATTCATCAAGCAAGTTCATGCTAATGCCTGTTGTAAGAATTCCTTGGAGTATTTGACATTTGTGCCACGATATTTGCGTGCTGTGTGACGTTCATGATGTATTTATGCTCTATGAGCAAGTGCCTCACTCAGAAGGTTGTTGCTGCTGTGCTCTGGGCTGACTGTCAGCCCTGCACAGGGCAGGCACTGTCCTCCCCTTATATTAAATTCGTGAAGACAAAGGAAGGTGAGAGATGAATGGTGCCTCAGTCCTCTGCTGCTCTGTCCGCTCACTGCTGACATTTCCATTTTTGATTAAAGAAATTTCAGCTACTGTTGTAGCAGACACTAATGCCTGAGAGCATTAGGAAGGATTTTTTTTCAGTCACAGCTCCAGCAACCACGTGAATTAGAGGCAAATACAAACTCAGATTAATTTATTGTCTTCAGTTTTGAAGAAAAGTGATTGAAGACATGATCCAGAAATACTCTAAAGTTTCAGTAAGCAAAACAGAGAGAAAATAAAAAAGGATTTACATATACTTAGGCCCGCCTTCTCATTCTGGGGACCTGAATCATAACTTCTGAATGCTTGGATTAGCAATTCTGTATTTAGCAGTGACCAAAATGTTCAAAAATAGCTTCTCACTATTTGTGCAGCTATATTTATGCTTAGTAAAAGACATCTAAGCCGCTAAAAAAAGAAACCCAGGCCTTGGCAGTTAGCAGGGCATGTCCACAAAGATCAATATGCAACACAACCACTTGGATCTGAAGTTCTCTACTGTTGCCTCTCCACAGTGGCAGAGACTGGCAGGAGCTACTCTGAGACACTCCTCCTCTTCTTCTATCACTCATCCTTGAAGTGTGATGCATAAAGGAAAAGTATTCAAATTGATTGAACTTCCAAAAGGGCAGGTTCACCAAGCAAGAATTTTCTTTTCTTTTGAAGTGAAAAAGACTGTGATCTCACAAGCTATGTATTTGGGAAATTGTGGCAGGTGTTCCTGACTGAGCACAGACCAGACAAGCCCTAACCAATTATCTGCATTTTCTGCTCTTTTTTTTGCCCAGATCTGATTTATTTGTTGATCTTATCCAATCACATATGTATTATCTTTTAGACACTTTGTTCTTTGGGACAGAAATCATAATTTCCTTTTTTTTTATGACAATACTGGATAATCTGGCTGGAGTTTTTCACTTGCTATATTATAAGTGTTAAATAAATAACAGTTTTGACCAATTTCTAGTCTCTTGTGCCCAAAGCTATAATAAGCAAATGAAATACTGGAAATCAATTTGATCAGGGTGAGGGGGCTCATTCCAGAATACAGGGTTTTAAAGCTGACATCTGGAGTGTTACAGGTAAGTGTCCTTATCATCCGTATGTGCCTTCTGACACATTTATGTACTTTAGATGCAAATTAGGACTCTTATGTTAAAGATGTGCCCCTCCTTTTCTGTGTTGTCAGTCTCTACACTATAGAAACTCCTTAAAACTCCTCGAGTACAAATCCCAAATGTGTGTACTTTAATGTCCAGAATCAGAACCTGGCCAACACATCCTCAGAGTAGCAACCAGCCCCTCTCACCTGACTATGGCTTGTCCAAGTGCCAGCCACTCCCAGCTGCACCTCCACAGAGCACCAGCTTCTCCCTGTCCATTAGCCCAGGAGAGCAGGACAGACCACAGGCAGCTCTCTCATTGTATTGCTCAGTACAAAACACCCCCTCTAACCCACAAAAAAAAAAAAAAAAAAAAAAAAAAAAAAAAATTAGAAAAAAAAATTTATGGTGCTTTAATCAGAACAGGGAACTCTTGCGGAAAACTCTCTTTCTCTACGATAAAACTGAGCAATATTGCAAAACACTGGCCTGTATGCAAGCCTGTTCCCACGTTGCTGTCTCGGAGACACTGTGGTGGAAATTTCTCCATGTCTCATTTTGATTTTCAAGTAATTTATTCTGCCTAAAATTCATGTATGTACTTCCTTTCTAAAACTTGTATCATCCTATTTCTGTGGTGCAAAATCATACATTGTGTTATTTGCTATTTATTGCCATGTGTACAATTCTTGTCTGTACATACCCGTATGAATATGTTACCTATACTTTAATGGGATGTGTTTGTAAAATATACTGGCATATGCAACTCTGGGAATCTAAAAATGAATAGCTTTTAAATTATGACCAAGGTGTTTCAGATTACTGTATTTGTCAAATGTAGTTAGCTCTGTAGTGATGTTTTAAATAGCTCCTGCATGGCAGATTCTTGCACATTATTCAATAGAACTTTTCATAAAATATACATGAGAAGGACATGGAAACATCCCCAATTTTTATCTATCTAGTATCCTTCAGGAATCAGCTACCATTGTTCTGGTTTATATGGGAGAAATGATCTTAGAATCACTCCATGTTACCCCATTAGTGTATCAGTGAGAGGTTAAGACACACTGATTTATCCTGTTGGTGTTAGAAATTACTATTATAAGTAAAATGAAGAATTATGGAGAGTGAACTATGTAAATGACCATGCAATGTGACCTGCCACGGCAGTCCTTCTTCATCAGTTCCTCCAAAAGTCTTCTGTGACCTGAGAAGCTGCACTTCCTCCCCACCTTCTCCCTTCTGTCAGAGACAGCAAGCTGTCTCATCAACAAGACACTGAAAAGCAAACAGGCCTGAGCCCCACAAGAAATAAAAGGGGTTTTCTGTCCTTCTCTGGGTTCTATCTCTATAGAATTGAAATCCTGCCTTTTAGTCAACATTCACACCAAGTACCTGGATAACCACGTGATGTAGCACCCTTTCAAGACTACCTATAAAATATAATCATGATTTTTTCAATTGAGTTCCTTCAGCCTGATGCTGATATATATGTATGTATATGTATATGTATATATATATATATATGTTTATATATGTAACACTTGCAAATTAGATATAAAAATTGCAAAATACTTGGTTGTACTTGGTTTTGATATTTGCATAATTCTATAATTCTGTCATGTTAAATAAAGACAGAAGCCATTTTATTAATGGTAACAGCTATTATGCTATTCAGTTGCCTAATAAAATGCTTTAGAGTGAAATGCAGAACCTACATGTGCATCCAGAGTATTTAAAAAATGTGTTTATATTAACACACAATCTGTTTGTCAGTCCAACTTCCAACACTGTACACAGCAGTAAAAGTCACAATGAACATAAGCATGGAAAAAAAAAATGGAAAAGGTCCTTGCTAGTGTTACATTTGTGCATCTGTAGAGACAAGGATGACAGTTAGCCAAGTGCTCTTAACACTCAATTTCTCCTCTGAGAGAAACCATGTACATAGTTTTTTCTCTAAAAAGATGCTTCTTGGATTCTTTCCTATGACATTGAATGCCAGCTTGTTCCTTGAAAAGGAAGCGATTCGAAAGGCCATAAAACTAGAAGGACTTCTTCTGAATAGACAGGCGATTAGAACAAAAGAAAGTTTGCATTATATTTAGAGGCAGAACTTCTTGCTTCGTTTTAGCATGTGCATAAGATCATTCTATTTCTTTTAAATAACTTTGTTTGTTTGTAATGCCCTTCTTGTGTCCTGGAGATTCCTCTCCATGTGAAACTAAATAGCTGTAAGAATGGCAGGAGGAGGCTCTCATCAAAATTGTGTGACTCATCTGTTTTTTTCTTTTTATTTGCGCTAACACCATATGACCCAGAGAAAGCATAGAAGGCTGAAAGCACAGAAGCTTTCTCTGCCATTCTCGATATTTGTGAAGTGTTTGCAAACTTGTTTGTAAACTTTTTGTTTTTATTGTCTGTGTTGGACCTCTTGGTTCCCTGCCCCTTTTTTCTTTACTGCTTATCCCTGGCAGAGGAACTTCCTGAGGCAGAACTGGCACCAGCAGCACAGGCTGAATGCAAGGCTTTTCTTGCTCATCAGTGAAACGGATATATGGGCTCACTGGTTTAGCTCATCCATCAAACTTGCCCTGCACTGGTTGGTCAGAGCAGCTTGCCAGGCTCCAGGAGCTGCAGTTCTGTGCTCCAGCCAGGAGAAATTGCACCTTTTTCTGTTTCCATCTAAATGCATTACATGGTGAGCGCAAGGCATTTTTATCAGACCCTATCACCAGTCACATAAAAACCACACTTGCTATATGTTTGCTTATCACTCTCCAAGGAATTATTTGCTGCCTGTCTTTCTTACGGGCAGCAGCCCCCCTGGGCAGAGGGAGCCAGCTGGGGCATCCCAGACAGACAGACACCTCCCGGGTCAGCCATGCTGGGGCAGGAGCCAAGGCACCAGCAGCAGCAGGACAATGGCAGAAAAGACGATTCACAGAAAGGAGACTGTGCCTTCCCACGCTGGGCTGCAGCCCAGAGCCAGCAGCAAGGCCAGACAGAAGTGACTCACTGAGGTGACTCAGAGGTGACCTGTGATGGAGCTCGTCTCTGACAGCATCTGCTCTTCTGACCAGAGCTATTCTGGAAGACCAGCTGAGAGGAGCCGCTGCTGTGGGGCATTCCTCAGTATTGATGGGGGCTGTGGGGTTGTCTTTGGCGAAAGGGAGACTTCACCTCTCTTTTCCCTTGGCACACACACCACCCTGCTGTCTGCTAGAGAGCAGCACCGGTTGCTAAAGAGTGGCTCTGCCCAGTTAAGCTGTCCGTGTGGCCTGAGCCCTTGGGTTTTGTGTGTGCAGAACACTCACTGAACTGCTGCTGATACACAGCGAGAGGTGTGGGAGCTCACACCAGCTCGAGAGAGAGCAAGCAGAGGTGTGGGAAGCAGTCTCACCCTGGCCATCAGAGGATGGCCTCATCCCTAGCAGCCTGTTAGTCACACAGCCAGGGATGTACCGCAGGCACTGACTGGATGGATGGACCGTAGGCACACCTGCTACCGCCGCGAGTCCCACCACTCAGTCTCTTCTGCTGCCTTAGTCACGTACATCTGCTCTGTAAAGGGGAGTCAGGTGAACTCTTATGATGAGCTGGATGAAAAGATTATCATCCCAGCTGTTTGCTGCTGCCTCACCACTCCAGTGCTTTTCCTGCCCAGCTCTTCTGTTCTATGACATTGTATGAACAAGAAAACAAACCAGTCCATTAATGGCAGAATGTGGAGGGATGGGTTAATGGTGTGAATAGTCTGTGGTGTGATCTGCTCTCAGGGGCAGCTGAAACATTTTATCTGGCTGCAATCTAAGTCAGGTTTTATTTGGGAACAGCTGTAATGGTTTAAAAAGTTACCATTTCCTAGCTGTCCCTTGCAGTGTAGTGTTTTCTGCAGGTGACTGCTGCCAATCTCTCTGAGCTTCACTCACAGGTTGCTTGCCTGAGCGCAAGGAGACAGCTTAGGCTGAGCCACAGCACAGTGAGGCTTTTAAAATCAGCCAAGCCACTTCATACAGAGGTGGCAGGTAGGGTTCAGATTATGTGCTTTTTTAGGAGGGTGAACCCTCAGAGCAGACAGTTGAAAACAAATGGTCCAATGCAGGCAATAGTATCTTAAAGCACCAAAGCTGTTTGTATGGTGGAGGTTAAACCATCCTGTTTGTCACTTTCAATTCCAGATTATCTGAATTTTCCATGTACTTGTAAAAGGAATATTTTAATAATTGATCAAAGTAGTTTTAAAAAATCAAAATACGTTTTGAGTATTTTGTGGATATAGAATGGGTTTTTTATGTTTGCCCACAAATGTCCCTGAACATTTTGAATTTGCCTATGTTGGATGTATGAGAAAAGCAGCAGCAGACCATCATCTTGGTTTGATTTGCCAGCAAAATCCTCCCTAAATACAGAAGTTATTTAAGTTCTTACTGTACTGACATAAATTTGATGTAAGTAGCTATAATGTACAGTAATAATATGTAGGCAGTTCCGTCAATTTTTCTAGAATCCAGAGAACACTGACATCTTCAAATGACCCCATCTGGTTGTTTGTTCTCATCCATAGGATATCAAATAAACATCCCAAACACCAGGAAAGATAAATAAATAAATAAGAGAAACAAAATTATTTTCTGACTTCGCCTAAGAAGTGTCTCCCAGCCTAAGGCAACTCTGGTAATATACCACACCTTTGGGCTCACAGGTTAGGAAAGCATGAACAAGCAGGAAATAACATTTCATGACCAGAAAAGGAGAGCTCACTTACTACTGAAAATACAGAAGTTCTATTATTTTAAAGTTAAACTCATTTTTGTAGTGATCTGGATAAAATCATAGAGGCTAGGTACTTAAAATACCAGCTGCCCTACATATTCAGGAGGAACATGGCTTGGGGCTCACCAGTAACTGGTGTAGCCATAACTCTCAGCAGACAGACAATCCTTGTCATTTTTAAAGCTGTTAACAAGCAAAAACTCACTAATCACAAATCAAGGGAGCAGATAAGCACATGTGGTCACCCTTGTTTTACTCACAGGGAGTGCAACGAACATTGCTTTATGCTAAGTGGATCATCTGGTGCTGGGGTTAAGCATGTAGGACTCGGGGTGCCACCCCTCAGGTGTGTCCAGACCAGGGGCACTTGCAGAGTGCAGCACCCCTACCTCCTCCTCTTCACACTTCCACCAGAGGTGGAAAAGTAGGTGGTATGGCATTGTCACAGGTGTTATGCAAGGAAGATGGACAGAGCTCTGCAAGGAGTGTTAGGCAACCAACGGTTTTGGCCTTGCCACTCTCCTGTTCCCTAAACTTGATCAAGATTTTTTTTATTCTTTCCACTCCATTTCACCTCCAAGGCCTTTTCTCCTGCCCTGCTGAGTTGTACGACAGCAAGCCCTGGGTCCCAATCACTGCCAGGAGACCTCATGGCAACACTAATCAAGATGATATTCATGATTAATAACAAACAGCTCTTTTTGATATACTAGATATACTAGCTTGTATAATAAAAGGAAAAAAAAGAGCTACCAAAGCACTCAAAAACACCACACAAGCCTGGAACCTAAAGAAAGCAAACCACAAAAGTTTAAAGAAAAACTTCTCTACTTACTGCATATATGATGGCCTGTTCCAGAACTGTGATGTGCTGAACATATACCAGGGTCCAGTGGCTTGGGTGGAGTGGCAGCGGGTAAGAAACAAACTGCAGAAGCAGCAGAAACAGATTTAAAGGTCACCAAGCTCATTCACTTTGGAAAACAAGTGAACACTGTGATACTGTGAATAACACTGTACCTACTGTCTGTTACAGCACTCCCCGTGACTGCTGTCCCACTCCTTTTTCACTGCCATTACAATATATTTATCAGTGGAGAGCTGTGAAACATCAGGTATCAGAGGAAAAAATGCAGAGTAGCAAAGGAAATAGCTTGTGTACTTGTGCATGGTGGAAGGAAGCTGTGCAGGTACTTGCACTTCATGGAGACCATGACTTGCTGTTGGCTCCATTAAACATCAACCTGAGAATGTATGATGAGCTGGGTATTGAAATTATTTTTCCTACCCTATTAAAATATATTTAAAATGGAAGCTCTGTGTCTAATTTTCCCTTTACTTGTCTAATAAAAACTATTGTTTCCTTTTATGTTCCTTACACTTTCTTTCCTCCTGTGCTGGTTTTGGCTGGGATAGAGTGGATTTTCTTCACAGTAGCTGGTAAAGGTCTGGAGTCTGGATTTTTGTTGGAAACAGTACTGATAACACTGGGATGTTTTGGTTATTGCTGAGCAGGGCTTACACAGAGTCAAGGCATTTTCTGCCTCTCACCCCACCCCACCAGTGAGTGGGCTGGGTGTGCACAAGGAGCTGGAAAGGGACACAGTCAGGAGAGCTGACCCCAACTGACCACAGGGATATCCCATATCTTATGGAGTCATGCTCAGCATCTAAAGCTGGGAGAAGAAGGAGCAAGAGGCGACATTCAGAGTGATGGTGTTTGTCTTGCCAGGTGATTGTTACACGTCATGGAGCCCTGCTTTCCTGGGCATGGCTGCACACCTGCCTGCCCATGGGAGGCAGTAAATACATTCCTGGTTTTGCTTTGCTTGTGTGTAACTTTACCTGTTAAACTGTCTTTAACTCAGCCCACAAATTTTCTCACTTTTACCCTTCTGACTCTCCCACACCTCACCAATTCCCATTTCTACTTTTCTGGGTGACATTCTGTTCTGTGTGCACATGTGGGTATGGAGGTTTAAGTGCAGCAACTGGAGTGAGACCACAGGTCGTAGTGACAAACAGAGAGAGCAGTGTGTGTGCATAGTGGGTGAGTGTGATGTCAGTGTGTGCACATGGTGTACATGGTGTGTGTACCATTTTTTCTTCTCTAAAATATGTTTGCACATTAAATAAAATGTTAAGGATTTTATAATTACTGGATATTGAGGTCTTCTAGATCAAATGGATGTGAAACTTTCTTTTTGTCCTGCTGTTTAATGCATTTCATAACACTTTCATGGCTTTGTCTCTTATTGTCCTTGTATTGCCAATGTCTCTGTTACTGCTTTTCTAATTGCTAAGTCTTTTTCTGCTATTTTTTCCACATCTGCACCTCTTTTCTCACCTGGTTTTAATGACACAGGAATCCTTCAATACACTGACTAGGGTCTAACCTTTGCACTCTCAAGAGTGGCATGAATTCAAGGCAAAACTACTGTGAGCAGTTCTTACTTCAATAACCAGTTACTTTCCTAGGAAAAGGGGAAAATGCTACTATTCAGTTTTCTGTCTGACAAGCTGCAGGATAAGAATAAGACCTTGACTTTTCTTACCTTTACTCATATCTTCCTTGTTGTTACTCAATTTATTGTTGCAGGCCATTTTATATTAGCAAGACACCCCTGGTATTATGGGAGCAATCCAGCTCTGGAAATAACAGCTACAGTGCTCTGCAATGTTCCTGTGACTTTGCAAATGAAAACAGGTGAAAATCTGTCACTGGGTGTCATGTTTAAATTCTCCATTGCACAGCTCTCCTCTCCATCAGCACTGACATTTCGATCTTGAGTCAGTTCTCTTTTTCCTTTCTGGACCTTTTAATCATTTCAACAAGGGAGAAAGAAGCAGAGAGAAAAGAGATGGGACGAGAGTCAAGTTTCCATATAAATTTAGCTCAGTGAAATGGGCAAGGAAATAGCAAAGGAGTTGGAAATTAACTCAGAAACCGAATACCTCCTGCCTACATGGGACAATGTGGTTACTAGGATCTTTATCATTTTGGAACTTGTTAATGCTGTTAATGCTTTTTTTCCAAATATAAAGTCATAAGCAGCACTATTCCATGCATTCACAGAACAGGCCTTTTTTAAAGAAAATTTATGCAGATGCATAGTAAGATCAAGGGGTGGATTGGATCAGCAAAAATTCAGTTTCAATGCTTTTAAAAGCAAAGCCTACTTTAACTTCCATCCTTCTGTCTGATACAAAGACCAAGGCAGATTCAGTAGAACAACAGGTTTCAGTACTATCTTCTGCCCAAATTCGGTATGATTTCAGATCACGTGCCTATACTTACACTACATGTCTTTTTGCTGCCTAAGGACAAAAAAACTGCCTCCCACATTTCTTATATAATGCTCATTAATTGCAACCACAGTATAATATTTTGTAAATCAGAGGTAGAGTAATTAAAAGGTATATAGAAGGTACATGCATTTTATTCCCAATTTTGCTTTTTCCCTCAGGAAATGAAAACAATCTGTGGAGAAGGAAGATATTTTCATTGGTGTTACACATTCTTGAGCAGTGATTTTCAGTCCTTACTGTCTTGAGTGATAAAAAACAAATACAGTGAGCATGAAAAAGTGACATAGGTAAAAAAAAGGGCACAACTATCGAAATGAAAGGGTATCAGTGGAAGTTAGCATGTCTGTGTTATTATCATACTTGTACAGCCTTAAACTGAGAGTTTTCCTGATTCCTTGGAAGAGGAGGCTCTTCTTCCTTATAAATTTCACATGCTGCGTGCTACAGAAAAGACCTGAACATGTGTGTGTGTGTGTGTGTGTGTGCGTGCATGCTGCTAATGGAAAGAAGTGTACCTCCTTATTTTATTCTTTGTCCTCAGACATGATTACTTGACAAGGAATTGTGAGGATTTCAGAAAGATGTATGTCATTTCCCAGTACAGTATCCCGTATGTAGAGTGAAACAGATATTTATTTGTGAAGTTTGACTCAAGATATCTTGAAACACAAATAAACAGAATTTGTCCACAAACAGAAATATTAATAATACACTAGCTGTTTTAATATCAGCACACACATTCTAATAGCAGCAGTGTACACTGTTATTCTAAGGAAATAAATGATGGATGATAATGTCCAAGATATGTCAGTGGACTAACTTGTGTTTTACAAGTGTGCATGAGTTTAGACTTGGATGCCATACCTTAAGTAGCAGATATGTTTTGAGAAAATCTTCTTGTTAAACTCATAATGCTTTAGTAGAAGCACCAAAAAAAACCCCAAAATTTTGCATTGCTTTGAACTGAGAATATTGATATAGCATTGCAAATAGACCAATAATTATTAATTTTCTCTTCTTTACACTTTTACATTTTAACGTGTGATCAGTTGTCTGTCCATATTGCCAATGATGATATTTTGAGTCCAAGTCTGTGGCAACTCCCTTTGATTGCAGCGGCACTTTGATGATCTCATTTTCATGTACACATTAAATGAAATATAGCAGTAGTTCATTCATTTGCCTGTTTAGCATTTTTGTTTTGGTTTGTGCAGAGGAAAGGATTTCTTACCAGTTAATGATATGACAACAAAAGCTAAATAATAAACTGAATAAAGCAATTAGTGATAAACTTAACAGAGGGAAACGTCAAAAACCTGTTTTGATAGTATGAACATATTTGTAATATGGAAAAATAAGGAAACTGACAAAGTGTATATGAGGGCTGTTAGTATGGAAAACTGCACAAATGAATGCTCTATCAATTGCACATCCTGACAAAAGACTTTGAGTGGCAAAGCTGCTTAGATATTGCAATCATCATAATAGTCTGCACCACAGTACCTCAAAGGTTATCATAAAAAAACATCGCAGGCATGCACTGTCCTGTTTGAAGAAAATGTCAAAATGCTGAAACTTCAGCAGCTTCTGAAGCTCATCAAAGCCAGTTAGATGACTTCTGCCTATAACATAAAATCTCTCTCACTCCTGTAATATGTCTTCCTCAGAATCTCTTCCTTTTCCAGGCAAGAGAAAGTACTTCACTTGTTTCTTCTCTCCAATATCTTTTGCCACGATTGTCAGTATTTGTCCCCTCAAAACTTAATGAAATGGCTGAAATATTAGGTTTTCTGGATATAAGAAAGAAGAAACATTGATAAAAGTAGAAAGGTAGCACAGAGTAGAGTCTGCAGTCACATATAAAACATTCCACTATGGCAGAAGAGACTGCTTGACTGCCTAGTTCAAAGAAAGGCCATGTGGTCAGCCATGACTGATTTGATGAGAAATCAGTTCTCTTATGTAGTCTCTCAGTAGCAAAAAAAAAAGGGAAATAAAAATGCCCAAAGTTTCTCTACTTTTCCCACCCCATTAATGGTGAGATGGTGAGCACAATGAAGTAGAAGGAGAACTTGCTCAGCATATTCTTGGGAACAGATGGAAATGAAGCAAGCTCTCTTTCAATGCAACTATGTACACTGTAGGTGGATTTATCTGATCAAATGCAGACATCTACAGTGTAGATGTCTCCTGACAAGTTCATTACACTAAATTTCTTTTGTAGTCAATGAGAGAAATGAGAATTCCCAGGATGTGGCTCATGCAAAAGTAGACATATATGTTTAGTCAGACAAACTGTTTCCAAAGACCTATTCCTCAGGTGGCTGGAAAAGGAATATGAATGGTAACTAATCAGTTACAGACAAGTTAGAAATCAGTATTTACCTGATATCTTAACTTTATCGAAAGTTAGGTGACTTGAACTCTACTCTATATTTCTTTTCTAGTACAAGTAGGACACCAAAATATTTTACTGTATATTCCCCAGGTGCTGCCATTTCACCTGACTCTATGCTGGGGCTCAGGGAAGAGGTACTGAGCTTCAGAAAATCCCTCTATTAATCTGTCTTTTGGACAGTCCCTTCATCCTCCTCTTCATTTTGGGTAATTTTTCCCCTCTAGTATTCCCAGCTTTCACTATTTGAACTTCTTAAGTATAATTTAATAAAAATCTTATTTTGGTTGTCCATTCCAAAGCTCAAGTCCACCTGTTCTATCCTTCTCTCCTACAACAATGCAACTTTTTCTACATCAGTCCTATGAGAGGCTTGTAACCTGTCCTTAAGACATCTTTTCAGCTGATCTAATTCAGCGCTTTCTTGTTGTGCCATGACAGATCACAGAATCACAGAATCACAGAATACGCTGAGTTGGAAGGGACCCATAAGTATCCTCAAGTCCAATTCCTGGCCCTGCACAGGACCATCCCCAAGAGTCACACCATGTGCCTGAGAGCATTGTCCAAACGCCTCTTGGAGTCTGTCAGGCTGGTGCTGTGACCACTTCCCTGGGAGCCTGTTCCTGTGCCCAACCACCCTCTGGGTGAAGAAACTTTTTCTAATATCCGACCTAAACCTCCCCTGACACAACTTCAGGCCACTCCCTTGGGTACTGCCACTGGGCACCACAGAGAAGAGATCAGTGCCTGCCCCTCCTCTTCCCTTCATGAGGAAGTTGTCGACTGCAATGAGGTCTCCCCTCAGTCTCCTCTTCTCCAGGCTGAACAGGCCAAGTGACCTCAGCTGCTCCTCCTACGGCTTCCCCTCAAGGCCCTTCACCATCTTAGTTGCCCCACTTTGGACACTCTAATAGCTACATATCCTTCTTATATAGTGGTGCCCAAAACTGTACACAATACTCAAGGTGAGGTCACATCAGTGCAGAGCAGCGCAGGACAATCACCTCTCTTGACTGGCTGGTAATGCTTTGTGTCTGCTCTGACTCTTCCAAGTTTCCAATTTTAAGCTTATCCATCATGACTACAGAGCCTCTTGCACATCTGAATGCCTACCTATCCACTGCCATAGAACTGCTAGTTTTCTCTTGATGACAAGAAACCTATCTTGCAGGCTTTCTTCACATATAATATTTCAAGATAATTGACCATTCTCACCAGCCTCTCTCAAACTGCCTTTGAAAATGCTGTGTCAAAACTGGATGGTCTTGACACTAACCCTTCTTCAGTTTGTGAACAATCAGTCTCCTCTTCATACACTTACTATACATCTAGCTGTTTTCCACTACATTTTCCATAACTATTCTTTCTGGAGAAAATTAAGGTCTTGCACTGCCCTTTTTATCCTTGACTGCTCCCCCCTTTGTCAAGATAATGTGGAATGCTATTCCTCAAGTGTACCTGAACATGGTCAAGCTTTCAGTCAATTTTAATATTCCATCATACAGCTGATCCGTGGAGACCCTAAGTGTTTCAGAGTATGACTGGTAAAGAAATTTGACCTCTGAGGTCAAATGACAGAACTACTGTGTATTCTGCAGTGTTTTCAGTCCTTCTTTCTGGAAAACCACAGTTGCATAGCAACTATACATTGACAAGCCAAAGTAAAACTTAAGTGCTGCTTTTCCTCCCTCTGTTCAGATGGTTTTCCCCATCTGCCATGAGCTTGGTTTCCAGGTGGCACTTACCTCCCTAGACTAAAGCATCTTTTCTCTGCTCATGGAACTAGGAACTTCCACAAGTGAAAGTCATTTCAAAAAAGCCACTGGGACTCCAGGGAGAGCTTCCCATTATGGATACTGTGCAATACTAGGTTTTGCAGGCACTTTCAAATGGTTTTCAGCCCACACACTTCTGTTAGAAGATCCTATCAGAGAAGAGAGACTGTACTCTAAATTTTGTGAAATTTCAGAGTCTAGTACATAACAGTTTATCCAACTGCTTCCCAGTTTACCTCAGTTCTTGCTTTTACGTTTTTACCAGATCTGTAAGGGTTAAAAGCAGCCCTCCTGCTTGGAGTAGTATGTAGGAGATAAACTTTCAACATATACAATTTTACAATGAATTATGATAATTTTTTTATGTATGATGGCATTATACAACTCTCCAGTTGCAGGGAACTAGATTGAAGGTCCTTTTCAGTCCTGTATTCCTTATCATGTAGGTAACCCTTTCATAGCACAGACAATTGGACTTGAACATGCAGAAACTGGGATTTGGCTCAGAGACATTGTCCATGATTTTCAGCAATATCATCTACGTTTTAGTTAAGAGAAATTAGCATATTTAGTGAGACAAAAGCACCCTTTACCTTTCCCAGAACCCAGTACAAACATTTAAATATTATTTTGTAACATCTTACATTCCAGGTCATGTTTGGTGCTTAAAAAATGGAGATTGGAATGGAGGAAATTATTAACTTCATTTACCACATTTGTTTGCCGATGCGTAATTCTGGTGGGAATCAATAAAAGTTTATGCACTCACACACACAGCTCCCAGCTCAGCCAGCTGGACCAAAATGGGGATTAGGAAAGCTGTCTTTCTCTTGCATTTCTATGCTCAGGTAATATTTCTTTGCCCTTACATTTGAATTAGTAGACTTAAATACAGGTATTTTCAGTGTCAAGTTTGTGAAGTCATGTTGTGACTTTCAGATTTTCTGACCAACTCCAGTCACTGCAAAAGCCTCAGAGGTACAGTAACTGAGAACTGCATAAAACAAAGGCCTTTATTAAATTGTTCAAATATTTTCTGAAAATGTTCATATGTAAATTTAATTCATATGCAAAATGTCAGTAACTTTGTTCCACAGTAAAGTATCATATCAACAGAATCTGTAGGTATAATCTTTTTCCTTGAGAAATAACTTCTGTAGGTGCTGGCACAGGCATGAAAATTAAATGAGCAGTGCCATGCTCCTGACAAGCTGCTGCAAAATTCTCTTTGATTTAAGGAGGGGATTAAGATATAGAACCCAAGTACGACTGAAGTAGTATCAGGCTTTAGAAATTAAGCTGTAGTCAAGCTGCTATGAAAATGGCTGGCTGTGCTAGAGAAACTGCTATATTTGTATACCCTGTTATCCAGGGTCACTTCCCTGGTTATCCCTTTATAATTGCTTTTGAGGAAAGGATACAGTCTAGATGAGGATATCTTTTTGATGTTCTTAGAATGAGACATTTAAAAGCCTAAAATCAAGTTCTGTTTCATCTCAGTTAAAATTACATCTGTTAAACACCACTGAAATGTGGAACTGATCCTGTATCTGCTTGTCCATTGCTAAGAATTATTTCACAATTTAGCAAACCTAATTTTAATCCTCCTTTTCTGAAATCCAAACTTTTAAAAAGGACTATGAGAAAAGGCACAGAACATTCACTCTTTTCTATGGCTACCTGTTGATGAAGCTTTCTTATTACATATAAAAATAGGAACAAAATAGACTTTAGGAGATTTAAATGTAATTTTCAGTTGCCTAGATCTTGCAGGATTTGTTTTTTAAGGAAATATAATTACATTTACAAAATTCTAAGCAATCTGATAAACACTTAAAAGTATTTATATTGCTTTTTAACTTATCTGTAAAAGTTTTGAACATTTGGGGTAAATATTTCAGTGAACACAGTACACTATCAGCTTTCATGTAGCATCAAAAATGTTAGTGTGTTTTTATTCGGACATTAAAAGGCCTGTTTTGTTGTAGCTGCGTTTTTTAGATATAGCAACAAGCATGTAAATACATTCTGTACAATTCTGTAATAATTCAGAAATACCTCATGACAAATACATAGAAAAATGATAACATATTGCAGGGATGTGCTCTGTGTACTTTGGGTTATTAAAAAACTGTAGTTAAATCTGATCATCCTTATTACTTCCAGTTATTACAGTATTGTGCTGCTTAAATATTTTTATTAATCCAATTTCATTTCTAAGAGAAGTGTCTGCAAAGCAAATAGATCAATTTAGTTTTGTTGTTGCCCTTATCAATTTTCCTGTGCTATTCCTGTGCTTATAATACAATGGGCTTCAAACCATGCTGATGACTATTGCTTATGTTTTGAAGTCTGTTTTTACACTTTTATTTTGAAGTCCTTGTCAGACAGTTTAAGCCACATTTTCCTTTTCTAGCTTCTGCTTAGAGATTCAGTAAATTCTCACTTCCACTTCAGTATGCATCCCGCCCAAATTCTCTTCTGTTCAGCTTGAACCAGCTAGAATGCTTATTTCTTTTTGAGAAAAAAAATTAATGAGTAGCTGAACTGGAACTATTTTGAAGCACACAAGGAATCTGAGATTAGAGATGCAGAGAGTCACAGATGGCTCACAAATTCATTGCTTTATAATCCTGTAAGGGAGTGTCAGAGAACTGTTTTGCCTCCCTGTCTACATACTTCTAAGGCCCTCGATATCATATTTGATTCATTCATAACTTTGCATATATTTACGGCTCTGCTGTAAACAAGGCACCTGCACCCTAAGAAGCTCACATGCAAGGTCACTACAAGGGATATCTAAAATGGAATAGTGCAAAATGATATCTAAAATGGAGCAGTCCAAAGTCTCAAGGCATTGATTGGGCAGAACCCTCTGCTATGCACTAAGCTAATATTCATCTTCAGAAGCAATACTCTGTACTGCTAAAGGCTCCATCTTTGCCCTGCCTTCTGCTGTGTTCCTCACTACCAATTCCAGCAACATTACCATGTACCACTCCCAGGAGAATGAACTTTATTCAGTTTGTCACCATTAATGCAAATGAAAGAAATAACATTTTCATGCAAATGCTACACGGGAAGCTGGAGATGAGGTCACGTACTGTCAGAAAGTGTAGCAGGAGAACAGCTTGAACAAAACAACCTATTGATCTTCATGTGTTGTCCCCTTTCAGTTTCAACAGGGCTTTCCCGTTGAAAACAGGACAATTTTAATGAGTTTCCTTTTATAAGTACTCCATTAATATCTCTAATTTTACTTTATTGGTGGTGGTGGAATAACATGCACGTTTTTGTAGGACCAGAGTTTCAAATTTTCTAAATATGTTACAACAAGCATGGAATGTCAGTTAGGTAAGAGATATATAAAGTGATATTGATTCATCAGTGGTGTATTTTGTTTCAGTTTATCTTCTGGAGGGCAAAAGAAAGAAAGGAGGGGGAAGGATATTACAGAGGAATAAAAGACAGAACTCTGAAGGGGATGCTATGCCAGAACTGGGTGGGTAGAAGACTCCACACATCAAAGTTTGATTTTGTCGTATTTGTCTAAATATTATGAGTGATCTTTTCTGAATACCCATTAATAGTCTACTTTCAGCAATACTATACCACAGATTATCAAAGACAGCTACTTTTTGCTGAGGTTAATTTATAGTGAATAATTTTCTCCACATATCTCTCACTCTGACTTTTATCTCTTAGCACAAATGTAAGCAAGACAGATACATTTCTAAGACACTGTGTAATTAGTCCCATTCTGATTTAAATGGTATCATCTGCTTCCAGTTTTGTGGTTCTTGTTCAAGCAAAACACTCAGAAAAAATACCACTCACACATCCTTCAGTGGGGACAGGATTTTTTTGGTCAAGTAAGAGATAGCACCTTGAGAAATTAAAGTGCAATAGTATCATTACATTGATGAACCTTTTCCTGCTAATATGTTAATGTTGCTATATGAGAAAGATGCAAGAAGGTCTATTTGCTCTTTAGGTAGTATCACACAGGTATGACATACGTGTTACTGGAAAAGTTCTGTTGTTTAGTCAGTGCCCTCTCCCTATATTTAAAAAAAAAAAAAAGTCAACAGTTCCGTATGTGAACCTCTTTTAAACCTTGTAGATTAGAAACAATAGGTATGACAATGAAAGTCAAATAGATCATCTGCATGAAAACAGAGAGGATTACTGTTGCCCTTTGAGACTGTTAAATTCCCTGTAAACTGTGGGTATGTGTCTGGTAGTTCTTAGGGGCATTCTGGTGGCAATAGAGGGACTTTTTATGACAGTTTATCTTATGGAAAAACATGCAGGCAGACATATCAGATCCACAAGGGGAGTATCCATTTTCTTGGCTTTCAGGTTGCATGAACTGAGACATAGACGTTTAAGGAGAAAAACCAAAACCAAAACCAAAACCAAAACCAAACAAACAAAAAAAAACAAACCAAAACAAAACAACAGCAACAACAAAACCACACACATACACACCACTTCATTTATTCTGTAATGGTATTTTCCTTTAGAGATGAAATTTTCGCTCATGTGGGGTTTGAAGAAAACTACTGCAGGAAACCTGATGGGAATGAAAACAGACCACGGTGTTTCACAACTGCTTCTGTCACCACCTTGAATGACTGTGGCTTCCCAGAGTGTAAACCATGAGAGTAAGATGTATTTAAGTATGAGACAATATTCAGATCCTTCTGTGTTTGTTTTATTTTGAATCAGGGATTTGGTTTACATTTTAATTCAGAGCATTTTTATTTTTAAAACTGGATTTATTCATATGAATCACTGAAATGCAGTTTGATACCAGTTACTGTGCATAGAAGAAAGGAGTTTGGTTTGGCTTCTCCTAAGAGTAGAGTACTTCTATTTCTCTGTAGCCTGTAGTGCTTCTTGTCATACCTTTTTCTTGTCTCTTACTCTCACTTTTTCCTGCTCTCTCCAGTTTCATTTTTCCAGCTGACTTCTCACATTTTTCTTTTCAGCCTCTCATTCAACCTACCCAATGCTATACTCTTGAGCCTGGTGGAGTGGGATCATGAAAAAGTCTCTACTAAAACACTGCTCACTGATTATTTATTGACCTTTTGTGCATGCTGCAAAGCTTTCTCAGTCAGGGATAGAAAGTAGAGACTTTTGATCACTGGGGGATCTGACACTGAAGATTTTAAACCTGCTGATTGACAAATTAGAGAGTTCTATTTTTCTTTTTATCGTAAGTAAATATAAGAACATATCAGAAACAAACACAACTAAAGATAGATGGTAAAATTAAACTGCTGGGCTCCACATAGCTTATTTCATATGGTAAGGGAAAAGTGAAAATAAAGAGGGAAAAAAAATAAAAGTATAGCAATGTATTTTTTTTTTAATCCTGAATATTAATCTCATAAATATTACTCATGAAAAATTGTACTTCAATAAATTTTTGAGCTCTCTGTGAAGGTTTTGCATACAAACAAATGCAGCATGCCGAAGTGAAATTGAAATTCGAGTGCTCCTACCAAGTACCATCTGTTGCATGAAGTCGTTCCAGACACCCTTAAAAATGCCTTCTGGTCTTTATTCTCAAGCATTCCTGTGACTGCTTACTAATCTGTCTGATTTTTCTAACTCACTTTTACAAGTTTCCTAAATGTTGGGGGGGTGGGTTATTTTTTTATATTTAAACCATAAATGAAATTTTAACAATAAATGAAACTATTTATTCCTGCTGTTCATTACAAATGCTGGTATGTCAATGCAGAAGTTTGAATTACCATGCATCAGTTTCTTTCACAGGAAAGAAATTACAAGCTGAGAGTTTGGTGATGCCACACTGTCATAACAGAACAGTACGGGATTTCCCAAATGTGTATGTTTGGTTTGCATTATTTGTGTCATGTTAGCCAGTTGCTCTTACTTTCCACACAATTGCCTTACAGTACTTAAAAGTAGAAAAGAATGCACTTGATTAAAAAAAAAAAAAGACCACGTTTCCAAATATTAAAAATGACCCTTCAGTAATTTTCTCACAAAACTCAAATTGTGGACTAAAAGTAAACGAAGACAAACCCTTTAAATAGCCCTTCAAATTTTAAGGGTTGTCATTACTCTTCAAGAACATATTGAGGAACAGCTCTTCACACATATGGCAAAATAGCTGTCTGCTTTCCAAAACCATCTCTGTATAAATATTTGCAAGAGCTGCAATAGCCTTTAAAGTGCTTTAGAGAGCAATAGATGGAAAAATTGAACAGCTTGTCATTCATCGGTGGCCTGGGCTGTGTTTTATATGGCAAAGTAATCGCAATTGTTAGCAAGGCTACCATTATCTATAAACTGTAATGGCAGTGATAAGACAAATACAGTTAATTTAACTGACTCTTTTTCAGCGCTCTCATCAGTCATTTCTCCCCAAATCCTCCCAGTGGATTGTTACTACTTCCCACATAAATCTCTGTTCAAACCTGCCAACAATATCTTATTTTATGTTCCATCCTAAATCATGCTTTTTTGATCAACAATTTTTTGTGTGTGTGAAATGATTCTCTTCGTTAAACTGTTGGACATCTTGTCACTGTTCTGATTCAGTATGGAAAAATTAATTGAGCTTTTTTAAATTCTTGGGGAGAGAAAGACTATTCCCCTCACTGTCCCATCCAGTGATCACTGTCCTATCCTCTCGTCACAGTGCAAGGACTTCTGTGGGGGAATGCCCACTGAATTAATTTACAAGTACTGCTGGATGGGACTCCTTACTCAAATTCACATGCTTATGTGTTCATGGGCCCTTCAACTTAAAAATTATGCAGAACTTCCCTTTTGTTTTCTCAATTTCTGACAAAGAAAAAGAGAACCTTTTTACTTTTATGGTAAAATCCTACTTAGGAAAGAAATTGTTCCATTTAAATGGGAATTAAAAACAAACAAACAAACAAACAAACATTGCTAGGTTTTATCAATAAAGAAATGGACATTTGCACTGCTCACCAAAAAAGCCCCTAGACTCAGTCAGCTCCCAAACTATGTCTTGGCACTAAGCTAGGCCATGCCAGCCAGCATGGGCCAGAGCTGTGCCAGGGAATGTGCTAACGTTTGAACAGCTTGCACCATCACGGGATAGGTCCAGGCTCTGGTCACATTTAGTTTACCAGTGTAGACGTAGTCTCTGTCCCCCCTTCAACAAAGAACGTCCTGATACTGAAATCATTACCAGTCAGGCTGGAAGGACTAGGATCATTGCATGAACATTCCAGCATTGAGATGAGTGAGGTACAAGGAAAAGACTATATATATGTTTACCTAGGGAGTTAGTAGAACATCCAGTTCTGGGCATGGACACAGATTACCCTCCAAGGTGGATTGTAGTTGTAGTTGCTGAGGAGATGACAGTCTTTTGTGCAATTTTCTGAATCAGCAAGAGGAAGGATGACCCTGGCATTGTGACAGGTTGTACTAGAGATGTGGCAAGAGTGGCAGATGGTTTAGGATTGGGGAGTGGGCAAGGGCAAGGCAGATGTCACAAGACACAACCACAGATTAATGAAAGCAAATTCAGAGACAAACAGAAACCTTAGCCCTTCCTCAAGTTCACAGGATTAAAACTCCCAATGAGGGGAAAGAGGAAGGTAAAATTCTCTGGAAAAGGGCAATTCAGCTAACAAAACATTCCCTTTGAGTACCGCAAAAGAAAAAAATTCTCAGACTTAGTCTTCTCTGTGCACACTTATTTATATGCAGAATTATTTACAATTGTCTACCTAAAAATACTTTGCACCATGGAAAAGTAGGAGGGAACACAGACTGTGTTCATCATTGTCTTTTGGAGGATACATCCTCCTGCCGCTCAAACAGGTGCATTTACATTCAGCACCTGTCTCAGACTCTGCAGGAACTTGTAGAAAGTGGATTTGACTGTAATGTGGGTAGATGGTGAGATAGCAAATGCACTAAAAATCATTTAGGAAATATGTAGGCCAAATTTCCAGATAATATAGTGAACTGAGATTAAATTCAAAGTTTCATACATGTTCATAACCTAATACTGCCTTCCTAATATAAACAGTCATTACACTTCCCTTGCAATGAACTCGTCTGTTCTTCAACTCTGTAGTATGAAGTTTTTCATCCTAGCCCGCTGACTATGGTTGTCATTTTCTATCCTTATTGCAAGACTGTAGAAAGTACATTGCTCTTAGAAGTTTATTTTTCCAATTATTTGGTCCTGTCAATATATTCACTGATTCATTATACTATTATTTCTGACTGTATTTCAAGTTTCTGTTTAATTCTCCAAGCAAATCAAAATATTCTGTTAGTCTTTGTAGCACAGTTCTTAAATTATTACTCAGGTGATATATGCTTTAGCCTCCAAATAAAATGTAAGAGCTGAAAGATATGTACCATGCCTTGGCCTTCCTTTTATAGCACTTCAGCTACATGACTGCACACCCCATTATGTTGTTCCTTTTTCTGTTACCGATCAGGAAGACAGGCTGAAGAAAAGAACTTTCCCATTACAGCCCTGACACTGAAATGATGTACAAGATCTGTCTAAAAACTAATTAGCCATTGCCAGTCAAAAATAACCCTAGAGGCATGGTGAGGACTCAGGAGCCAGAACCCCTTGTGCCCAGTGATCCACCAGTGATCCTGAGCAGACCACTTGGAAGCACAGAGTTCCAGGCCAAGAGGTGCTTTAAGTGCTTGTGGGTGTAGGAGTGTGAGCAAATGAAATTCATGGGAGAATGAGTTTGAATGGGTAAAATCAATTCCTTTGACATTTTGTGAAAGAAATCACCTTCTCCTTCCTTGAGTGTTATTACATGGATCTCCTGCAGTGCAGGTTGCAATGCAGTGCCACAAGAGTACTCACAAACTCCTGCTGAGCACCTTGCTAGTGCTGTTGCACCAGCTCAGAAGTCAGTATCTTCTGTGGATTTCAGTAACCATTAAATACAATACAAGAACATTCTATCTCAGACAAGCTCGGGAGTGTCTCTTCCAGACGCTGTTAAGGTTAATTACTTTAGCTGCTGTATCTTGTTGATGTGGCTACCCTGCTTTTTACTCCAGAGCAGACTTCAAAGCTCTCTTGGGTGAATCACATACCTGGCAGAGACAAGTAGAAGGAGCACAGGCATGACTGTAAGTGAAAAACGCAGTCTGACTCATTACAATGTGTTTTCACAAATAACCCCTCACATTGTTCTCTAAAAATATGAAAAGTAATGAAATTAATTGAAGAATGAAATTATATTAAAAGTCCGGTCTTAGCTCCTGTCTGCCTCTAGAGACAGATGCCTTTATAAAATCACAGAATAATAAGATCATAGAATACGCCAAGTTGGAAGGGACTCAGCAGGATCACTGAGTCAAACTCCTGCCTCAGTGCAGGACACCCCAAGAGTCACACCATGGGCCCTGAGAACATCGTCCAAGCACTTCTTAAAGTGGGGAGCCTGTTCCAGTGCCCAATCACCCCCGTGGGTGAAAAATCTTTTCCTAATATCCAACCTAAACATGTTGAATTCTATTTCAAGCCATTCCCTCGGGTCCTGTCATTGGTCACCATAGAGAAGAGATCTGTACTTGCCCCTCCTCTTCCCCTTATGAGGATGTTGAAGACCACACTGAGGTCTCCCCTCAGTCTCCTCTTCTCCAGGCTGAACAGACCAAGTGACCTCAGCCGCTCCTCCTATGGCTTCCCCTCAAGCCCTTCACCATCTTTGCCTTCCTTTGGACTCTCTCTAACAGCTTAATGTCGCTCTTTTGTTGTGTCACCCAAAACTGCCCCCAGCACTTGAGGTGAGGCTGCCCCAGTGCAGAGCAGAGCAGGACAATCCCCTCCCTTGTCCAGCCGGCCATGCTGTGCCTGATGCCCTCCAGGACACCTTGGCCCTCCAGGCTGCCAGGGCACTGCTGACTCACATTCAGCTTTTCATCAACCAGGACCCCCAGGTCCCTTCCCACAGCGCTGCTGTCCAGCCTCTCATTTCCCCAGTGTATACACAGAACCTGGGCTTGTCTAGTTGCACATGAAGAATCTTGCCCTTGTTAAAGTTACAATAATTGTATGATAACAAGAACATTTCCCTGGTCAAAGTTGTGGATATGCTATTCATTAGCCCTTGTACAGCTGTGGCAATACATTCATTCCACTTCTGTGCCTTCTTTTTGCACATTAGTGGTTACTGATGTACTACTACTAGCATATTTACATTCTTCCTTCTTCAGAAAGACAGTGGAGAACCTTTAGTTTTTCTTGTCCAAGACAACTTTGCATGAAATGGACCCACATCTTGGGGTCTTGGGTGTGTCCTGCCAAGAAAACTTTATGTCTTTGGACATTTCTTGAATTAACATGATGGGAGCCAACTGATCCTGAGAATGTACTGCCCTCTCCTGGAAAGCAAGAGAATATTCCTGGAAAGCAGTATGCATATTCAAAATATGATATTTCAATTGCTACCAAAAAAATTATATTAAAACTTAAGGGAAAATATCATTCATTATAAATTAAAGTAAATTAACAGTCTAGTCATCAGCCAAAGTGATGGCTTCTTCCCCTCTTTCAGTATGCTCTGTGTTTCAGTACATTCTACAATAAAAACAGATGAAGTGCTCATTCAGACATTCTCTCTCTATGCAGCTGAATCTCACACTTATTCCTAGCTCTAATAAAGGTTGTTTTTGTTCTGGGTTCTTTGTGCTTTCAACAGTTTCACTGACCTCCTGTATTATTAATGGCCATACTTCCAGTTTTCTCTTAGGGACTCCCATAGGTCATGAAGACATGAAGTTAAATCATGGGAGACAGAGGTTCTCTATTGTCGGGCTTTGGGCTGTGAATGCCTTTTAGACAGCAGTGTATTGCTCCTGTAGTCTCCGCCCTCTGGAACTTACCTAGCCATCACAGCAATTGCCAAGCACAAGGATTATTTTCCCCTTCAAATGCTATGCAGGCAAAAGAAAATAGTCAACAAAGAACCCTTCTGTTTAGGAAGTTTTTTATACTTGGCGTTTGGCATTAGGCATGATTTTTCTGGGGTCTGGTTTGGTGGAAATGGAAGGGACTTTTTCTTTAGTTTGGTGTATGGCAAATTCAGAAATGTTCTGGGTCTCAGTGCTGGAGGACACGTGATCCAGTAACATATGAGATATCCAGCTCAAAGACTTCTCCACCAGGCAGGCTGAGGCAAGTCTTCAGCACTGTTGTTGATAACCAATTATAGTGAGAAGTAAAAATGGTATCAGATCTTTAGTGCCCACTTTGTATCAGTGTGTAAACATCAGAGGCAGGATTTAACCACACAAAAATACATTACGAGGGTCATTTAGAAATCTTCAGGTTCTTGGTGGCAGAAAAGCTGCAGTGTGTGAAGGAGACCCAGTCCTTTCTCAAGTGGCAGCTATAGACCCCTCAGAATTCCTTAGGGAGTCTAAAATAGCATTAGATACTTAAAGATGTTTAAACAAGTCACAGCCCAGCTGTAAATCTTCTGCCCTATTTGAAAATAATTTATATCACAGTGAGGCTGTGAAAGGTTGTCCCATTATCTGTTAAGATACATAAATAGGTTTTACTTCTCCATGGTAATTTAAGATATGCAAAGGTAGGAAACAAAACAAAGAACTATCATGCATTTGAGCCTTTGCCATGCCTTGTAATACTAAACCACTATCTCAGTATAATTATTTTAATATTTTGTTTTCCATTGGCACATTCATTCTTCAGTAGCTCGTTCCAATCACAATTGTCCCTGTGTACAAACAATATCATTTCTCTCAGAATGCATCACAGATAGCATTGCTTTTAATTCTGAGAACATAATGAAGGTCTATCTCATAGAATAAGATTGACAAGCTGTCTAGAAATGTCAGTACACCCTCTAGAAACATCAATATGTCCAAGAAATCATCGGCATTCATAACCCCAGGAATAATTTTCATGCTGTGTTTCAGTAACTAGTACTGTGGACTAGATTCAAATATCCATTGTACAAGATTTTCAGCCTCCTGATCTTCTCCTTAGAGAGCACCGGATAGTTAGAAATAATTTTTTAAAGCTTTTCACTGTTTGAGTGGTGAATTTTGCTGTCTGTAAATTGGTCACATTAATTTACTTTTTTCAAAAATGCATTTTTTGTTAATTTCCCTGTAGAGTCAACAAAGATATCAAAAGTCAGCCTGACTCTTACTTTAATTCTTCAGCATCTGCTTTGTAAATGCCAATGGCCAAATTTTTATCACTTACAATGACATGTATGGGCAGAAGGGCACTGTTTCATCGCAGCAGGTTGGCTGTGTGACATTATCAGTTAAAATGTTGCTGTCCTTTATCCTATGTCCTCACTTGCTACTTCTGCTTCAGTTCAGTAGAGCTGAAAAAGCTTTTGAGCAAACACCTTGGTTATTTCCCACATTGAATAATATTCTGTACAGATGAAAATGGTCAATTGAATAGCTATTCCCTAAAAATATGTGTAGGCATTATTAGATTGATTATAATAAATGCACATTTGTAAAGTAGAAAGAGAATAATGGCATAGGACAGGTATTAATATCTAACAAGTTCTCTAAGAAAATAAAACCATAACAGTTGTTACCATCTTGACTAGAGCTAAGCAGATGTTATGCATCAGAGAGAACACTAGTGCAACAGTTCACTTTCTAACTGAACACCAAACTTGCAGTTTTTATCATTAAAGTATCCACTTTACACATGTAGTTATATGTAATACACATTAGAAGATATTCTCAGGAGACTCTCATTATCTTATTTAATTGGCTAATACTGTACTTTCAGCACTCCTATTATTAGAAGAGTAACAGTAGTTCAACATGAATTTTGCAAGTGTCTTGACTTCATTATGTCATAAAGATGCAAGACTAAAACTTCTCTTATTACTTGACTTTCAAAGCTTTCAAAATCAAAGCCTTAAAGCATTACAAAATTAAATATCTATATCACTCCTCTAAAAATATCACCACTCTTTAATCTTAACCATACACACTTCGTGTCTATGGTTTCACTCAGGCTGTGCTTAATAATCTTACATATATGTAATAGGAACTGATAAAACTTTTAACTAGGTCCTTCAAAAACTTGCCTTGTTGCCATGTTGATTTTCTCTGCCATTTTTACTAAAAGAGTTACTCTGAATAACAAAAACTATCAGTACATAGATATTCCTTTTCACTGCTCATATGAAAAGCCTATAAAATGAGGAGCTAGAGAGAGAGGAAGAAAAAACCAACTGAAATACACAAAAAATACCTTGAAAACCAGAAGAATTTGACAAAGGATGATTTACTTGTCCAGGCAGTGTATATCATCAGTATTCACAATTCAGTAGAGAACTAGATTACTTTAAGATTACTCCTCTAATTTGGTTTAGGTAATTTTTTTTCATTCCATTTTTCTTTAGGGAAGTGCACTATGTTATAATAGACTACATATTTCTCTATTATATACTGGTTTAGAAGGCATAGGCTGCACAATTTTATAGTTTTTGATCTATAGTCAGAAATATCTGACGTGTCAGGTATTATATTAAGGATTTAATACCTTCCTCATAAAACCTTTCTCTATAATAGGGGTAAGGATATTATACCATCAGTAACTACTTTTATTGATTATCAAACTGATTTGCTTCATCATCAATCTCACCCTTGCCTGTGAACTAAGTTTTCTGGTTTATCATAGTTTTAAACGTGAAACATTTAAAATATTTTTTTTAATATTTTCAATAGTTTTTTTCAAAAGTTACTGGTGGATTTTAATATTATCAAACTAAATAAAAAAAACCTTCCAACTAATTTCTTTATACCAGCTTTTTTACAAGTCACAAAATTGTTCAAAATGCCATTATACTCTTAAACAGAAATTTTCTAGCATTAGCCTCTTTTAGACAAGTATTTTTGTTTTAAAAAGTTTGTATTAAATCTAGTCAGCAGTTTGGTGTTCTGTGTGTGAGATCACTTCCACTAGGGAGAAAATAAGAATCTGTTACAAGTCCTGCTTTTCTTAGAAGATTAATGAAAAAAAAAATTTTTAAATAACATTGACATACTTCTAGATGGTGTGCAATTCCAGGATCATATCAAAAGTGTTGGTCTCTGCATATTTATTATAAAATAGAACTGGTTAGCTAGGTCAGATTTTAGTATTCTGACTAAGCCTGTACAAAAAGGCTTTCCACAAAGTAAATAATAAGCTCTTGCAGTGTGTGTGAACCATCCTGCTCTGTCTCATCGCTGTGTATCTCTTGATTCTCTTGCTACTACACTTATTGGCCCAACCTATTTTTACAGCTGGAATGGCTGTAAAAATTAGATGAGGTTTAAGGCACAAAGAAGAGCTTCAGACACAAAACTTGTCTAATATTTTCAACTATAATAGTTGATCTAAGAGAAAAATAATAACTTCACCTTGTCTTGCCCATGTTCTCAGACCACCATCACAGCAGGAACAAGCAAATAAAAAGCCTTTTTTCACCTTTATTTACACGGGGTGAAACACTGAGAATCAAAGGATTATCAGTCCACAAAATGCCTCTCATATCTTCAGAAGTTAACTGAGCAGATCAACTTTTCTACCTTAATTGTTTTCATGTAGTTAAGCTGACAAAAATGCCCCAAAGTAGATGTAGTTATGGAAGAGTTCATAGTAATGCAGATGCTGGCTGTGCCCTGTCTGGCATCAGCCGCACTTCTATGTACATCCTTTACTCCTAAAACCCTGGTTTCATGAATGTTTGTACTGATCTGGTTTGGCTATCTAAGCTTGCTAGAAAAGATCTAGCCATAGCTTATCAATGACTTTTTGCTTAAGATGAACACAGATAAATTGCTACTCTGATCACTAAAACTGTGTACTGTAAAAGTGGATGAAAAAGCCCGGGTTTGTTCAGTGCAAGGAACAATTTGTTGAACAAGCCACACAGCTGAGCTGTTGAATTTTAAACAGTATTCTGATCCAGCTGCACCCTCTATTTGCCAAACATATTATCATAGCAATACCAAATATCCTTGACTGTGAACAAAAGCCTAGATGCTGCTTTAGTAGTAACTCTCTTTTCTCCCTTCTTTTAGCAGTAGGTAAGGTCATTGAAATAAAATACATTTTTCAAACATAAGCAGCAGTTTATCTCCCTGTGAAAAGGGTGATTATAGTTAATATACTTTCTGGAAGGATTCCCAAGATGGGCAGCTAAATTCATTTCTGGTTCACTAGACCAAGTGGGCTTGTTTTGCATTGTTAATGTGAAGCCCAGCTGCAGAATAGAAATCACATTTGCACAATGTCTCTGAGCATCAAGGCCTGTTTCCCGGGGTACCTAAATATGCATTGAATTTGCAAATGTAGGGCTAAATCTTAAAAAGGCATTTGCAAGTCCCTAAATCTGCAAGTTTTGAAGATGGTTGAGGGGCTGCACTGCTTTCTGTATCATTTCCTGAGTACTCTGTCCCTGGGTGTATTCCCACACATGGAGGCTTGATTGCAGGGGAAGAGGAAAGGAAAACATTTTCTGTAATTATCCAAAGAGACATTTTCTGGACCTGTCTTACCTTTAGGTAGATAGGTCTCTCTTCCCTCTCACAACAGGCAGCCAGTTTAGACCCTTTTTTACACAAATACCTTCTCCTAGTGTCTCTAACCAAGAAGCAACAGAGCTAAAGATTGTATTGTTTCAATCTGTTCTGTGAAAAAAGTATAGTGTCTTAAGAAACAAATCTGCATAATCTGACAGTCTGAAACTCCAGAAGCAGAGGAGAGGCAAGAGGGCGACCCTGGGCAACAGCTGCATGGAGGACAGAGGACTGTGGTGCTGAGAAGCTGTTTGCTAACTCATCAGGGAAGAACGTGGCATGACCTTAAGTCAGAAAAGGGAAAAGAATAAAAATAGTTCATTACAGCATGGGTTGGCCAGCATGTCCTAATATAAAGGGCAGTAGCTTCTGCTGTAGGAATGTAATGTCAAATAAAGTTGTTTCCAAGGAAAATAAGACTGTTATTAAAGGGGACTTTATCCAAAAGCATATATTCTAAAGTGGTTGTAAAGTTTTAAAGAGTTTCAGCTCTTATGATTTCCTAAATACACACCGTTTACAGGAGAGTACTCTTTTATTTTTCTTTTTTTTCCTTTTTTTTTTTTTTTTTTTTTTTTTTTTTTTTTTTTTTTTTTTTTCTGGGTGACAGGTTCTTA
>VZRZ01008351.1:0-41549 GCA_013398175.1 Climacteris rufus | reverse complement strand
TTTTTTTTTTTTTTGCTAGAAAGTCCAGTTGCCAACAACACAAACTAAGTTTCAGATTTTCTGAAGAGCAGGAGCTAAAGATGTTGGAGATCCCTTCACACTTAGTTACAACTGAACAAACAATATATTGTCTTCCTTTTGCCAGAGAACATTAGCTCCTGCCTCTGAACTGACTGCTGACAGTTCATTTAAATTAGATGTGTGTTGTCATCACACTCATTTGGTATTTATTTTATGCTAGTGATTCTTAGTCACTGACAAGTGACCTGTGACAGCATGTGCAGCTGATCACTACCACGTCTGTCAGGGAGAAAGGAGAGGTTTGGGTGGGAAATGTTCCCCTCAGATGAGAAAAAACAAGATTTCCCTCAAAGGGAAGCTTAGTTTAGGACAGAAAAATAAATTGCAACATGATGCCGAGAAATATGGACAAAATAAGTTGAATGTAGAGCTGTGCGGTCCATACATTGTGCATGTAAAAATATTGTCCAGCACTGTAGCTCGTTTTGTTCTTATGGTCAGTTTTGACATTTACTTTAAACCAAATAAAACATGTACTAATAGATGTCATAGAAGATTTTTATCTCTCTGCTCAGTGAAATGTCTCCACAAAATGAGTAAATTCTTCCTGAGGGCTGTAAGAGGTGATTGCACTACTTTTCCCTGTGCCGGTCCCACTCCAAGCCTAGCACCATTGCAGGAAAAGTCACGACAGACGTAAGCATGGAAAAAATCAGGAAAAAAGATCCTGGTAGGTGATGCATTTGTGCATCTGTGGGAATAAAGATAAGAGGCAGTCTGGTGTCCTGAACTTTCAGTTTCTCCACTGAATGAAACCGCATTTGCAGATTTTTCTCTACAGAAATGCCTCTGACCTTGGACTCTTTCCCGCAGAGCTGGATGATGGCTTGGTCTGGGGAGAGGTGCAGAGGACAGGGATGACTGAGAAGTGGCATGGGTGCAAGATGGAGAGAAATAGGCTCCTGTTTCCTCAGTTCCCTGTTCTGTAGCTGTCAGGGACCACAGGCCCCGGCTGTCCTTGCCCAGGCACACAGGACTTCCCAATGGCCCAGGACACCAAGCCAGCCCCTGGCTGACACATGGTGCTGCAGCAGGGCTGGTCTCCAGCTCCCCACAGCCCTGACCAGCCATGGGCCCCACAAAGCCAGGTCCACCTCAGCCCATCCCCAGAGATGCGTTGAAGCCTGGGCCTGGGGCTGCCCTGGTGACCCCCCAGCTACTTCTCCTGTCTGGGGCTGGGACAGGTCCTGGCTGCCAGGCTCCACACTGGCAGACCCATGGGGAGTTCCTTAGGGAGCAAAACACTTTTCTTCGTGGTCCTTGCATCAGGAAAGGGTTTGTGCCTTCCTTTTTGATCGCCTGCTCCCACCTTGGTTGTCTCCAGCCAGCGATCCCTGCAGTAGGGAGGGTGCAGGAGCCAATGCACAAGAAGTGCCTGCCTCACTCAGGTGGCTCCCCAGCACAGCCTTCCCCTGGATGGCTGCACACAGCCCTTCGCTCTCTGCAGGAGCTGCCACACTCCCTGTCTGAGCATGTTTCACAGCAGGAGCAGGAGATCTGCTCATGTGAAGTCGTCCTGAGACAGGTTTTTTTATGAACTAAATTTCTGGAAGTGACCCCTTCACCCAAGGTTTACCATCTGCCAGGAGAGTATTTATCACCTAACATGTCAGAGCACCAGCATGTCTCTGGCTTTGTCTGTGGCTACAGTGAAGGTGCTTGAGGACCACTTGTGGGAGAAGGATAAAGAAGAACAACACGGTACACATCAGGGATGCAGCCCCTTTAGCCCTTCTTGTCTTGCTTGTGTGAAAGCTTTGCTGGGGTAAGGAGTGGCCTGGCTGGTACAACTGCAGCATGACTGAAGGAATAGAGTCTCAGGCCACATATCACAGGAGTGGCCATGAGACTGTGGCTCAGTAGAGGGCTATGAGACACAGCAGTATTCACAATAATGTCAGCCAGATATTTGTTCTAAAACAGCTTTTTGAGGCACTACCATCATATGCTTGCTTTAGCAATGCTGACATTTATAATTAATATGTAATGAATATGTATCATTTATATGAATATTAATTAATATGTATTATTTATGTGTGTTTTACTTGAGGTGTTCTGAATATCGTTGAAACTTAGTATTGCATCCAGTTGTCTGAATGCATTTAAAAAAAAAACTGCCATTGTATTTGCTATATTATGTAAACCTAACCCACCCATGCAGAGGAACTAGTAGAAACTATGAGGCTTGTACTATTCTGGGTTATTTTTTGCAACTCTGCTATTTGATGCCTTGCTAATTTTCCACATACTGTAAGATATGAAAGAACTACACTAAGGCAAAAACCTTTATGTTAGACATAGGAGAGCCTTAACAGTAAGGATATTTGTTAGCTGCTTTCCTGTGAAGGGTGTCCTAGGAGTTTTTTAACCTGTGGTTGTTCAAGCAGCAGTCAGGAAGGATGTGGTAGAGTTGATTCTGTTTGGGGGAAGGGAGACCGATTAGGTTGCTTCTGGGGACTCATTTCCACTTCAATTGCTGTAGTAAAGGGCACAAATACCCACTTCAGGGTGTACGCAGTACATTTCAAGTTAAAGATTCAGTTATTGGTATCCACATCCAGGGGAAGAAAGTATGGGACCAAACAACTGCAGGAGGAAATAAGCTTTAGGCCCGTGCCTCAAACCTTCCTCAAAGTAGCAAGCTATAGAGATCTTCAGTTTTGGAAGGAGTTAGGCCTGGACAATGAGCAGTTTATGACTATGGACAAGGGCATCATTCCTCTGAGTACACTCCATGATAATACTCAGTCCTTTGGGTTCTATTTGTTAGGGTCATACAGACTAAATTAATATATCACTTAGCAAGGTCATTTAAGTCAAGATGTTTTTCTTAAGTGTTTTATTATCTGATAGTTCATTATCCTGTTATTCCAAGTAAAGAGCTTTCAGCAGTGCAGGGAATATGCTGCTAATGCCTGTGGTGCTGGTGCTGAGAAGTTGGGTGTATGAGAGCCTGAGGCAGAAAAGCATCTGCTGGGTGGAAGCCAGAGCCCAGTTTGGTGGATGCCAGCAGGACACAAACTCTCTCTCATCAGCTGCAGAACTGGGAGAGACGAGGGATCAGGCCTATACAAGTCTGACTTGCATTTTTTGTCATAGCTGGGGGCACTCCAGCTGAAAACAACAGAGCTGTCAAGGTGAGGCAACTCCAGAAGTTGCAATTATATTGTGAAAAGCAGGGGCGAACCAATTGTGCTTGATGTGCCCCTGGGGCAGGAGAAGCTGTCACTTGAATGAAATGATGTTGCTTCTAGGCTCATAGTAGAGATGTCTTGAGAAAGATTTCTGTGTATTCCCAGAGTGATTTGGAAGAGATTTTTCTTCTCACTTTGAAAAGAGTTATTCTGATCAGTCAGTCTCCCTGGGGCAGGGGTTCAGTGTGCTGTACTCTTCCCAAAGGAAACCAAAGTGCTCTAAGAGATTCACTGAACTGCAGCCTGCCAGCTGAGCAGGGCATGCAGATATAACCAAGGTAGATAACAGACAGAACATGAGTATTTCAAGAATCACAGGATATTCTGAGTTGGAAGTGACCCACAAGGATCATTGAGCCCATCTCTTAAAGGAATGGGTCTGGAGTCCTGGAAATGCAGCATTTCCTCTTTTCATGTCTATGAGCTGTGAGAATATATCAGTGGAGAAGGAAGGCAGAAGGTGCAAAAGCCATTCTACAGAGAAAGGAGGATTATTGCTAATGGCTTCTGGAGAGTTGCAGTATAGCTGTGTTGAGGAGTTGTTTAGGTGTCACAAATCTAATTCACAGAATGAGAAGAAAAAGGCAAAAATAAGGGTTATCTAGTTCAACTATCATGGCATAAGAACTTGTACAGATTTAAAATGTCTGTCAGATGTTTATCAAACCTGTTCCTGATGTTTACAGTCATGAAGGTCTGACAACCTCCCCAGACAAAATTTCAGGTCTTCCCTGAGCCTCCTTTTCTCTAGGATAAACAACCCCAGCTCCCTCAGCTGCTCCTTGTAGGACTTGTGTCTCAGACCCTTCACCAGCTCTGTTGCCCTTCTCTGGACTGTCTCGAGTGCCTCAATGTCTTTCTTGTAGTGAGGGACCCAGAACTGGACACAGGACTTGAGGTGTGACCTCATCTGTGCTGAGTAGAAGGCAATTGAAAGTTATACCATGGCCTGTGGCCATTCTTTTTTTTAGTTTTGTTTTCATTACTGTGCAGCTCCATATCTGTGTTTCTCCAAATTAACTTTAAGAACATTATTTTGAACTTACATTTCACTTATTTGTTTTATCTATTGTTTTATAATTTCCTCTCCTTCTAATTTTCCTGATTTTGATTAAATCTGTGCTATTTTCTCACAAAATTTGTGGGGGGTTTTTTGTTGTTGTTTTTGTTTTTGTTTTTGCTCCAAAGAGGTGCGTCTATTTTTCACCGCGTCATAACTTTTATTATGTTTTTCAGTATCTTACAGTGATTGTATCACATTTGGGTTTTTTTACCTCACTTTCATTCTATTTTTAATCTGTAATTCACACTTTCATGCTGTCCTTCCTCCATGGAGTACTGATGTGAGAAAATAAAGCTTTTGAACCTATTTATACAAGTTCAAACCAATCCACTTTAAACCTCTTTAATTGAGGTAGGAAAGGGGAAACTGAGAAAGAAATATTTGCAAAGCATATTTGCATACAATGAATTTCCTTATAAGATGGTGCTGTGATATGAGCAAGCTTGTGGACACGCTTCGCCTGACAATGTATCATGAGTGTGTACTGACACCTTTGCTTATGCTGGGGGTGTGTCACCCACCTTTTCAAAAACCTGTCGTCTGCTGCACCCTTCTGGACATTGTCAGCACAGCACATTCTCCAGAAAATCACACACAACGTGAAGTGGGATTACGACACCAGTTTCATCAGCAAAGATGTGATTTTATTTGCTGCTAGTAGAACATCGGCATAAAAATCCCTCTGCTTTTGATTGTTGTAAGATCTAAATTAAATCCAAGAGAAAAGACTTTTCCATGCTATTTACTAGCAGATCTAGAGTGGTTTCAGACTTCTGCATCTGTAGTCTATGGCATTCGCTATCTGAGGACAGGAGCAAGTAATGATAATCAATGATAGAAAAAACGAGGCCTGAGTCCTAGTTCCTATCCCTGCTCATCATGTCCTACAGCATCTCTTGGTGACTCCACCTCTCTGCTGTATTAAACCAGGAAATCTTCAGGTCCTGCATGCCCTTCTACTCCCCTCCCACCTCCCACCCCCAAAATTGTCCTCTAGTCCTGCTTCTTCCCATTTGTGTGCCCAGAACATGTCTGTGAGTTTCTGCTGACTTCCATTAGGACAGCCTATCTCTTCCCCAGGCATGCATGCCCAGGGGATGCTGACACGTGCTGACATGCCAACTGGAGGTTACAGACCTGCAGACTGGCCAAGCAGGAATGAGTGGTGTTTGCTTCCACCATGAGTGTCTTTGTGGAAAGCAAATTTTGGATTGTTTTCTCCGTCCAACCACTGATTTTCTGAAGCCTTGTAAGAACATCTCTGTAAGAATATCCCTCTGCCAGATATGGTAGAGGTTGAATGATAATCTCAATCAGTGACTGTGGAGGTTGGGATGCAGATGAGCTGTGGATGTGTTGGCACCCAGACACAACTCATCATAAAAGGGTTACCAAGACAAACACTTGTTTTCATACTGGTGTCACTCCTGCTGATTCTGATGACAGGTTACACATGGGCTGCCCACGGAGAGCCCTCTGTAGTGTCTCAGAGCTGAAGCAAAAAGGCCACTTCCCCACTGTCTCCTCAGCAGCCCAGGGTGCATTTCCCACCTGTGCCCGGAGACATGTACCTTTTGACCACTGCCTTTACTCCAAGTGACTCTCTGGTCCTCAATGCTCAGAGGAATGTGGCTGTTTCACATGGCCTTTCCAGACACCCATCCTCCCAGCACAGAGGAGAATGTGTGGGACTCCCACCTTCCTCCTAGCTATCATTCTCATCTGCCCTCCCAATCCCAGCTAAGGCTACAGTGACTGGGAGGCAAACCAGTTGAAACTCCTGAAGGCACTATGGCTGGGAAAGCCTGGCTGGACTTAGCTGAGCCCCATGGGGCTGACAGAGGTGGTGTTGCTGAAATGCATGGGGCACCCTACATAGGTCTGGGGAGACTTGAGATATCAACAGCTTTGCCTGGAGGTCAAAGGCACATCATACACTGACCCAAAGTGAATGCTGCCTCCCAAGTCATGACCAAGAAAAAAACTAAACCAGAAATGGAAAAAAAGCTGAGGGAAGTAATTTTCTTTCCTCCAGAAAGGGCATTGGAGCTTGTGGAAAACAATTCTGATACAGAGTTAGCATTATCAAGGTCTGTTTTGGGGAACTGACTTAACATAAAAGCATAAATCAGAAGCAGTTCCAATCTAAAGCAGTGCAAGCCTGTGGCTGAAAATACTGTTGGGACCTAAAGCTGAATGTCCAGGACTATACAGAATTACATGTGTGGATTGTGTCTTGTTCCCCTACTTTTCACCACTATGATCCTCACCTTTACCTTTCCAAAGTGCCTTGCCAAGCAATCTGAGAAAAAAAAAGCAAACATGTCCCACAAAACAAGAAAGGCTCTTCACATTTCCCAGCATCCAGCAGAAATGATTGAGACTGATTTGGTAATCCATTCAATTCAAGGTTATTTTAACAGCCACACTGTGGCAAGGGGAGTCCAGCATGGGAGAATGATTAACTTAATCCTCCTGTCTTGTTTGTTTGATACTGCCTCACTCCAGTGCGAGTCAATAAAACTTTGTGCACCAGTTGGGTCAAATACAAGCACAAATACATCTTCCAGCACCCAGCTGGGCCAAAATGGGGATTAGCAAAGCTGCCTTTCTCTTTCTGTTCTTGCTCAGCTCAGGTAAGAGCCCTTTGTTTTCTGTTTGCCTAGGTGAGACTCAGGCCAAATGCTTGCAAGCTCCATGTGGTGAAGGTAGGTCCCTAAAGGAATGTGTCACCCATTTCCTGGGCGATGATGGATTTGGGCCTTGCTGGTCAGAGAGAGCTGCTGCTGAATGAAGTGAGCACTGTGGTTGCTCCAGGGTTGTATTCATCAGCTACACCAGAAGAGCAGCAGCCTTGGTGTCTGCATGGGCAGCTCATGGCTCCCAGCAAACATTTCCCATGGCCAGAGACAGGGGCACCTTTGGGAAGCAGCCTGTCAAAGGCTTGTACAAAACTCACAGCAATGAGTGAGAAATTATCTCTAATTTCAGCAGGCTTTGGATCAAATGCTAAAGGTAAAGCTGTGTTTACTGCCAAGCATTGTTAACCATGGTGAAACTGATTTTCATCCTTTCTGACAGGAATTTTAAAGCTTTGAAATTAAATATTTATAAAAAACAAAACAAAAAAAACCCCACAACTTCCTTTATATTCCATCAATTTCATATTTTCTGTTGGCAAACATTTACAATAAAATGTTCTCCCTTGTTTTCCTGAGGCCAGTAAGTAGAAATTTACTCTTCAGTAACCTAGATCACCTTTTCCAGGAATACATCCAGAATTCTTTTTTACAACTCCAAAAGAAGATAGGTGTTCCACAAATATTAATATATTAATTTCAAGCTTATGTATAAATTCTGTAAATAAATACTCCATGTGTAGTATACATTTCAATCAAATTTCAGTCAGATACCATACTGTCTTGTACTTTGAAATTAAGTGTAATTGCATGGCACTTAAATGACTTTTTTGAAGTACTGTTGAATACATATCAGTACAGTTTTTATGAGTTTCTAATAGTTCAGACGCTTAAGGTCAGAATAAAAGGCACATATCATTGTATGATTGTGCCAGGTTATAAAAAACAACTGATAAAATGGGGGGTTTTATTTGTTCATTGTTATCAGTTCTAGCTGACTTGCTTAGAAGTGATGGTCCATAACTGCCTTAAAACCAATTTTTATGTCTTCTGGATTAGTACTGGTCAAGTCTGGAAAGATACAAATGTAAAAGAAGAAATTCATTTTTTCACATATATTTGAATATTCTGTTCAGTTATTATGTGCAGTGTCTGGGTTTATAAAGATTTCAGTCAGACTAATACATTCCCTGATGCATTTTAAATCTATTATATAATTTTCTTAAGTTTACACTTTTAAGTGTTTTTCAGGCAACCAGCATCACCTTTTCTTTTCTGTTGTCTAAGCTTCTGCCAATCTGTGTTGCCTTTTACCTTACCCATGTCATCCAAAATCTCATGTATTCACTCTTAACCAACTGTAAGAAATCTCTTCTTTTTTTTTTTTCATGGTCACTGAAAAGGAATAATAATATCCAAAGCAGAGCTATTTGCAGAAACATGGGGTTTTAAGATCAGTCAAGAAAGTTTGGAAAGTAGTATTTTCCTATTCTATTCCTCTGGAACAGTGGCCTCAGTTAACTTAAAAAATTCAGTAGAGGAAGCACTTGTTTACTGGATCCATCAGGAGAAATTAGTAGGCTAGGCTACTGGTGCTCCACATAGTCCTGCCAGAACAGTAGGATTAGATATGGGAGTCCTCAATGTCAGGGATTTCTTAAGATACACAGTTTTTATAGCATTGAGCCAACTCTGCAAACAGCCACAGAAAATGCCCTCAGGCAATTAATCATCTTACTTTCATTAGTGGCCCAAATGCCTTTTATTTTGTATGAATGTGTGTCATATGGAGGCAGGTGGTGAATGATCCACTTGGCATGGGAATCAATTACACTGGAGCGATGTTGCAGTGCCTAATATGAGTGCATAAATCAAAGATTCACAACTGTACCTGTGAGAATGCCGTACAAAATTATGAACTTCCTGTTTTGGTCAATAACCATCTAGGCTGAAAAAATGAAATAATTAAACCATATCACTTATGTAACCTTGTAACCTGATGCTGGAGATGCAAATAAACTCTTGCAGAAATTAGGAACAGAAACATAGAATCTTTATATAAACATAAAAGGAAAAAAATCAATTAGATGGCAAACTCCATTGTGTGCAACAATATTTTAGAGGTGTGTTAAATGTATTAGCAGGTACATCGTGTAAATCTTATGCGCAGGTAGCTTTCAGATATAATAATACTAATTGATTTACTAATTTAAAGCTTTGGGTTAATTTGTTGCAACAGAGATGTAGCCTGACAATTTCATTACCAAGTCTGCTCAACCCATTACAATAAAACAATGGTGGCCATTGTAAAAGTCTGTATAGTAATTTTATGAATGAGGTTTTTTGCTCTAGGGCAGGACATCTTGGCACAAGCAACTAGGCAGTGACCAATAAAACTGTAGGGATTGCACAATCTACATGAGAGGTCATAATCTCACATCCACCTAATTCATGCTTCTTCAAAACTTTGTTGTTGGTATCACTTCCCTTCATCTTTCTCTGACTGGTGTTGACACCACTTAGTCTCTCTCTCTGTTCCCCCTCACTCATTTCATGTTTCTTGCTTTTAGCTTCAAACTCGTGCATAACTCTAGTCAGAACTGCCCCTACATCTTTCTTCTGCTACTTTTTTTCCCATGACATATTGCAGCCATTCAGCTGTGATTCTGTCAGGAAACAGAAACTACCTCAGAGTTTATCATCTTTTACCCAGAATTTCACAAAATAAATGGTGTCTTCATCCATCCAAGCTACATGGAAAATGGGATTGAAATTCACAGATCTTCTTAAGTGCAGAATTCTCATTTTTAATGTCTGGTTCCTTTCCTTCCTTTGCAGTGAAAGGAGACATACTGGATGACTATTTAAGAACAGATGGTGTTTGGATACTTACTCGAAATAAACAGTTTTACAAGGCAAATAATGAAAAAGAATGTGCGGAGAAATGTGAAGCTGAAAGAAATTTTACCTGCAGGTAATTTCTGTTGAATCTAAAATTGTGCCATTGGGGGTGTCTGCAGACCAAGGATATTTTTCTACTGTTGCTCAGAACCAACATCCCCATTCTGCTGCAGCTCCTCCTACAGCAGTGTCTCCCATGCCTGTGCCTGTAGCTTGTGACTATAACTTACCACAAGATCAAGTGAAGAGTGGATTTACAATGTACTACTTATTTTATAGCAAATGCTCAAGTTCCCGATATTATCCAATGTTACATGGAGAACTTCTTGAGCCACTTTAGCTGGATGTTGCCTTGTTTCACAAGAGAAGAGTGAAAGTTTCTAATTCATTGTAGGGACAATGAATTAGATTGCTGACCTGAGCAGCTAGGATGCTGTTGATAATGTTTTGCCACTGCATTTTCTAGTTCCCCACACAGTAACTTATTCACATAGTTATATATCCTGAATAAGTGAGCCACTGGAGAGCAGTAGATAACATTAACCTCTTACTTAGTGTTTGAAATATTGAATGCAGTATCTGAAAGTTATAAATGAATACAAGACAATGCTATCAAATCAATAATATATAGAAAAATAATTATGAGTTTAATATTTGAATATAATTTAAAATATTCCTTCCTATGTCAATATTGCTTCCTTCTCAATTTCAACAGGGCTTTCCTATTCACAAGGAAAAAGCTACAGTGTCTAACACTGGCTGAAAACACTAAAATGACGGTGATGTTCACCAGCACGGATGCAGTTCTTTATGAGAAGAGAAGTATGTGTACAGTAAGATGCTATATATTTACTCATTAAGCCTTTTCTAATGGCATCATTTTGTTCTCTGCTGCAGTGCTGGAGCAAACTGATGCAGGTGGTGACAGTTTCAGCAAGGTGGGCCTGCACCTATTATGAAGTAGACTGAAACTGCCAGGGAATTCCACATATAGCATCCAGGCTCGTTAAACTTATATTTACACATATGTTATTGGTACCAGGCAGAATAAACACACTCCAAAGCCAAAATTGCATTTCTCTGCCCTTTAATTGCTTGCAGTCCTCTGATTGATGGAAATAGTGGAACCCTCAGTCATACAAATTTTCAAGACTACAGGATAATTTTGGTGCAGGTCCCCTTTGCACATCAAACTTTCAGAGAGAAAGCAGTTCATGTCCAAATTTACAGTTAGTATAAACTGAAATAATTCTGATTAATTCATTAATATCTGCTGGAGATCTGACCCTAACATAACAAAAATCTATGACATTGACATTTAAACACCTGTATCCTGTTTCTTCTGCTACTAGACTAGATTAAGGGTGTCCACAGCACCTGGTGCAATGTGGTTTGTAACAGGTATCTTCAATAAGTACTAGCTTAACCTCTAGCTGATTATCAGCCAATGACATTTTGTTCTTATGGTGCAATATTGTGTTCCACAAAGCTGGGAGAAGTGGCGAATAGAAGCCCTCCCCAGAGGGCTGTGTAGCCCTTCAGAAGGACCTTGACAGGCTGGGGAGATGGGTAGAGAGGAACCTTCTGAAATTCAACCATGGCAAATGCAGAGTCCTGCACCCGGCAGAAATAACCCCCAGCACGAGCATAGGCTGCGGCCAACCTGCTGGATATGATGGAAATTGTTCTGCTTGGAGAAAGCAATCTCCACAACGCTTTTCTGACTCTTCCACTCCCTTAGGTTCATGCTGACTGTACAATCTCACCTATGTCTGACTCAGAACTTGGATTTCATAACAGCTGCTCTGGCATCAGTCTCTGCTAGAGCTTATTTTCCTTGGGGTTGGACTAAAAATACCTGTGCAAAGCATCCACTTTAAAACAAAAAGGTTCATCCCTATGTGAGCATAATAGTTGGTCTGGTTGTGCTGGGCCACCCAACGTTAGGCACTGCCATTTTAACCCACCACAATACTTTGGGATTTGTATGCAGACCATACTCTGGATTGTCCGTAGTTATGAAGGCACCTTCACAAACACATATGGAAGTTAGTTTTACTTTCCATATGTGAATGGCAAAATCCTCTATGAGGAATTATCTTTCGATTACAATCTCCTTGTTAATAACTGGAATAATCACAAGGTCCAGATAGATAGCTTTTGTGGGCTCTGCTCACTACATTATGTTGTCAGATTGTTCACCCACACCTTCAAAAGTGCATTTTCATTTTGTTCCAGTTGGCCTCTCAGAGTTGAAGAAACATGTCATTTTTAGTAGCTGAGTGGCCATCTGAGATGTTTACCATCTTGTAAAGGTAATAATCAAAACTTTGGCACTTAATCACTGAAACATTTCTGACTAATTTGGTTAGAGATATCTCCTTTGCAGAGCATTTTCCTCAGTCGAAATTTAATTTTGTCTTGACACGCAATTTGAATTTTGATCCCATCCTTCTTATGAGGAACACAGACTACCAGGGGTTATAGGCCAGAAAAGCCAACTCCTGTACAGGACAGAAAACTAACAGAGAATTTGGGAGCCAAACAGGAAGAAGCCATGTTACTAAATGTGCTGTTCAAGAAAGATCAAATACCAAAGTCCAAATCCACGGTGGTGTCCATGTGCCATTTGAATTGGGAAGTTACTTGATTGTCTTCCTTGCAGACCCAGTTACATAGTTTTCACCTCCTCTCCCTCCATGTCATGTGTCCAGCTTTATTATTTATGCAGGTTAAAATAATTTAGGAAGAACCTGGCAACATCAGAAAGTCCATGGGCAAGGCTATTGACCAGAGGTGGACATGCTGGACCTGGGTCTCCGTGTTGAAGCAGCAGTGACTAGACTTTTGGTCCCTCCAGTAGTACTCTTACAACCAGACAGCAGCTCCCTTTTGGCAAGACAGGCAGCACAGACATTTGTAGTCCCAGTCACACACTGTGATGGCAGTAACTATGGCAAGGTGTTCAAGCAAGGCTCAGGTTTCCTATCAGATTGTTCTCCTGTCCTTGCTCTAATATTTCCATTTTCTATTTTGATGTTTAGGGACATTCTTGTGCAAGCACAAAAGGGCGAAAGGAAGGGGAAACCAAGATCACTGCCCTCAGTAACTTGAGATTTTTCAGTGTCTGTTAGCAATAAAAGCATCATCAATGTGATTTGCATTCTCTCTGTCTTGGAATCCCACTAGAAAATACCTGGGAGAGTCTGAGGCTAAGATGAATCAAAGGTTTGGGGGCCACTTATGTGACAAGTGTTTTTTCGTAACTAAATATTTTCTGGCTTCAAGCAATAGTTGGATGACCCCCACACTGCAAATGTGCTTATGAACAATCCTTTTCAAACAATCTCCAGCTGCTGGTGAAAGACATTCCTATTTTTCCTGGTACTATGATAGTATAAATATGCATGTTTTGCATGTCAAAAACAATTGTAACTTGATATACCTGTTCTCTTGACTTGATTTTATTAGCTTTATTACAATGCTTCAGAATGTTTTCTCTTTAGATGCCTAGTAGTTGTAACTAATTTCTTTTAAAATACATTATAGAATCATATGTTTGCAAGCACAAGAGGTTCAAAACATGACTAAAACATGGTTCAACATGGACTTGAGTTATATCTGCAGATTTTCAATTCCAAAAAAACAGAATGTTGTAACACCATCGAATTAACAAATTTGATTCCATTTCAGTTTACCTTCTACAGTGTAAAAGAGGAATTGGGAAGGACTACAGAGGAACAGAAGCCAAGACTCGGAGGGGTATTCCGTGCCAGAAGTGGACAGAAAAAATACCCCACAAACCAAAGTATGTCCCTATTTACATTCATTTATATTGTTTTGAACCTTTTCCAAGCTTCCTCATCTTTGTATATAAACAGCTTTATAGTGCAGGTTATCAAGGCCTGATGTCAGGTCACTTTTTAAGACAGCTTTATCTTCATCTGTCTTGTTATTTTTGACCCTACTGGTGGAGAACTGCAATGATCTGGATAAGGAAAGGATGCATTGTCAGCTAGAGAAGTTGTGTCTAAATGTGAGGTGTCCTAAGCAGATGAAATGCTTCTTCTAGCAACACATGATGAAGATTTTGCTACTGGTGACAGTGGGGTCATAATTGCTCTGCTCTGTATGAGGGGATATTTGTCCAGCTCTATGGCCTCCCTGCCTGCCATACAAACAGTCAAACAAAAAACATTGAGAAAAGTATCCTAGGGCCAAACAGACGTGGCCAGGTAAAGTTTCCTCAGGGCTGGCTGCCCCTAGGCTCACTGAAGCAAGTGGGGAAGCAGAGGTCCTGTTTCCTCAGATCTATGTCAGAGTTTTATTAAAACCACTATTTTTTGTTGTTATTCTAATGAAACTTTGATAAACTTGTTCAGATAGTTTAAAAATTATTTAGTCTTCTCTGGAAAGATTACTGTAGTAAGAAGCCTAGTGTCACTTGCTTCAGACCTCTGTGTGATCTAGCTGTGTTTGGTGAACAGTCTCTAGAAATGCACAACTTTGAAAGTAGCTCCCTTAAGACAAACACATGACAGAGCCACAGGTTGCAGGTGAGCTGATTAGCTCAGATGGATGCAAGTATCAAAGATAATTGTCCTTCAAGACTGTCATCATCCTTGCAGGCTGTAAACTCACTACTTATTGGCAATTGGGCCTAGGGAGAAAGCTACTAACAGTGGTAGTTATGGGATTTTTTTTTAAATTTTTATTTATGGCTTACAATGGGGAATCTGTTTCTCTAATTTTTACTGTGAATGAATAAAATTCACAGCTAGGTGAGCAAGTTGGACATTTCCCTTCTGCTCCACTAAAGTACTGGAATTAAAATAGAATTTTAATACTCTTACAGTTATACACCTGAAAAACACCCCAATGAAGGGTTGGAGGAAAACTACTGCAGAAATCCTGATGAGGATGAAAGTGGACCCTGGTGTTACACAACAGATCCTACTATGAGATTTGATTACTGTGACATCCCAGAGTGTGAGGACCAGGTCACACATACTGGAGAAGGTATATTTACTTTTCAGAGAAGGAATGTTCAAGTAGGTAATATTCTTCCTGCTTCTTGTTTGTGCTTTATTTTTACAGATTGTTTTCAAATTGGACTTTAAATCAAGCTGAACTTGTTCTCAACAGAGAGGTTGTTTTCCTAACTGGCTTGAGTTATCAAAGTGATTTTGCAAATATGGAAGAACTGAGTTTTATTAATAATTTGCTGATACTGTTTTGTCTTCATCTGTCTTGTTACTTTTGACTTTATTGGCAGAAAACTGCAATGATCTGGATAAATAATATATTGCTATTACTCCAGCAATTTATTTAATTTTAACTAGAGTAAAGATTGACCCAAGTACTGTGTTACATACTGAACTCCCACTGCTAATAGTACATACAGACCTGTGACAAATTCCTCCCTCCAAATGAAACATTTTCCAAAAGCACTATTAATTTCCCTAGGCTGTAATGCATCGTCTTCTGAATTGCTTTCATTGTTAGCTGGAGCAAACCCCACTTTTCCTTTCAGCATAATCTTCCACAAATAGGCTGGTGCATTCCTTGCTTTGTTTTTGTTCTGCCTAGGACCTACAGGGGAGTGCATGCAGTGTAATGGCGAGGATTACCATGGAGAAGTTTCAAGAACAGAGTCTGGGCTTGAGTGCCAACGCTGGGATGCCCAAGAGCCTCATATGCATGGATTTACCCTGAAACAGTGAGTGAAGCTCAGCACCAAATAAATTCCCACAGAGCCTGATAGACCCTGCCTGCAGACAGCCTCATTGTTACATCTGGCCATGTCTGACTCATGAGCTTCTCTTCCCTTTTCAATGTGCAGCTATCCAGAGAAGGACCTGAAGATGAATTATTGCCGTAATCCTGATGGTGAACGTCGGCCCTGGTGTTTCACTACCAGCCCGAATAAACGCTGGGAATATTGCAATATTCCTCGTTGCTGTGAGTCTGATTTACTGAGATCACTCCAGAGGTTAGGTCTTCTCATTAAAATTATGCAGGGAGGGGAAAGACAAAAAATCACAGTGCTGAGTAACCTAAAAATACTTCTGTGAAGCAGGAAAAGTGCACATTAATCAGCAGAATCTCTCATTAAATTTCTATTATGTAAAATCATGTACGGTCAATGAGGATGCAGGTGTCACAACATGCAGTAAGGCCAGACATGATGTGGGAAACCATAATTTGTCTTTAATCACTTTACTTTTCAATTTACTTGGGAGGCAGGACAGTCAGGTTAAATCAGGTGGTTGCTTTCTGCTGATCTGCTAACTCACAGAAATCATCTAAATTATCATGTGGCCATACTGTGATATTTTATCTGAGTCTGGTTAGCACAGCCAGCATTGCCTTTTTCTTAGCAAGGATGAATCCTGAGAAACAAGTTCAGGCCTCAGTAGAAAAACTTGATTTATCAGTGAGCTAGCTTAACCCATTAAGCTGAGCATACTAAATCTGGATATTTCCAAGGAGCTGAATTAAGAGAAATCATTGCCAGTTGTAGAAGTGGATCACACTCCAAAAATGAAAAATTGAAAAGTGTGTTTTTTCTCTCCAGAGCTTGCTTTCTTGTGTATCTGCACTTGCCAGTGCTCTAAGCAGTGGTGTGTGTTTGCTACATGTAGTTCTCTTCAGCATGCTTAATTATGGATGGCAGAATAACTATTCATAGATTTCTGTATGAAAAATTGTGAAAGTTACCATAGCATTTCAATTGTGTGCTTAAAACTTAAAGGAATGTATCAACCTTTTAGGGTCATACTCATCTCCTTGGGAAAGTCTGTATGTTATAAGTATGTCCTGTAAATTGGTTTTCCATTTGCCCTCTGCAGGTTCTATGCCTCTGAACATTACTTTTATTTTCTTTGCTGTTCTGCACATGGCAGACCATTTCACTTTCTTTTTTCACTATTCCTTCTGCCCCTCTTTCCCACTTCACTGACTCCAGAGGCTCAGCTCCAAAGGCTGCTTTGCCTTCTCTCACAGTTTGTTCTTGTTCCTTTCTGCCCTTCCACCCTACCTGTATGTATTATATTACTGAATTCCCTTCATTTCACTTGGGTTCACAAGACTGTACAGGACTACTCACTGCCTTTCCTGTTCTGTTCTCAGGGGACTGCAGGCACAGAGTCTGGCTCAACCCAGCAAAGTTATTTACTGGCATTCTGGCAGTCTGACGGCTCATAAAAAATGTACTCTTTGGTTTTGACATGGCTTTTAACCAATGTGACCTCTGCTGAAAGGAAAAAAAAAAAAAAAGCATCTTCAACATTAAAGAAACAAAGGGGGTTATATGTTTTTGAAAGCACTAGTTACCAGCACTTTTCTCTCCTCTCGCCTCCCCTCCCCTCTTTTCACTTTCTTTTCTCTTCTCTTCTCTTCTTTTCCTGTTACAGCTACACGCTCACCAGTCTCTGGCCTCGGCTCCCAGTGTCTTTCAGGAAAGGGAGAAGACTACAGAGGAAGGATAGCTATCACCGAATCGGGAAATGCCTGTCAACCCTGGAACACACAGTTTCCTCACAAACATGGCTGGATTCCTGACAGATACCCCTGCAAGTACGTTGAGCCTCAGCATTGTAACAAATACCAAACAACACAGTTATTCCCTATTGATCCACATGCAGAGGCAAGAGGAACACAGGTTTTCCTCATTTATGTTGTTGTTTTCTTGCTCTTTGTCACTGTTCATTACTTCTGTTCAGGTCTTGTTCTTCATTTTTTTCTGCATCCCTGTTTATTCTCATGTATTTTTCTCACCTGTCTCCTCCACATCCCACTGCAGAGCTATAAGTAGTTTACTATTTTAATGTTAAAAATCCCTTGGCTGTGTTTTAGCACATTTTCATTGTATTACTCTTCTGAAGAGTGATGCTCCAAGGGCAACGTACTGCATGCAGTAGTTGTTAATAGCCATACACACAACCCTTCTGGAATTCTAGGAGTAGTTTAAAGTCAGTATTCCTGTTTCCTGTTTTAAGGGGCTTAGAGGAAAACTACTGTAGAAACCCTGATGGAGAGAAGAAGCCTTGGTGCTACACCATCAACGGCAGCGTTAGATGGGAATACTGCACAATTCCTCCCTGTGACAGGACAGAGCAAGGGATTGCTGGTATGAATAGTAGAGAGTACTTGAGATAAGGACTTTAAAACACTGCATGATTTATTGTTTCATACTGCAAATGTATTAAATCTTTTTTTTCAGTCATTTTGTCACTGTTGTTAATGTTTGTCTGCCTGGCATGTTGCAAAATCTGCCGAATATTGAACTTTCAATGGTTGAGGAAACACAGTGGAAGATGCAAATCACTAGCTGACTCAACAGAAGAATTACAGGATGATGGATATTTATTATTTTATATTCCCTTTTTCCCCAAAGGTACACCAATTATAGCAAGTTCATTGAAAAATGAAAGGCAGGTTTAAAGAGATGAAAAATTGCTAAATAAAATGAACTCCCATTTTTTGAAATTAGCAACAAAAGAGAGGACAGGAGCTTCCAAAGTAATAAAAATCACATTGAAACATTCATTCTTTTAAGCAGAAAAAATAACAAGAAAGTCTTAACACAATCAAAAGGATAATAGAGAGATTGAAGTTTAATGTAATGTTCATTTGATTAATTTGTCATGGACAAAACCACCAGTATCTAATCTTTGAGGATTTTTCATGTGAACTTTCTTATCTCTAATTCTAACATGTTCACATATGTCAAAGTGAAACTGACTGGTGAACCCTCCACTGAACAACATCTAACATAAGACGTTAAAACCATGAAAGTTTTCTCAATATCCTTGGAAATGCCCTTCTGCTGCTGGTGTGATGACTTCACTGGCTGCTACCTGTATAAATGAGTAATTCATTTTTGTCATCCTGTGTGTTTGAGGCTTTCTTGTGCCTGCTTAGTAAGAACATAACATTATGATACCAAAGACCAGTTTCTGTCCTTTGCCGCAGATGTGCCTGTACACGTTCCCCTGACAGAGGAGTGCTACCGAGGCAAAGGCCAGAGTTATCGTGGCACAACTTCTATCACTGCATCAGGAAAAACATGCCAGGCCTGGGACTCCATGTTCCCACACAGGCACATAAAAACCCCGGACAGATTCCCAGACGCGTACGTTTATCTCACCTTCTCTTGCTTTCTCTGGCAATAACTGTTGCTGGTTGTATTATATTTGCACATCTATGCTTTAAAACACTGCTAGGGAATCTATCTACAAAAGAGAACTTTTCTAAGACACAGAAAGTTTTTCTGTCAGTCTCATTTTTAAGAACTGTGTTTTCTTGGTATCTAAATTCTGATTAAAATGCAGCTGTGTCACTTACTCTTAAATCTGAGCTTCTGTAACCAGTGTCGGGAGACTTGTATCCAGAGACTGGGAATCTGCTGAAACAAGTGTTTTGTTTATGAATTTGAGAATTTTGTTGTGGTCTTTCTAATTATTTAATCTGGGGAGGACACAGCATTTATGATGCAAAACACACAGATATATTACGCTTAGAAATACCATCTAAGTGTTCTTTGCAGTCTGAATTGGGCACCCAGAATTGCATTCACTGAAATTTTCCCTTGATTTATCTCCTTCAGACTAACAAAACTAGACTAGAGATGACTGGACCAGTGATAAGCTCATCAAAATCACTAATATGCCAGTTTTTAGTAAGGGTAGGAAAGCAACAGGATTACAGTTGTGAGGAAATCCATCATGCTTAGTGGATTACGAGTATAAGCAGGAAGGTTGATACTTTTCTAATTTTTTGCCCTTTTTATGCCATCACCCTAAATAATTCGAAATTTTCAGTTATTTTTTGGCGTCAAAATTTGGAACATCTTCAAAGGGGATGATATCTTTCAAAAACATTTTTAAAAATTAAAATCAAGCTATGAAAATGTGGAATTCATGTGTTCTGTCATATTCAGAGAAAAAGCCTTTCAGTCATTTTTTTATTCTGAGACTGTGCTGTGATTCTGGATGGGGAAACACTACAACTCTGCAAATTATTGAAGAGAGAAATTCCACTCCATCGTGCCCCAGCAAGTATAGACATGGGAGTGGTCTCACTGAAGTCAGTAGCAATGGGGTTTTGGAGGTGTAAGAGGGGATCAATTGCATAAGCATATATTTTCCATTCTTCTGGATATGAGAAACCCTTTGACATTTAAAAAAAATTTTTGGAAAAGCCTAAGTGCCCACCAGTAGTATAAATCTTTCTGCATATTTATTATTAATTCACATACTCTCACAATTGTGTATGCTTATACCTATATACTTAGAAATTAAAACAATTGCCATAATAGGCAGTTATTTAGGTACTCAGTACATTGAAATGTTACAGCCAGAGTATAAGCCAGTAGTTTAATTATATTTCCTTATGTGTAAATATAGTCAAGATGTACATGTGGAATATAACTCTCACTAGCACCACAGCCACAAATGTATTTGCTGGTGTTAGGATATTTGGCCATAAGCAAAATCAATAATAAATATATTTATCTGTACATAGGACAGATCCACATCTTTACACCAAGATATTCCTATGCTTACTTTCAGTCTTATGCAGCATAACTATTGACTTTATTTGTGCAGGGATTTGAGGGACAACTATTGTAGAAACCCAGATGGTGACAGCAGCCCATGGTGTTTCACCACTGACCCCAGCACGACATGGGAGTACTGCAATCTCAGGAGGTGTGATGACCACACACAAGAGCCTGCACCAAATGACGCCCCTGCAACGATGGCACAAAACATCGCCCCAACTACACCCACCACATCTGGTAACAACTGGCTGAAAGTGTCACCTCCTGCAGAGTTTGTGTGTAAAGGAAATAGCAATCTATCAAAGTTATTCTTGGGTGCCATGGTTTTACCACAGCCAGACACTAAGTACCATTCAGCTGCTCACTTATCCCCCCATGCCTTCTTTGGTGACAAGGAGAATTTTTAAAAAGTAAAACTCATTGTACAAGAATGGTTTAATAATTGAAACAAAATTATATATAATAACTATAATAATAATAATAGCAGCAATAATAATTGTAAGGAAAACATGAGAGAGGGATAAAAGCCAAGGAACACAGGTGATGCACAATACAGCTACTCACCACCTGATGACCAATGCCCAGCCTGCCCCCAAGCATCAATTATTGGCTCCCTCCAGTGTATGTAAAAAGCATGTTGTTCTATGGTATGGAATATCCCTGTGGCCAGTCCAGGTCAGCTGTCCTGGCCATGCTTCCTTCCAGCTTCTTGTGCACCTCCTCACTGACACCAAATGGGAAACTGAAAACTCCTTGACTTAGGTAAGTATGACTTAACAGTAACCAAAGTACTAGTGTGTTATCAACATTCTCATACTCTCATACTCTCATATTCTCATACCAAATCTAAAAACACAGCACTGGACCAGCTACCAAGAAGAAAATTTACTCTATCCAAGCCAAAACCAGGACATTGACTAGGGCTGCAACATAACAGTTACATCCCTCCTGCAGCTTTCAGATCTGTACTGTTAAATTTTGTAGCAAGTGCTCTTTAATTAGTATGTCCTGTAGCCTGTGTCATTTTATAGTGCATTCTAAAGGACATCTTCTTCATTTAGGTGAACAAGAGGAAAAGAGACAACATTTCTAGTATTTCTGTAGCTGTGTGCTATTGAAATACAATCACAGTGAATGTTGTCATTATATTCCATTATATGGAATTTTGTTTGTGCTGTGCTTTATATTTTCAGGAGGATGACGTTTGTATTGTTCACAGGCAGTTACATTTTGCAAAATGAGAGAAAAAAGATTTTGCTCTGTCCTGTTTTGCTACTTCCTTAATTAATAGTCTAGTTGGTCAAAGTGGTATTGCATTTCTCGAAGTATAGTAGAACTTTTCATGGATTATTTCTTTTTCAAAGGAAGGTGGCAGGGTTGCACAAAAGATACATTCCTAAATCGAGCTGTGTACTTTTCTTACTCACATGCAGCAGAAAAAAGTACCTGAAGCAATATCCTTGGAAGCAAAAGTTGCTTTTTCAGTCTAATGGGCTGCTGAAATATGCTTCTCTCATGGAAATGCTTACTGATACCTATTTAACAAAAACTTTGGAGTCTTTCCAGATATTTGCAATATGTTACATAATGTTTAGCCTGAAGTTCCTTGACTTTTTTTTCCTATTCAGTTACTCTGTACATCAAGAAAGACATCCATCTCGATAAATAAGAGACCACATCAAAGGGTACATTTTTATCATTCTTTCTTCTGTAGATACTAGATCATGTGCAAGTCCTAAAGGTACTTAGTCTGGCTTGTTTCTGCTAACCACCAATACATAAAGATTCACCACCCAAAAATAATTTCCTTTTTCTCTTTCTTTTCACAGACTGCATTAATGGTAATGGTAAAGATTATCGTGGCACAGTGGCAAAAACTGGAAAGGGCAGGACTTGTCAAGAGTGGAGTTCTCAGAAACCTCATAGCCACAGATATTTTACTCCTGTGACTCATCCAAGATCAGGCCTGGATAAAAATGTAAACACCTGCTAATGCCACTGGTGCCATTGAACATTTTTATCTGCTTTCTCCATGAGCCCTCAGTAAACACTTCATGTTCAGTCCTTGTAGATGAGGTTAAGCATACTTGGAAGTCATCACATTGATAGTCCAGTCCCATAAGACTGTTGAAGAAGGAAGGATGTATTTTACCTTACCTAGGATGTTGGTACTTCAAGCACAGAGGTACCATGGGGTTGATGCTGACAGACATGCAGTACAAAAGAAATCATGTAGCACTTCTCTGATTTCTGCAAACCCCAATGCAGTGCCTTTTGCTGTTTGTCACAATCTAAGTTGGCTTCTGGCAAATTCTCAAAGTTAGCTTAGCTCGCTCTCACTGCGAGCAGGGGCAGGTGGATTAGGCCAACAATAAATGTCTTAGTGCAAAGCAATTAGTCATCCTAAGTTAAACTTCTCATTAGGTCTTAAAAAACACTAAAGATATAGTGACTCTTGGTGGATTAAGAAATTGATAATAATTTTTTTTTTTTTTCTAATTTCACCTAGTGGTTTTGAGATACAGGAAAGAAATAATTTTATGATAAGAGGAAGTAGAAAGTATTTCACATCCAGTGAAAAAGTAGTTGGGGAAAATAATGCAAAGCTTTGGTCTAACACTTTTTTTAAGAGCATGTACTTATAGACATTTCTTTCTGTGGCTAACATTTGGACTCTTCATTCTCTGTTTTTTGTAATTATTACAGTATTGCAGGAATCCTGATGGAGATGTAAATGGTGTTTGGTGCTTCACAACAGACCCAGAAAAAAAGTGGGAGTACTGTGAAATCCCCCGCTGCTGTAATTATACTTTAAAACTCTTCTGCTCTCCCTTTCTAGAACTTGTTATGATAGCTACAAAATGTTTTCAATCCAAACATTTAAAAACTGCAGTAGGCAGTATCTTTAGATTTGAATTTACATCTGTATGGAGGTCAGACAAAATCAGGCACCGGTCAGAATCAGCCAAAGTTTAGATAACCTGGTGTTAAGCATCATCAGTAAGATTTCATAGATAACAATCTCTGTGCTCTTTATCGTCACTGAAGCTAAGCACTGAGAGTTGCTAGTTGTATTTGAAACATCCAGTGAAGCTATGAAGGGGGGTATTCCTTCCCTTGTGCCCTCAAATACAGGAAAGGATTTTCTTGATGTTCATGCTAGTCTTTCCATGCACTTTGTGGCGGGACTACTGCCTCAAGAACATGGTCGTACAATTTTCCTGTTAGTTGGGAGCATCAGAAATTACATCCTTTGAAATCCTTTCCATTTTCTACTGACTTAATTTGTATTCTGATCTGGATGTTAAAATAATCCATCCCTAGGTATTTTATTTTCTTTTGCAGTAGGGAGTAAATTTGGTCCTAGATATTTTACACAGATTTCTGTAATTTCTTTTTTTCTTCTTTTTGTGGATAATAATCAGTGCACTGAGCAGGCAGAGTGTGTGCTGAAAAAATCAGCAGTGAAAGAGATTTTATTCTTTGTGGTACCCTGGCATCAATAAACATTGTCATGTCGTAGGAGCACTGCTTGGCACATCTAGTAGTCCTCTCATTTGCTTTGCTCTTTCCTTCTTTGCCTGGATTTTGACACACTAATTTTTATGTTAATATATCTGGCAGGGATATGGAAAGTTTATTTCTTCTTCATCTTGTGTATTTTTTTTTACTACAGTAACATTCAGAGGCCAAGTCCCTCCTCTGTTGGACAAGGTAGCAGTACGAAATAGTGAAGGGTGGTCACTCCCTCAGGAGTATGTGGTACTCTTCATGCTGGCCATAAGGTGTTCCTCTCAGCAGCAATGCATTAGTATTGTACACAGTAGCTTTGTCAACCAGACCTAGGAGTTAAGCAAACAAAAAGAATAAGGAATGGTATACAAACAATGCATGGCACGGCTATAAAAACCCACTCACTGGAACTGCTGTGGTAGAGCTTCACCTTCGAGATCTGATCTCTTTACAAAACAGCCTCTGAATGCTAGATGTTTAAATTAAAGTGCAGGGGAACCTTACAGTCTCTTGCCTTTGATTACTTTTCTAATTGTCTGATACTGTAACTAACAAATTTAACACCTATAATATCATATGCAGTTCTGGCCAGGGTTAGTTGAGTCCTTACCAAGCACCCAAGCTCCATCTGTTTTAAAAAGTGCAGAGAGATTTGGATTAACAAGAAATTAGATTGAGCAGTGTGAGGGCAAAATTGGAATATTTTATGACAAGGGGACAACGACTCAATTTTATTTATAATCTAGGGACGGGCTTGAACTCAACCAAGGTGTAGATTGTAATGTTTAGAAGAATTTTGAAGTTGTTACTATTGCCCAAGTAATAAACTCTTCCACTTTCTTTAGCTCTCTTTTCCCTTCAACATGACTACAAATTTTCTTTTGGGGGTGGTGTTTGTTTAGTTTTACTTATGTTATCTTAGTACATCCATTCACAATTTTTCCAGGTAAATTAATATTTTGTCATGTCAAATCTTATGTATCAGTGCCAGGTTTAAATATAACGGAGTCTACAGATTCCTTACTTTAGTTTCTATTAACCAACATAGAGAACTAAAGCCTAGGGAAGGTAAAAAGTCTTATGCCTTTCATTTTTCATGTGATGGCACTGTGAATGGCATTTCAGAACTGCTTTAAAATTCTCAAATTTAGCCTTTTTTATTCTGTAGCTTCTTCTGAGCATGACTGTGGAAAAATCTCAATAAGGAACGAGCGAGCCTGTGAGAAATACAGCATGTGCAACGCATCTCCAGGGTCTTGGCCCTGGCACATCAGTCTCAGGACAAGGTACTGGTATTCCAGACTGGATCACCATCCGTGAACCCCAGGGTTTCACAGGGAGCAGACATTCAAAAAAGACTGACAGTAAACAATCTTTTTTTTTTTTCTTTTTAATCACAATGTCCACACATAGCTACTTATTGGCTCATTAATCCCAAACTCCCCACTTTCTCCTGAATCCCTTGAGGGAAAACTTGAACTGCAGACATTAAGTACACCTTTAATTACTGAAATGAGGAAGGAATAACTCCCACTGAGAATAGTGACAGTTAATGGCAATTTGCAGTGGGGAATTTAAGCCCAGGAATATAGCCACTGATCTGCAATATCTATGAATGGATTTTAATCAATCCTTTTCACCCAACATCCAATCTGGTTCAAATGTAAATTGATGCCGTGACCACTCTACTTGTGTTAAAAGTCACAGGAAGACCATGTATGAAAACCAATTATGCATAGCATTTCCACAGTTACAATAAGAGTAGCTGAACAGAAGATGAAGAAGGGCTTACAGAAAGGCTAATGAAAACTGCTATGGAGTTGTTGACAGTGACCAGAATAAATATTATCCCAAAAGGAGTTAAAACTTCATGGTAAGGTTTATTTAAAAAACTAGTCCAAAGAAATTCCACAAATCAGAAGGATGGGTCCTTTTATTAATTGCTCCCCAGGACAAACCCAGTACATAATACATGAAATTGTTAGAAAATGTAATTATTTTTATTAAAATCATGAAAGCAAGAGTGCCCTGTTGCAAAACTTTCACCTAGGTGTCACGTCTCACATTCTGGAGAAAATAAAGCTTGTGCTTTGAAAATCTACGTTTGATTTCTCTTGCCGTTGACAAAAGGCTAACTATGACTCACAATAGTTTTGAATAAGGACCATATTGCTGGCTTGCTAATATTTCCCATTGTGCACAGCATAGTGAGTGGAGAACTGACTGTGTGGTCTTAAACAAATATGATTTTCTCCTGTATTCTAGTACCAACATGCACCATTGTTCTGGCACTCTGATACATCCACAGTGGGTCCTTACTGCAGCTCAGTGCTTGCAAGAGTGAGTATCCACTAGAATGAGTGGAAGGCATTTTCTAAATCTGTATGAGAAAACCAACAGAGGGATGCATCCAATAAGGCACTTGCTTTACTCTTTATTTCCTGTCTTTCTTGTCATCAAGCTGATTTTTGTCTTCTATTCTTGTCTTAGTCAATCATCAGCAGAGTAGAACAGAGGTTACTTCTGTCCTCTGCCCTCTCCTTCACCCCAAAGCATGCCAAAAAGGGTGTTAATGATATTCTGGTGCTAATTGAACTTGGAAAAAATGTGGCTAGCAGCTGACCCTTAGGACTGTAGTAGTTGTGAACAGACCAAGGTGTCACATTATTTACAGCCCACGGGATTTTCCACCATCATAAATGTCTAATTGTTAAAAAAACCACATTTTCCTTCTCCCCAAGAATAAATGAGGGAATCTATGGTCAGAAGCATCAGCCTGACCATCTTGTTAATTGCAGTTCTCCAGGGAAATCACTGAATTTTGTAAGAGTGACATTCCTGATGACATGTATGGATGTATAACCTTGCCATTGTAATTTCCTCCAGGTCAACAGAGCCTTCTGCTTATAGGGTGTTTCTTGGAACACGATATCTCAATGCAGCAGAGCCATCTCTGCAAATCCAAAGTGTTCAGAAAGTATTAAAGGAACCGAGTGGAGCAGACATTGCTTTACTTAAGCTGAACAGGTACCATTTCAGTCCAAGTTTTCCACACCTAACACCTTTATTCTGAAGTCACAAGTTATCTTAGCCTGGAGTTAGCTCTCAGGGATGGTTGTGGGTGCTATGAGAGAGGTGTTAGCATAGGTATCTGTTCAAGGCACCATCTTACAGCCATCTGTACAGTTTTAAGGCATCACCAGCTTCTCCATCCTTCCCCACACCCTCTTCATGCAGAGCCCTCTCAGTATGAAGAAGCTAATGGTAATTTTTCTAAAGATCTTTTAATAACTCTTTATTTGTTTTCCAGTCCAGTAACAATTACTGACCATGTAAAACCGGTTTGTTTGCCTGCAACCAGTCTGATGGTAGAAAGAAATGCTGTATGTTTTCTATCTGCTTGGGGAAAATCAAAAGGTAAAACAGGTTCAGAGTGATTGAAAACTTAAGAAGGTTTTCAAATGCTATTTCAAAATATGTGCAATCATGAGACCTTAAAAATATATTTTACTCATGGTTTAGCTAAATTGAAAGCCACCAGGGAACATTATTCTTTTTATTTATTTTTTCTCAGAGCTTGCTTTTTCCCCCTAATTGCTTACATAAACTGAAGTAACTAAACAAGAGAAAGCAGAAAGAATTAGATTTAAGAGTTTGCCACCTTTTATCTGTCTGCTTTGGTCTTTCTTCTGCTGCCATGGACACTGTATTTGCACCAATAAGGGCAATACTCAAATAATATCCTTGCTTTTAATTTTGATTTCCAGATATGCATTTATTTTAATACCAGAATGAAGCTTGCACTTGCCTTCCTGTAGTCTAAACATTACTGTCTGCATAGACCTGCATTCACTCCTAATAGGACTAATAGGATGGATGGTGGTGGATTTGGCAGTGCAGCATTAACAGTTGGACTCAGTGATCTCAGAGGTCTTTTCCAACATAAACTATGCTATGATTCTATGATAGATGGGCAAGCCTAAAGACCTTGACCAAGCACCAGCCTTAAGACCTTTTATGATAGACAAGATGGCATTCTGGGAACCATGAAGCCTTTAAGTCAGAGCTTGCTCAGATCCAGCCATATTTGAGACATGGGCAAAAATATTCAAGCTGAAGGGTTTTAATGTCAGTAAAACCCTTACCTGAATCTTGTTCACAGTCTAGCATTAAAAGTCAACCCTGTGGTCTTCTGCTGCCCAGCTCTCACTCCACCTATGCTGAGGGCTGCGAAATCCCACTTCTCTTTGACCAGCTTTTGCTGCAGCAGCAGGCAATTCCTCATCCCTGCAGCTTCCAGCAGTGATGCTGGCATCTGTCCTCATTCAGTCACAATTCCCACTTACACATTTTTTGCCTTGCTTGGCTATAAGCAAGGGATGCCCTTTGCACCCATTTGCCAGACCCACCTTTTAAATAATCCACCTGTAAAACAAAGCCAATGGATTCTTCTTTTTGTGTGCATCTATAGAATTGAAACAAACAAATAATGTTCCTGTCTCTGAGTTTCACCATAAGTTTTCCACACAGATTGCAGTACTTTCTTCGCCGCCTTGTGTCATTTAGCTACAAAATTGATGTGATGAAAATAAATACAAAAATCATCACTCTACTATTAGTTTAACTTGTCAGCATTATTAAGAACCATTTTTTCTAGCATAGATAGTTATTACTGGTTTTTCTCTCACATTTTTCCTCTTTTTTTACCTTAGAATTTTTTTCTTTCTTTTTTCTTTTTTTTTTTTGTTCAGCTTGCCACATGGTGGCAGCTGCTTCCCATCTTCTAGTGATCACAGCCACAAAAAAATGCTACAGGCTAGATTTCTTCTGAAGTCTATTAGGATGGAAAAATTAACTGACCTTTTTTGCATTCAAGCAGTAGAAAAGAGGATTCTGTCCTGCCACATCATGCAACTTGATCACAAAATCAGCAGTGGGCACAGAGCAGAGACAGAATTCCACATCTACATAAACTGTATTTTGGGAAAATTCAGCCTTGGTTTCACAAAACCTTGTTTGTCTAGAAAACATCTTAGCTTTGAAAGAGTTCAAGTTAATGTAAATCTAGGCTAAGACAGAAATAAGCAATTTCTATTGCACCATGATGAAAGACTAGAAACCAATACAATTATTCTTATTACTAAACATCTCTTTTTATTTATTTAGTAACACTTTGCAAAGTAAAATAGCCCCTGCTTGTTGATGCTAGGTATGATCCAAGTGTAAAAAGGTTGAAAGTTTTAATAAGGTCCTTCAAGGGTCTTAGGGAATATGGTAGAGCTGGGAAGTGATGCCATTCCTTTCATTACTGAGGCTTCACTGGATCATGACACACAGGCTACCATTTATAACTGTTATATTTTCTTGCTTGTTCATAAAGGTATCAATACAGACAATGGGTTAAAAGATGTTGAATTCCCTGTGCTTGAAAATGAAATATGTAATCACCCTGAATTTATGAATGGAAGTGTAAAAAATCATGAATTTTGTGGTGGATTTACTTTTGGAAGCATAGATACCTGTGAGGTAAGAATAATCTAACTTTGAGTATAAGCAGTTCAATGCATATAATTTGTACTTTCAAGGCTTAGAAACAGCTTCAGAAGCTTGTTTCTGCATGAAGCCTAAGAACTGAGGTATGCACAGCATTTTTTTTCATAACTCACACAGTCAACCAGAACAGCAGAAAATTGTGTAGGATAATGCGCTGTTCACATCAGCCTAATGTTGTGAATACCCCCCTCACATGAAGTAAAGCCTGTAATATACTGCCTGGACTTAGAGACTGTGGGCAGTGCATTCATTGATAGAGTAAAAAATCTTTGGTCATAGGTATTCATATCCTGCTATGCCTGGATTTTAACGAGCAGCATTAAAACAGTTGAATTAATTTTGTCCAAATCAAGTAGATTGAGGATGTAGAAAATTGGGAAACTTTTGTCTTTGTGTGTAATTGACCTCAGAGTGATTGGAGATGTACCCACATCCATGACTGGTGGATCTTCAGACCAAGAGCATGGCCTGGATGCTTAGAAACAACTTTCCCCTCTCTCCCCCCAGTTCTTTTACTCCAGTAGGTCTAACACACACTCTGTCTATGTAGAGTCCTTGTGTCAGTCACATTTTGAGGCCTTTAGAGTTACAGTATTATTCCTGCCAGTATTTTGATGTTTGCATACCTAGTGTCTCCATTACTAGAGGAGTCACTTTATACTCTGTTTTCCTCCCTAGGCTGAAGTTGGAGGACCTCTGGTCTGCCAAGATAAGGACAGATTTGTCCAATATGGAGTCACCTCTTGGGGACTGGACTGTACCCAGCCGTCAAAGCCTGTTTTTGTCCGAATTCCTAGTTTTGTTTCTTGGATCAAGAATGAAATGGCTTCCCACTGAATCTGTATGCATGCTAACTTTTCTGGAAAGTCGTCCCTGTGTCAGAAACAACATTCCAGTATGGTTTTACAACTAGTTTTTAAAATTATGTAATAATTCATAGGAATCTTAAATAAATACCACTACTGCAGAGCATAAATGGCTATTGCAAAGCAACAACCAAGCTGACCAGTTGCTACTGTCTGTCAGAGTGTCCGTGTTGTACCTGTGTGAGTCAACCATGCTGCATGTGGCAGCAGCTGTAAGGTTCCTACTTCATCCCTGTTACACCCCAGACACTTAAATCCAGGAGTTAAACCAAAGGTTCCTTTACTCTAGTTGGGGCAAAGAGAAATCCCAACCAGATATTCTCAGGAGATGAAAATCACTCAAAAGTGACAAAAATATAGAAAATTAAGGAACTTAGGTGAAAGGATTAAATACAGCACCAAATTCAACATAAAACCACTTATCATAGCATTACTTAGCATTAATTTAGTATTAAGCATTTACTTAGCATTGACATTGCCCATTTAACCTAGAAACCTTTAAACCTACGAGATGTTAAGTTACCCACAAAGTTCCACAAAATGAGAACTAGGAGAAGAAAGAGAGAGACAGAAAGAAAGAAAAGATACAGAAAAACACACATATAGCTACCAACTCCTAGGATTCTAGCATGGGTGAGACAGGGACTCCTGGAAGCTGGCAGGGTCAAGACCATGTATTGACCTCATGCCCATCTTTTAAGCCCCTGGGCCACTGTGGGCTTTTTCCCTAAGGAGGGACTTCTGGTCACTCAGGGGCTGGGCTAGCACCCTGCCATGTTATTGACTAGCAGCTCAGCCAGGACTTGGGGGCACAGCCCTGCCTCACCAAGCAGTGCACAAGGAGGTATTCCAAGAATCCGAAAGAATGGCTCGAGACACTAAACTTATTCAGTCTCTGACAACCACCCTGTATCTGAGACATTGACCAGGACCACTGCACTGGGACCCTTCCTCCTTTGGTCTAATCAAGGTATCTTTCCTCTCCTGGTCCGATCTAGCAGACAGAGCAGAAAGGAAAGAACAGGAAAGCATATGGTAGCTCATATAATGGGCAATTACTATACCAATAAAAGCTAGTTAATATCTTTTTATGCAGTTCATTCCCCCCACCACCCCGTGAGTCCAAAAATTGCAGGACAATCAGGCTCCAGGTGGAGAGCTCATGCAGCAATCTTTTGGCACCCAAAAAGTCCAGTGTATTTGTCCATGACTTACAGTGTTCCAGGAGGCAGCACTTTCCTTCTGTGAGGTTTAGCATTCTCTAACACTAGATAATTTACACAACTATTTTTGATACTTGTTGGACTTATAAGCTGAGTTCCAAAATAGCCTGGTGAATTCAATTTAGGCCACCTTGCCTTTTGTAGTCCACAGTCTTACAGATCCAGGTATCCCCACAACTCAAACAATTACATATATCCCGGATCACCATCCTTATCCCTCTCACCAGCCTGGTTTCAGACAGATTCCCAGAACTTGTACTCAAGGAGAGAGAAAAAGTCAGTGGACATCATGGGAAACAACACACAGTACAATTCTACTATCTAAAATGATCTAGATTGCCTCAGGGGTGGGAGTCAAAGATATAGTAACACTCATTCATTCCAATCTCCTCAGCAAATCATTTTCAGGGTCCTGATTTCAGACCAAAAACTTTTTCAACTTAACCAAACCCTTCAGTGGTTCTCCAACCACTTTCTTTTAATCCTTCTCTGTCTACAGCTGAAAAGAGCTTTCCAGCTGCCACTTCAGCTCTACAATTATACTTCATACATCTCCTATCATTACTACACGTGCTTCCCTTGGTAATGTTATGCTTTGCTCTGAGGAGATAGGAAGAGGTTAGTTTTGATAATAAGCTCCCAAAACTAAATTCAGGAAGGAACCTTTTCCACCCACTGTGGCAACCAGTGAGAAAGTATTAATATCTTAAAATACTGAAAGCAAATTTACATAAACATATAAACATGTATGAATATAAATTAATAACAGTCAGAAATGTGATAACTACTAATTAAGTTATCCAGTACTTTAACAATACTGATAAGTACTCTCAGTATTACGTAAGTAAACAAGTTGAAGTAGCCATCCATTCTTATGAGACCCTTTCATTTTATACAACACAGTTTTCACTGGAAATTTTTCACATCCAATTTTACAAATTTGGACTGAAAACCATAAGCTAAGCAATAATGTTAAAACTATGACAATTACACTGATCAGTTTCCTTACAACAGCAGTTACATTTGGAATGCATGATGTTTTAGGGTTAAGGTAGAGAGAATAAAAGAGCTTAACACTGGGGCTAGAAAAAGCATTGCAAACGCATCACGGCCCTTTTAAGCTCCTGGGCCTTTGTGGGCTTTCCCCCTAAGGAGGGACTTCCAGCCGCTGGCGCAGTCAGGGGCTGAATTAACACCACCCAGCCATGTGATTGATTGACAGCTCCGCCAGGGCTCGGGGGGCTGCGGGCTGGGCAGGGTCCTGCCTCACCGGGCAGCACACAAGGAGGTATTCCAAGCGCCCCAAAAAATGGCTCGAGACACAAAACTTACCCAGTATCTGACAACCCCTCTCTTGAGGCATGCTCCAACTCATGAAAGTGGCTTCCTTTGTGTTCAAAAGCCTTCAAACGCCTCCTTTGTGTTCCTTTGTGTTCAAAGCTTTTCTCCTTGCTACGTGCAAGCAGCTGGCCTTTCTCTGTTACAAGGTCTTCCCTATGCAAGAAACTTTACCCCAAATCAGGCAAGGCCTGACCGTGTACCCATCACTAGCATCTGCCTCCCTTTCTGTAGCAGCTCCAGGAATAAGAGAGTAGCAGGCAAACCCAGCTGCTGCCTTGGGTAACAAAAGGGAAAGCCGGAGTAGTGTAGGAGCTGCCAGGAGCTGGATGAAGGTGTGGTGGGTCTGCTTCTTCTTGTGACCAATTCCAACCACTCTCAGAACCCCAGCAAAACTTTGTGCTGTGCTGTGCTGTGCAACCAGCTAATCTTCCAAGATGTTTGCATGGAAAAAACAGCTATCCACTCCAGTGGGCGAAGTATGGCACTTGGTATGGTCAACATGTCTGTGAGGCATTTGCACAAAAATCCAGCTCTCAGTTGTGACACCAACGGTTCAGCCCTGACAAGAGTTCAGGAATTAGGAAATGTCTCAGAGGGCAAGGATGTCTCAGAGGCATGGACAGGTGGAGCCAGGCACCAGAGTACTACTGTGTGCCTTACCAGACTTGGCAGCTTGTGCTCCTGTGCACTGTGTGGCAAAGAGATGGAGAAGGAAGCACCCACAGGTTAGTCAAGCCTTCCAGAACCATGGAACTTGGCCTGGGTGCTACCCAGAGCAATGGAAAAGGACTGCCACTGAAATTGTCAGGAAAGGCTGCTTTAGTCCTTCAAACAGTATTGCAGTGACCTAAGGTATCAACCAGAAGAAATTGCTTAGTGGGGCAGGTTCCAGCAGCAACAAAAATCAACAGAAACACTCCTGACCCATAGACTCCCAGTCAGTTACCAAAGCTAGTTCCAGAATTTTCAGCCATTGTTCCAGTTTTCTGTGTATCACTTAAAAACATATCACTTCCAAACAGATTATGTACTGACCTAACAGCAGAAGAAATGTACACCTGCTATGGACCTGTAATCTGAACAAAGGTGTCTGTGTTTTTTTAGTCTTCCAGTTGAACGCCTGATATAAAGTATATTATAAATATATATCTAGTATGCAGTTATTTTATTATTGCTCTAAAGAGCCCTATGGAGATCTAGCTCTGCAAACTCATTTGGGGATATTTTTTTTAAAGTTACAGCTACAAAAAATAAAATATTTGCAGACTCTCTGCTTACTCCTTAATAATCTTTATCACATTTTTATGGTTTCCGTTCTGATCCATTCATCAATTTCTTTTGTTCATCATGATACTTTTTGAATAGGTCTTCTTTAACAGTCTTTCTTGACAGCATCTTTTTCTTCGATTCCTTCCAGGTCCTGAATGTTGTTCCCCTCTCCAAGCTCCTGCTCTCCTTCCATTCAGTCTGCCCTTAGTTCTGTGCCCCCACTACAGCCATAAGAACAGACTACCTTTTCAAAGCATGTGGCCCTTAGTGTGGAGTTTCTCACACTACCACAGACCTCTGTACTCTCACCCAGGGGAGCTGGAAGTGGCTCTCTTCCACTTTTTTCTGCATAATCATCTGAAAGGGCTGTTACAGGGGATCTTGCTTCAGCCTACAGCCACTTCTGCAGCCTGTTGTTACCATTTACCTCACTAATCAACCTGTAAGACAAGGTTGGAGAAAAACCTGTGAACTCAAGACCAGCTGCTTTTGCTCTGTCACCAATATAATACACTCCCTGGTTGCACAAATTTTCTGCTCAAGTATTGTACTCAGTGCAACTCTCCCTAGTTCTCCTGTTGTAATACAGCCCCCAAAGGCTTTTCTTCAGCTGTGTTCTCAGTGAATTGGGATGCTTTAAGAACCTGTTGAGTGTAACATTTCCCAGAGCACACAAAAGGCTTGCTGACATCTGGCACTTGCTTTCTATCCCCCACGTACTGTTGGTTTTGAAAGTTCTGCCAGTTGTGCTGTCCTTCAAAGAAACATTTGCACCAATTCTCTGTAATAACTGGCCAGACCTGGAAATTGTTCCTGTTTCTTTCAGTTCTTGTAAGACATTCTTCAGATCCTGTAGAAACTGTCTAATGGAAATTTCTGGTATTTGATACTGTCTTTTGGTAGCAGATGCTGAACTGTGCCTCCTGGGGGTCTGCCACCCTGGATGATGTTGTTACCTGCAGAGGTTTTGCACAGTCTGCCTGTAAGGCTCAGATCACAGCACTGCATAAACCCCATGGAACCCAACAACCCCACACATTTGCCACTGAAATGCTGCTGCTGTTTCATGTAAACCAAAGGCTATTGTTCTTGATTTTAGAGTTTAAAAAAGGCTATTGTCCTCAGACACTTTTGTCAGTGTAACTCTCAATACTGCTTGGTTAGATTTGGGCTGACTGTCAGTGTAACAATTTTCATGTCATTATGCATCACATTTGACAACTGGGTTTCTTCCCCAGAAACCCATGTGACTCATTAACAGTCCATCCTCTTGCTACAGGATGTTCTCAGAAGCTGAAGCCTGTCTGGCCTTCACTTCACAATATTCTATGAATCTGATTTGATTTGATTCCACCATTGAGTCTTTCCTATGTGTTATTTTGCAACTTGAGGTATTTTTTAAACTCTTGTGAGAATATTCTAGAAATTTTGCTCTATTTTCTCCATCTGAGAAAACAACTGTGGTTTTATCTGTTCTCTTGCAGCATGGGAATTCTTGATTTACTATCAGCCATCTGTCCTAGTTTAGGCACCTAGTGATACTTCTGGCAAGGTTTCTTGCATTTTCCAGTCTTTTGATGTGCCTAAATAATCCTTTTTTTCATATTTACAGTTGACTGCTAGGACTGTGTCAATATATTGTCCTAGAATGTAGGAATTTGGACCCTGATTCTGATAACAACATCAGCACTTTGTTATCAGATGCAACTCGGCATGCTTGGCACACAAGTACCTTCCTCTTCATTTCATCTGTGCTTCTTGGGTCTGCCTCATTACACCATATGTTCTTACTCTGTCAGACTTGTAAATGTACCACTGGATTTTTTTGTTTTCCTGCATCTTAAACCTGTAGACAACTGCAACACTCCAAAGCTTTCTGGGTGCTAGAAATGAATTTTTTTCAAGAAGGTATCTTACACAAAAAGTCAGAAGACAAATTTGTAACAAGGCAAGGTGTCACAGTTTGAAATGCAAGTTTGGAAAAAGTTATGACAATAATTTCAGTTGCTGACAGCATCATCTGTCTAAGTTTTTACCCTACTTTCATCCACCTTCCGCCCCACTGTTCGTGATGAATCTTTTCTTTCTGCACTTTTTGTGGCAAAAGTAGAACAAGATATGCTACAGTCTTTGGGACACACAGCACATGTAAATGGCATACCTTTCAGAAATTTACTTTTAATTAAAATATAATAGGAGCAAATTATAAAGCTGATCAGTGAATTTTCCATTATGATTTTCCATGATTTCTAATGCAAAATTTCCTGGTCATAACTCAGGAGTTTACATAAGAGTCAGGAAAAAAGATCCAAGCAACTTTTCCAATGTTGTCTTCAGCAAATGCAAGCTGTGGAACCTAATGGCAAGGACTTTTTGTATAGGGACAAAAAAAGGATTAAAGATAAAGGAGTTTTAGACAACATCCATTGAACCGGAATTGTCACTTCTATAAACTGCTTGTAAACAAAGATGTTGTAGTAGGCTATGTTCACACACATAAACACATGTATGTGCACACACACATGCACGGGTGCAATTTCTTAAAATATTAAACTAAAAGTGAAGGTATGTGAATAATAAATGGGCAATTGTCACCTTGCTGACATGTTGCTAAAAATCTCACTGACTCGAGTGTCTTGAATGGATCCCATTCCACACAGCCTTCAGGTTTAGTTACCATGAGAGCCAGAGCACAGGTGCCAGGCTGGAAGCGCAGCCTTCGATTGCAGCAGCAAATGCTGTGGCAACTGCCAAAACCACAGAGAGCCTTCCAGAACCTTCTGGGCACTGGAACCTTCCAATGGCTGCTGGACACTGGCAGCTTTAACAGCTGCTCCAGGTGACACCGGCTGCTCTCAGCTCCTGGGGCTGTGCCCACACGTCCCAGCCTGTCCTGCCAGCCTGGCCAGCTGTGCCCATGCCCATCCCCTCAGACGGGCAGGGCCCTTGGCGCTGTGCAGCTTTGATCCTCGTGCAGACTATTCCCTGAAACACTTGCACTCGATGATCCTGCCAGGTCCCTTCCAACTCAGATGATTCCGTGACCCAGCCTGTGGCACCAGCCCTTGTGTTCCTCTGCCTCTCTGCCCCTTTGGCCTCTGCAGGGCTGCAGTGGCCAGGACCCCCGTGACCAGGGACAGCAGCTCTCCCTGTGGCTCACTGGGCCCGCACCCACTGTTCCTGTGGGAGCCCTGGAGGCCCTGCCTGAGCCCTCTGCACTGCACAGCCTGGCCACTGCTCCCCCAAGGCCAGGGCACCTCACTGTCCCTTCAGGTGTCCTCATCCTCCAGCTGGGACCTCAGTGGCTCAGAAAGAGAGGGCATTAGAAGACCCAAGCCTCTCTCCTGGCCTTTCCTGAGTGCTGTTTCCCTTGCATTGCCAGCAGTGCCCAGGAGTGAGGGCAGCAACAAGTCCTGTGGCAATTGGTACTGACCCCTTGTAATCACTCATGACCTTGTGTCTTTGCCAAAAAATTACTTTAAGAAGAGGGGAGATGGAAGAAATGTCAAAATACAAAATGTACAAAACACACAAAAATATATGTGGTAATATACATACAAATAAAAAATACACATGGCAATTTCATAGAGCTATCAAACATGTAGGCCAGAGGCAAAGATTAGGTCTTTCTCTCTCACATCACATGTAACACAGGCAACAGATTTTCACCTGGTTTCTCCCAGGTTTATACCAGCAATTCTTAGAGCAGGAGAGTCCTGCAAAGTGGTGAGGGTGGTAGCTCCCATGGGAGAGGAGAAAGGCCACAGGGGGGCAGGAGGAACTGGAGGAGGTGAAAGCTCTTGGCCCCCCTGGCCAAAAGGGGGAAGTCAGAAGCTGCAGTGATTACTAAATTCAGGATAGGCTGGGAAAAAGTGGGCAGGTGACCATTGTGCTTGTCCATCACATTGCCTAGATCTTATGCATTTTAATCCCAGATGGCACTTTTTTCCTATGGGACAAAGTCCAGCTTATTGGTTCAATGGAATGCTTCCTGTTCCTAATTTATTTCTATGCCTGATTTGAAAAGTTGGTGATCGGCTCCTCTGATCCCAACCCTGTTTATGTTTTTACAAATTCTCATCCGTCTTGCCTTCACCAAGCAATAAAATTGTGTTATCTCAACACTTCTGCTGATCCATTATGTGCTGTTCAGCTGGAGGCATTCCTGCCATTCAAACTCAAAGCCTTTAAATAAAGCTACACATCTTTTTATGTGTTTTTTTTTTTTTTTTTTTTTTTTTTTTTATGGGAGAGAAAAGCATTGGTGTGTGGAGGCGTTGATGGCCCATCAAGAAAGTGGGAAGGGCACCAGTCACTGAATTGTTTGTAGAGTTCCCACAGGAAATAGCCATGTAGAGAACTTTGCTTTTAAGTGTTTTGCACATGGAGAACAAAGACATTTTCTGGAACAGAAAAGGTCTAGATGCAATGAGTATCTGATGACAAGGACATGGGCTATGGGATGCTGATGGCAGACCACATCAAAGCCAAAGCTGAAAAAAGGTGTGGGGGGGATGACACAGTAGCTCTCATCTCTTAAAGAGAGAGGAAGGCACATTTCAAACTTCCATGGCCATATCAGCCTGTTCCTAGTGCTTGTCAAATTTTGCACCCCCAACGTGGATGTTGTCAGCTTCCAAGGCAAGGACTCTTCCTTTGTCCTCTTCTCCTATTGAGCTGCACTCCTCATCTTTAGGATCCTCTCAAACACAGTCAAAATTTCTTGGTTTCCCAGAAAAAATTACTGCCTTGGGCACATACCAGTGTACACGAAGGTCAAAAAAGGCACAGAAGGCCAGAGAAGATATTCAGAATAACCATGCTTGTTTAAAGGACAGTAGGCCGAATGAAGAAGACAAACATTAAAGGTGCAGGAAGACATCCTTCAACCCATCTTCTAAAGTAGGGGAAAGATGGCATGCAAATTTTGGAAATGTGTTCTCCTTTAGTGAAGCCCTTACACTCATCCAACAGAAAAGGCATTGCTCTTTAAGCACATTCTCCTTCAGTCCGCTTTTAGCTCTGAACACACAGCATATTTGAATATCCACAGTGCAAACAGATATGAAAACCACAAGTATGGTTGTGTTTCTCTTTTGAAAGAAGATATTAACTTTCTCATCAAGTCTGAGGCTACAGCTGCAAGGAGCCATGGACATCCTAGTGAAGCTTGCTAATATCCATAACAATCATAAAATCAATAATGATAAATCAACCATGTGCTTAAAAATTCCTATGTGAATGAAAATGGCTTGGAGAGTAGCTATGGACATCTAGAATTCTTCTCTGCATAAAAGCTTTGACCACCCCAAACTGTTTAGTAACCAGTCAGGCTTCACATGGCACCCCATGGTGAGAGCCACTGTCTGAGTAATAATGGCAAAGTGACAACAGGAGGCAGTAATGGTGTCCTTTCACATCTGAAATATTTGCATCCAATGCCATCCATAACGCATCCTGATGGCAATGTGGTTGTTCAAATCCGAACTCATGTTCTGAAGCCAGGGAAGTCAGAGAAATTGCAGTGGGAAGGACAGCCAGGTACACACACTCAGAATTGCTGCACTGTGCTGGAAGGAGAGGCAGGCAGACTGCACAGTCCTGAGGGGTTGCAGCATAAAATAACAAAATGGGAGCAAGTTAGCACCAAGGGGTAGTACTCACCAGCTCTAGTGTCTGTCTTGGCTAATTAAAGGTAACAGTTTTTGTGGAAGAAATAATAAACCATTGGTCACTCCCTGAATGTGGAGGTCTTGGGAGTGTTTCACATGCTTTTTACCAAGGGGACTGGATTCATAAACATAGGCAAATAACTGAAAGCACATGCATGAGTCACTACTGAGGCCCATTACAAATTTTTGATTTAACAACATTTTGATTTAGGAAACCTACAGAGTTATTGTGGATTTTATGCAGCAAAATTACTGCATTTATTATGCACTTGCCTGGAAACATAAGTTGTCAACAAAAAAAAACCTAGAAAGCTGTCTTTAATTTTTGTTCCTCCTAATCTTGTAATTGTCTCTTTTGTTTGTAAAGCCTTTCACTGATGTATACAATGTTTTATTTGGAAGCTTAGGAAAAGAGACAGCATAGTGGAAAAGCCACTAACTAGAGGCTTCTGAAAGGCAAAAGAGAGTAACAGATGAATATTAGTCTTTGTTGACTGGAAACAAATAAAACCCTGGTGACAGTCTCCCTGCCACTGCTCAACCACTCGTGGAAGCAAGGAGAAAACTCCTTACTGAAGTACATGTTTTTGTTGAAAATGTAAAAGGCAAAACACTGAGCACAGTGCATAACATCAGTGATTCACTTTCCTCTTTCATTTATGACATTTTTTGCATATTGCTCTTCTGACCACTTCACCCTGCCGCCCAATACTCCTTAGGCTTTGAACTCCCATTTTTCCAATCTGTCAAATTCCTAGGAAAGAGAAGCCTTAATGCAGGAAGATTTTACGAACTATGAGGGAAATGAAATCTAGTTCCCTGAACTAAAACATGGCATTGATTTCTGTAGAAAATTGAAAAGTGAACTTTTCCTTTATATTTTGGCTGCTGCAAATCAAAGGTGCACATGGACTAGAGCCAAGTGATAAACAGGTTGCAAGGGACACCTGGAGGTGAGCTCATCCCAACACCTGCTCAGAGCAGGTTCAGGTATGTCAGATTGCACAGTGCCTTGTTCCTGTCAAATTTTGAATGCATCCTAGCATGGAAACTCAACGTTCTCTCTGGAGCCCTGCCCTACTGTCTGAATACCTCCATGATGAAGTAATTTCTCCTCATATCTAACCTCAACATCTCTTGTTGCATTTTCTGACCTTACATTTTGTCCTTCAACTGTTGCTCCTCCAGGATGATTCTGGCTCCATTTTCCCTACACTGTCCACTGGTTAGCTGAAGACAGCAATAAGGTCCTTCTCTTTACCGTTTCTCTCCAGGATGAATGAACCTCTTTGCCGTCCTCGTACACCACATGCTCCAGAACCCCAGAAGCTTGGTGGCCGAGAACATCCAAGGCTGGGCACAGTCCAGTCTTTCTTCTACCAGCAAGGCCAGAAGTGGTTGTGGCAATTCAGATGTGGTTTCACAAGTGCTGAAGAGAAGGAAGAATCCCTTCCCTGCTGCTGGCTGAAGTTTCTGCTATACAGCCCTATATGGGCTGTATAACCCAGCTGGCCTTTGCTGTAAGAACACAGGGTTGTCACACTCTGAGCCAAGGACTTCAAGCCAGCCTCTGCAGGGCTGCTCTCTGTGCATTTGGCATACAGCCTGTGCTGCTGCAAAGGGCTGTTCCGGCCCGATGCAGGACTTTGCCTCTGCTGAACTCCATTTGC
>VZRZ01008350.1:1472279-1494404 GCA_013398175.1 Climacteris rufus | reverse complement strand
TTCTTTCCTATGGGAGGTATGAGAAACAATAAGATGAAGCACCTGTTGTTGTTGTCCTTGTACAATATGTTTTGGATTAGGGTGGTGTAGAACCTAGCCAATCATATACCTGGGTTCCTACTATATAAAAAGGACAATACAATAAACGGGGCTCGCTGGCTGGCTCTCAGATCTGTGCGAACCAAGCTGTGTGACGTCTCATTATTGTACCTCGCCACTACACTTCAGGAGCCATAAACCATAGACACTAAGACTTTAAGCTAGATCCAAGTTAGTTCCCAGCAGCAATTGAAACTCTTTGACAGGATGGAGTCCCATGGTAAGATCTTAAACACATTTCATTAAAAAATCCCCAAACACCAAAACCAGAAAAATACTATTACCTGTTCACGCACACAGATGCATGGACAGGAACTATCCATGCAAACAAACACATAGAACAGTGCCAATAAGTGGACCAATAGTGAAATGCACACCTATACATAGCTCACAAGATGGATTCAGAGTTTTGAGTAGTTGTTAATAAGCTTTTGAACATGAAGACTTCTCTAACTTCTGTATTATACTCAATATCCCTCAATTTGATGTATAGGCCAAGTTGTGTAGTGCTAAAGGGAAGTGATGCTATCCAGAGGGACCTTGACAGGCTTGAGAGGTGAGTCTTGGTGGTCCTCATGAGGTTCAACAAGGACAAATGCAAGGTTCTGCACCTGGGTCAAGTTAAGCAGGAATACAGACTGGGAAGAGAATCAATTGAGGGCAGCCCTAAGGAGAAGTCCTTCAGGGTTCTGGTAGACAAAAACCTGGACATGACTTAGCAATGTGTGCTTGCAGTCAGTCATGTCCTGGGCTGCATCAAAAGCAGCGTGAGCAGCAGGGTGAGGAAGGGAATTTTTTCCTTCTACTCTGTTCTTGTGAGACCCCCACCTGTAGCGCTGCATCCAGCTCTGGGGTTCCCAGCACAAGAAAGATGGGGATGTGTTGGAGTGAGTCCAGAGAAGGGCCACACAGGTGGTCAGAGACCTGAAGCACCTCTCCTCAGGCTGTTCAGCCTGGAGAAGAAAAGGCTTGAGGAGACCTCATAGCAGCCTTCCAGTACCTAAAGGGGGCCTACTGGAGAGACAAAGATGGATTTTTCACAAGGGCATAGAGCGATAAGACAAGACTTAGTGGCTTTAACCCAAAAGAGGGTAGTTATAGATTAGATATGAAAAAGAATTTCTTCACTGTGGGGTGGTGAGATATTGGAACAGATTGCCCAGAGAAGTTGTGGACACATTACCCCTAGAAGAGTTCAGGGCCAGGTTGGATGGTGCTTTGAGCAACCCGGTCTAGTGAAAGGTGTTCCTAGGGGCAGCTGGAACTAGGGGAGCTCTAAAGTGCCTTCCAACTCAAACCATTCTATAAATTCTATGGAATAAGAAGAAATCTTACTTTGACTTAGCAGATACGTACTTATGAAGAGATATTAAGGAGAAGGAAAATGAGATATTGAATTTTTTAAAACACTTTCTAGGCCTGAAACAGAAATGCAGTCACCATATTTCTTGTGTTATAGCAATGGCATTTGCTAACCACAGACTTGAATAAATTAGATTTATTATACTATACTGGGAGTATGAGTGATCTCAGACACATAATTAAAATGCTTTCCTAATGTGCCTACATTTAGAAAATGTTTCCTTTGAGACCATGTGGCATTTCTTGCCAGATGAGATCAGACTTAAAAGCTATGATTAGATGAATTTAAGTACAATACAATTTCATTTTGGTAAACATGAAAACAAATTAAAATCATGCTTCCTGAAGAATGTAATTTAAAAATTACTTAGGTTCTCAACAATTTTATGGATTTTTTTTCCAAATATAAGAATGGAGAAAAGTTGTTTATTTGCAAATTACTCTATGTCTGCTCTTTTTCAGAATGTCAAAATCAGCCTTGTTTGAAGGCACTTGGTAATGTGGGACTAATTTCTTTTTCCCAGAAAACAAAATATTTCCTCCAAAACTCTCAGATGGATTTTAAAATATGTTCCTGAGCTATTAGTTAAGGTACAAACCTGAAGAGCAATTCTTAGTCTAGATGTAAAAGATCCATAAGAGAATTTAGTTTTAAAATAAGTATTTTCCTTGTTAGAGGAACACTTTTTAAGCTATTAATTACTATTTCAGGTATCCCAAATGTGAGCACACAGAAAAGCTAAATTCTGAGACAAATCTTTACTTAAGATATGTACTTAGTTCCTGTTTATATTTAGTTGCTTAAAGTGCAAGTTTCAGTGGTAATTAAGTCCTGAGAATATTTTGAATCATAGAAGAGATTTTTAGCCCTTGTCTTTTATCATTTACACATAAATGCAAGCACAAGTTGCATGGAGGTTTGGATTGTTTTAGTGATTCGCCTGAAAACTGTTGCTGGTTTCTTTCTTTTCTGGCAGAGTTATTCCTTAGTCAGACCAACAAGACTGTAAGATTCACTACTGCAGTAAAAGTACCAGAGCTGCTGCAATAGAGGGCTACTTCTCATGAAAATAAAAGGTTTTAGAATGGTTTAAATTAGTCATGAAACTCCATCTTTAAAAAAGGATAATCGTTGTCATAATGCAAAGACCAGTTATTGCAAATGTTAAAAAGTCACTGGGGCACTGGCAGACAGCACTGGAGAGTTAATACTAGAAAGGAATGGGAGTCAGCTGGAGGAGATGAGGAGGAAAGAGCAGTTCTTCAAAACAACTGCTAAAAGATTCATCAAGGAGCAGCCTTGTTGCCACCTGGGTCATCTCAGGCCTGTCTGAGAACTAGTAATCTACCAATTTGCCTTTTTTTGTTTGTTTGTTTTTAAGCCTAGATGCTCTATTTGGGAAAAAAAAAAAGAAGATGTTTTTATTTAAATGCCTTTAAGGAGAAAGAACACAACATCTGAGATTAAAATTCAAGTATATAATTTCAGAAGTGAAGCAACTATAAAACGTATTAAAGATTATATGTGTAATATTTCTGAAGAGCATGTAGAAAAATATTTCATGTAGAGCATGTATATATACTATATAATTATATTTTTTGTTTTTGTAATGGAAAGATAGCAGAAATTTCTATCTTAAGTTAAATGTTTTTATTTATCTAAAATACATTTTTTTCCTAAAAAGCCCAGGTTAACTCATATAAAACATACCAAATCTGCATCTCAAATACATTAAAATCATGGTGTTTTTCTAAAATCTTTGTTATTTTACTATGTCTGTAATGTTCAAGCATCTGTTCACTACACTGAAGACTATATTACTTTATATGAGATGCAATCTTAACTGCTTAGAAAGCTGGAATTTATTAACGATTTATGACTTTGGTTTCTCTACTTTCTTTTATTTTTTCTTTTAATATAAGTTTATACTCCTGAAGGTAAGAAATGACCTGGAAACTAACTGTGATAATTCTTAGTTATCGTGAAAACTTGCCTCCTAATCCAGAAAAATTAAAATACTTTTGCAGATAGGGATGTAAGTAGTGATGAATTAAAGGACAATTAGCAGATAGAGGATACATTGCCTGCTCAGAAAACAAACAATGACTAAAACTCAGAATGAATCAGTAATACTGCGTGTCCTAATGAGCTGACACTGACTCACCAGGAACTCCACAAAGATTTACCAATACATTTATGCACACACACGTATGTGTATACACTTTATATATATATCTATATGTATTTAACATATATAGCTTCTCTAAACAAAAAGAAAAGTTAGAAGTTAGATCCAGATTTGTCTCTCCTACCGCAAATGAAAGATTTGGGAAATAAAATGACTTGCTTATAAATATTTTAACTTTCTTATGCCTAATATTTTAGCAACCAGTTTGTGAATCATTACTGGACAGAAATTTTTGCCACAGTGTACCAAAAATTGGGAAATTTAAGTTGATTATTACTATCTGACAAAGGAGATTAACTATCAAAAAAACATTTATGATAATTAAAAGTAAAACCTTACTATTGGAGTTTGATATATATATAATTCCATTTCCTTTCTCTGGTATCTTAAGTGTGCAAAATTATACTGAGACAAGTTTGAAAACCTGGAAGAAGTGAGTGCCTAATCATTTTACAGGATGAGTTTCTTTTCTTCTTTTGACTTAAAATCCAAATACTCATGCAAGTTGTACCAGCTTCAACAGAAAAAGAAATCAGGCACTTCCTTCAAGACTATCCCCAGGAGTCTGGACATTATATACTGCGGTTTGCTCAGACAGGGAAATAAAATTAGAGTTTGGGTTTCCTGTAGTTCTTCAGCCTTAGCTACCAGAGAGCTTGTTAAAATAGCAGTTAAATCAACTATTTATCCTTCTGTGAAATTTGCTTGCTCTTTTGCTTAAAGTACCTCAAATTGGAAGTAAAGTTTTACCTCAGGATAAACACAAACTTTAGTCCTTGTGAAAATACTTTTGATGCTCGTTATTTGCACAAAAACATTATGCCCATTTTGCATCAGACACCAAAAGTAGGGAGGACATCAGTGGAAGACTATCTACATAATGCCTATAACAAAACACAAAGCAGATATGGCAATGAATATGCCCATAACTGTTATGTAAAGGATGTAGTATCTCAATATCTCACCACTGGACAATTGAGTGCAATTCAAGGATGCTGAGTTTTCACATGAAATGAGCTGAAGCCTTCACCTAAGTTCCTAGTCCCAGACATTCTTCACTTGAAGTAGAAGCCACTGATGAGAGATTGAGTCAGAACCTATGTTGTGAACCAATCTGCAGATAAAATCGTTTATTACAATCACTCAGTGTGAAGATATACATTGGTTGAACTGTTTTTTTGATATTCACCTTCACCTGTTGAGCATCACCCCTCAAATATTTCCAAAGACTGATCAGGGACATTGCACAGTACACCTGCTGCCAATTGCTCAGTATTACAAACAGGAAATCTGTTTCACCTCTTCACTAAGAATGTTCTGTTTGTGCACTCAGACTACACATGTAATGGCACTATAAATATGGGTTTAGAGATATATAAGATGCCATTGTCATGTTTGTTTCCACTCAAGCAATTTTCTTGTGCCTGCTAGCCCTCTGTGGTCCATTAATATGAATTGTATTGAGTCACATTCCATTTCAGATCATCTAAATGTTTAACTGTTTGAGAAGATACTCCAGCTCATTCACTCCCAACTTTATAAACATTACCATTTATTGCCTAATTTTATTTGCCAAATCACAAACAAAAGCAAGGCCAAGAGACATATAGCTTATGCCATAAATATATACAAGAATTCATGTGGCATAATATATTAATACTTCTCTTAAAAATTGTTTATGTCTTTTTCCTTCTTAAGAGTTCCCACAGTCACTCCTGGATAAAGATGAACACTCATTAAGAAATTTTAATTGTTTCTTTCATAATCTTGTCCAACTGAAAAAAAAAGTCTTTAGAGATCACTTTGAGGTTCTTTACTCATAGGTCAGAGGTTCATGTGTTACACTAGGAACAGGTTTACCACAGAATGGTATACAGATGTATGAGTTCCTCTCAAGACTTCTTTAGGTGGAAGAACCCTCACTTTGCCCAGCTGTATAGTCTATTAATCCTCAAAGTCTATTAATCCTTGATTTGCAATTATTTGATGGACAGTTGGTAATCCCCATCTTGGATTTATTTTTTGCAAAACACCTGTTTGTGTTTGGACTATCCTGTTTACGTTCCTCCTTGTTTAAACAATTTTTTTTTTAAACAGTTCTTACAAATCCTATTTTACTTATTCCTTCATCGGCATTATCACTAGATTTGCATCAGATATACCAAGATTTCCTTTTTTTTCCCTAGGACTTTAATTTATTAACTTCTCAAATGCAGTTTTACCATCTGTTGTTTTAATAGTAGAGGGAACGTTTACTCAGTTAAGATTTTTTTCCAACCTGCACTGCAAAGTATAATTTTATGATTAAATTAGTTTACGTTTTTTGAGATGATGCCTGTGATAATGTCAAGATATCAAACTTCAGAAAAGTACTCCCTCTATGTTATGAGTCTTTTCTGCATGTATAAAACAGACACATATTTATTTTGGAAGACTGCTAAGATAGCTCCTTATGCTAAACTGTAAAGCAGTTACTCGCTTTCCCTGAATATAACCTAAAAGTACATGACAACAATTGTAAACATTGTATCCATGAAACGGAATGTCTTTGTGATCCTGATACTTTGTTGATCACAACAATTTTTGATTCTTTCATTCCATGCTTGTTTTGTTGCATAAGTGTATATCAATCTTCTGCTTTTAAACTGATCATCAACAGTCAGGAAGTTATATTTTGTAATTTTTTATTTATAAAAATCTGCACATTTATTACTTACATTTTTGCTTAAAATATAGAGAATTAGAGATATATTTGGAGTCTATGTGTTTGTCTGTCACTATAAAACCAGTTCTTCCCCATTAAAAAGCAGTACTTTTTAATAAAAAAAAGGAAGAGTGAGATTGAAGGCAGAAACCAGTGTGTTGGAAACTTCAGATCATTGATAGAACCTAAAATTTAGACCTTAGCCTGCCCTCCCAGAGAAAGCGAAACAAATGTTTAATGGAAAGCTTTGCACCACTCAAAATAATAACTATCAGCCTAGAACAAGGAAAACGGTTTTCAGGCTACCATAGTGATGAAGTAAAACGTGGCTTTATGTTAGGTATACGGGAGTCATCTTCATTAATTTTTAAAGAGTAGGTGTTTCTTCAAGAGCAACAAGTGCATTCAACATTACCACTGCAGAGTTTAATGCTAAAATATACCATTGTTCCCTACAAGAAACTATTAATTATTCACATTTGCTCAGCAGTTAACTTTTCTTTTTCATGTAATACATATAAGTGTTTATGTGCTGATACTTATCCTTGCAAGCTATCCCTATGGTAAGAGGGCAAAACAGATCACTTTAGTTAACTACAGAGTAAAACACAGCATGCTGGTAGCCTCAGCAGCCACTCTCTTTTAGTTTGATGATCAGGTTTCTTCTGTCTGTGCTCTTCTGCATGTGTAATCAACACAGATAAACACAAAGTGAGCATTCTTCTCAAAAATTATGCCAAAAAAGCCAAAGCTGATGCTTGATGAGCTGATGATGGTGGAGAGTTGCAATTTTCTGATTTTCCAGAACATCGTCTAAAATTTATCAAGGTAATTTGGATTACAGGCTGAGCTTGAACAGCTGAGAAGACTTAAAGACAGCTGTAGAGTAACAGAAACTCTCATTATTACTGGTGATATCTGGACAAGGCAAGGGGAAAATGTCTTTTGCCAAGGACCCTGGACCTGATGTTCCCAGAGATATTAGGGTTCTTTGGAAGAGTCAAACTCAGTAAAATGCTTCCTCTGTTGCTCAAGCACGGATCTCCAGAAGCTAAGTTTTTACTTTACTTTTATTTGAGAGGATTTGAGGCAGAGGCAGCTGTTAAATTTTGCGGGCATATGACCCTCTCCAAGAAGGTATGAAGCACAGGAACGTGAATTGGAAAATGAAAAGTGGCCTTGGTGGTGACATAAGATTGAAGTGAGTGTTCAGAGAAGGCACTGAAATCCAAACAGGCACAGAACTAAAATCTCTATGCAGTGAAAATAATCAGCAGTGTGCTCTGACTCAGCAGGCAACTTGGGCAGTTCTAAAATGGAAATGGCTGCGCTATTTCTTTATAGGATAAGCACTGAGCAGCAGTAGGCAGGGATTATAAAACAATGGGAAAACGTACTGTCTCATACAGTAGGACACAAGCACGCAGGTTATTCACTTTCAAAAATTTTGCATTATTATGTCTATTGAAGGATTGGATCTTGCAAACTGCTAGAACCAGAGAGGACAGGTGCTATGTCAAAATATAAGCTGTCAAAGACTTGCTACACATCTACAAAGTTGAAAATAAAGACAAGGCACTTCAGTAAACATTGGCAAAGCCCTATCAGTTGCATTCAATTCCTACTGAGATAAATTTGTTTCCATGATAATCTATGGTCTTCATTACCTTTGAAAATAAGTATCCATCTTCCAACTAACTTCCCAAACACGGTTTACTAGTTTTTTGGAAACGTTCCAGGTAACATACATAGAAAGTGCACAATACCTGTGAAAGAACTAATCTGTTGGCCTGAGTTTTGCTGTTCTTCGACGCTTTCATTTTTCTGTAACAGTTTCTCACATACTTTCTGTAAACATAGCCATGTTTTTCTAACTTGTGTTCTATTGTTTGAATTCCTTTCTCCTGGGCAGAGATATTTGATGGATATTTCCTTTGACCAATGTGATTGAGGGGTGGCAATTTCTCCCTCCAATCCACAGTGGTTTCTAAGAAGACATATAAATAAAGTTCGTGCCAGTTCTGGCCCAGTCTTGGCTCCCTCTCTCTCCAACAGGTGTCTGCGTCTTTCTTTCATGTCCAAGTGCGACACTAATCCATATACCACTGAGTAACAATCATGTAGGAAGTCTTGTTCCTTGCCTGTGGGTATTCAACATCTGAATTGATGTAAACAGAAAAGGGAAAAAGAAATGGTGTTCCAGAAAAGCAAACTGGAGCAATTACATTCAAGGTGCACACACTACAAAGACCTGACATAGAAACATGACACAAAGCATAAACATCATACTGATAAAATTCCAGGGACACCAACAAAACATGCCTGCAGCAGTGTGTCCATCTCATTTGTATATCCTGATAAAATCATACTGAATCACATAGTGATTAGAGGATTTGAACTTATGCTTTTAAGTCTTTTTTAGCATTTCAGGAATGAGAACTTTCAATTATGCATCCATCTGTGCCTTACTGTACTAGATTTCAATATATAGTCTCAAAATGCTTCTTATGGACAAAAATAAACAGTCAGATTTGCAGTGTGTGTGCAAGGATGAAATTCACCCTTAGGCAATGGACCATAACAAAAAGTTAAAAATCATTTAAATCTTGTTTAAAACTTTGAAGTGCTATGCAGTTTATAGGTTTTTTCCACTGGGCAATTGCTGGACAAGTTAAAATTCACCCTAACACATATTCAGGGGCATAATTTCTTTGATTTTTCCCACATTTTTCCTGTACATTTCTCCTCCTCCTCTTTTTCTTACAAAGTTATCCTGCATTAAAGTAGTAATTGTGATGGCTTTAGAGCAACATTCAGAACAAGGCATAATGTTCATTGCTACATATCAAAGCACTGGCATCTCAATTCTCAGCACAATGAATAGAATTTAGTCATCCCTTTTTGAGTACTACGAAGTTTCTTCTTTAAAGTTTTAAAGTGTCCCGACATTTCATGATGAAGGCATGTTAGAAGAGAGTTGAATACAATTCCAAATACAGAACTATAAATGAAGTAGACAAAGCACCTTCAGTTAAGTAAGTTGACATGGGTAGGAGAAATACACTTTATCTAATATATTAGATAAGATAAGATAATATAATATATAGATAGGAAAAAATAACAAAATAGTAACAACGAATGTCCACAAAAGGCCATCTAAATCCATTTAATTATTGGAGGTGTTTCTTTTTCAACGTGACTTTTTAGTTGTGAATGACAGGAAAGGCCCTTACGCTAACTTTAACATCAGACTCTTCCTACAAGCCAGTATTGGTATTCCCAGCAGACTATCAGATATGCCTTCTAAGATATGCTACTTCATGCCAAACTGCATATGAGACCCATGGAGAAACTTCATTAATTATACAAATTTACTGTGATACCCTGGTATTTTTTGCTTCTTTGGAAACTTATCTTGACATAAACAGTAGCACTGGGAAAAAGGGAATAAGAATAGCTGTGTCATTCAGACTCTCCTCTGTTAAGGGAATCTTCCAATTCAATCTTCATTGCCTTTCCTGGATCTAGGATAGCAGTCATAATTGGAGAAAGGATGCATCCTTTGAACTCTTGGATGAAGTAATGATCACTAAGTCCACATAAACTAATTCTATAAAATATAATTTAATTGTACGGGAGACATCATAGCAAGGCTTGATTTATAAAATCCCTCCTGCCATAGACCAGAATAATAACTGCACTTTCTATTTCAGAAATAATGCTATACTTTCAGATTCACATTCTGTTGGTAGTACTATGTCACAGAAACTCAAAGTCTTCCCTTGAATTCTTCATATTTACAGTGAGAACATGGACTTGATTTTTAAAGGGTTTTCTAATAAATGGTGACTTTAATTAATTACCTTCTAAAAAAGAATTCCAGTGATAACATTAACAATGTCACTGAATAGCAAGGCATGTAATGACAAAAATTAAAAATAACAAGAGGAGGTAGAAATCAATATTTTACTATGCAGTATTCATTGACCCTCAACAAGGGGGATCATAGTCATGAAAAATATAAATTAGGTGTACAGCATTTCATATTTTACTGTAAACTTTAAAGTAGTTGTCTTTGTGTAGTAGAATTAAATAGGTGGAGACAATTTTTAATTTTAAAACGTTGTCGCAATGGTGGCAATAAGGACATGGCAACACAGCTTGGTCCGTAGCAAGCAGAGAGCGAGCTCCTTTTATTGTCCTATTCCCATTTTATATAGTAGAAATCCAGGCAGATGATCCGCTAGGGTCCAACCACGCCCCGGTATGGTTGACTGGGTTCTACACCACCCAATTCAAAGCATATCATGCCTGGACCCACAATGGCTGTGGAAACAACAGGTGCTTATCTTATTGTTTTTCATAACTTACATGAGAAAGAAAATGTTCTCACAAGCAGCCCCGGGTGGCAAGCTCTGGGCTGCTACAAAACATCTTTCTTTGTGTGCAAGTAAAGTACTTCTAGCATCATCAAGGTCTTTTACAACAACTCTGCTTTTAGTTAATGCCCATCACCCTCAAAGTTCAGGCCTGCTCAAGTGGGGCAGTAGAATATCTTGGGAATGACAATATTCATCGGCTGTAATTTTTTACCCAAGAAGATGAGAAAGGCAAAGTTTCTTCTCATGTATACTATTAAAAACAACTTGAGAATAGACCACCCTACAGGTGCTTCAAGAATGACTTAAACATTAAACTAAACTGCTCCACTGCAGAAAAAACTCAATTCTACCTGCATTTCTATTGTGTTATGACAGTGAAGAATTAAGCTAGAAATTTTCTGTTAAGGTGCAAAGTTCTACCTAAAATCGAAAGCTTAAAAACGTTTGTACTTTTAGAGGATCTTGAAAAGCAGGATTTTGTTAAAACTGTGATGGTAAGTCAAAAAGTGCAAAATTATCTGTGTTGCTTCAAAAGTAACTGCAAATGACTTAGTCTGCAGTACCTGGAGCATATTGATGTTTCAGTGGTGCTAAATGCAGGCTTCATTTAAGCATATGTCATTAGTGTATTGCCTATATTTTATCCAATTTTGTTAGAGCTAAGTGTGAAAATTGTCAAATATTACTTCATTTTCAATTGTTATGGTTATATAACTTGGTGTGCTGGTTTACACAAGGTGGTTTTTCCTTTGACACTGCTGTGAAGGAGAGAGGCGGAGCCCTAGGTGTGATTCTTTACAAAAGAGCCAGTCCTGTCAAGCTCCAAAGACTGACACACCGCAAACCCAATAGACGGCTCAAGTTTCACTTTTTTTGCGATGACACATCCAAGAGAGGGTATTAAAATCTGCTGTTTTCCTGCGGTGGGTGAGAGGAGAACAGCAGGGTGGGCCGGGCTGGAGCGGCAGGAAGCCACGCGGCCAGGCCCTGCCAGGCTGGACCGGGCCAGGCCAGAGGAGAAACGGCAGAGCAGACTGGGCTGGGTGGTGCAAAGCCATGTGGCCGGGCCCTCACTGGGCCAGAATGGGATGCTAGTGGCCACAGTGCCAGAGTAAAAAAAAAAAAAAAAAGCCTGGCACCGCTCAAACTGTTGGAGGTGCCTGAACTGCAGAAAAAGGAAGGAACAGAGCTAGTGGCAGCAGAACTTTCTCACGGTGCCCAGCATGATGCTAGTGGCATCTGCGGCAGTGGACACTGCCACATGGCGATGGCGGGAGGCCACGTGAACGGCAGCAAAAGCAAGGAACAATTCCCCAATGTAAAGTCTGAACTGAACTGACTTTTTCTCAAAATTGAAAAGATCTTGTGGAAGTTTCTCCTAGACTGGTAAAAACTTATTAACTTTGGTGATTTGGGCAACAAGTACTTTCCCCTTATTTTCTCCCTTTGATTTGGAGAAGAAGAAGTAATTGTGAGAAAAGGACCACATGGCAGACGCCATGTTTGATAAAGGAGGAGGGGGAGGGGAGACTCTGATGTTAGAACTGAACCCTTTTCTGCAGGCCATGGTAGAATTACAGCAAATTCAACTGGTTTTCCCTATAATTCATGAGATGCATGGGGGGATGAAAAGAGTGGGAGACGTACTGAACAAATGGGAGACTTGGAAAACAAAATCCCTTCATACTAGAAATAGAAGAAGAGAAAGAAAAAGAGAACCTTTGCTTACGACATTAGAACAAATTAATCCTTAAAATTATACCCCATGAACTCCTGGCCCACATAGAACCAGTTCTTAGTACAACTGCATTCATTTGTGGGAAGGTTTTTACGTAGTAGAAACTTGGGCAGGATGCTACATCGTGCACTGTTAAAACACAGCAGAGAAGGTTATATTCCCTGCAGGAAAAGGCATTCCATAGTATAACAAAGATAATGTCCTCCATGTGTATATCCCCTGCGTGTTTGGTAAAGAAATGGGAACTGTGGACGGGAAGGGAGAAAATGAAAGTGCTTTATACTTATTTTGTTACTTAAACCTTTTTGCTAATTTTGTTAATAAAAGTAGTTTATAGTTTTAAGCTAAGCTTGATGTTTGCCCCAAATATTTCTATCAGAAATTCTTATTCTCAATCATAAACATTCAGATAATATTTTTTGTGAATTATTTTTCAACCCACAACACTCAGTAATGTTTCACTATCACCACACAGATTCATCAGTTAATCCAAAGCAGCTAAATGTATCACCAGCTCTTGTTGTTGCAAGGGGGAGTTTGGGATTTTTCCTTTCTTTTTAAGTTGTTTCTTATGTCTTTTAAGAAAATCTCTAGAAGTGCAGAACTGATAAAACTTTTGATAAGTTTCATTTTCTTTTCCTAGCTCTGGTTAGAGCTGGAGAATTCCTTCCTACTTTTATTGTCTGGTCCTATCAGGCTGTTGCAGTTTAACCCCAGCCAAGAAATAAGTACCAGGCAGCTGCTTTTTCACATCCTCCCGCAGACCTCAGTGGGGAAGAGAAACAAAGTTAAAAACAATAAACCTGATATAAAAGCCAGATTAATAATGGAAAAAAAAAAACACACAACCACCACCAATAATAATACAGCAACAACAATAATAATAAGTGCTAAATTAGTTATTTACAGTAATAATAATTGCATTGAAAAAGAGAGATAGAAATAACACCTGAGACAAACCAGCAATGCACAATACTATTGCTCACTGTATACTGACCATTGCCCAGCCTATCCAAGCAGCAACCTGTGGCTCCAGTCAACACCTCCATTTATATGGTGTGGCGTGACATTCTATGGTATGCAACATCCCTTTGGCCAGGTTGGGTCAACTGTCCTGGCCATGCTCCCTTCCAGCTTCTTGTGCATCAGCTCTTTGGCAGAGCATGGGAAACTAAAAAGTCCTTGACTTAGAGTAAACACTGCTTAGCTAAAACTAAATCATCAACTAAATCATCAATCAATCATCATCAACTAAAACCATCAGTGTGTAATAATTATTCTCATCCTAAATCCAACACAGAGCACTGTAACAAGTACTAAGAAGAAATTTTACTGTATCTAAGACTAAACCAGTACATAGAGCTTTAATAGAAGATATAATTTTTTTGCCTATCCTGACTCATATCAGACTACTTAAGGGCAAAAAACAGTACAAACCCCCTAAACCCAATATATACATGCAAACAGTCAGAGAATTCCTACCAACAACAACAACTTCCAGCAATAATGAGTCAGAGTGAGCAGAGAATGTGATAATATCTTACTGAGCTCAAGCATTTCTTTGAAGTCTAAATTCACCTGGAAATTCAATATTCTATTTGTCTCACTTATTAGTTCGTAGGGAAAAGCTTCAGGTTTGAAATTATATCTTCCTGCAATTATTGCTACTTATTTTTGTTTGATCTAAGAAACTTCTATACCTTTGCTGTGAACTGCAATTCCTAACAGCCAGAGTTATCATTTTAGTTCTTTTAAAGAACACATAATCATTCACCATCAAACATTCACTTGAAAACATAGCTACTTAATTTCTTTTAATACATATGCTGTACATATATTTTTAAATTACATAATTTACATTGTACTTGAATAAAATTTTATCACAGTAAACCACAATAATATCTATAAGGAAGAAGAATGTGACTCCTGAAAATGCAGTAAACCAATTTATCTACCAGGACAAGCCGAAGGTTCCTACCAAAGCAGTTCAATAATAATCAAGGAATTAACTTCTCTCGGATAACACAGCTATGATGGGAAAAAGAATTAGAAGACATGTATGTGTCATAAACAATACTTTTTAACAATCTGGAAGTGACTAATCTGAAAAAGACCCTACTCTTCTTATATTGCAAATAAAGTAAATGTCTGTGTTTTGAAGAAATACTACAAGTATTTTATACCTACAGGTCCCTTTTGCTACAAAATTGTAGTTGGTAAACACAAACTAAAAAAATTCAAAAATTCATACTTCCAAATATGTCTACACTTACTACCTAACCATACTCCACAGAATCACAGAACTCTTGGGGTTGGAAGGGACTTCTGCAGACCATCTAATCCAAGCCCCTGCCAAGGCAGTGTCCCCTAGACCAGGTTACACAGGACCATGTTGGGTTTTGAATTTCTCCGGAGAGGAAGACTCCATGACCTCCATGAGCAGCCTGTTCCAGTGCTCTGCCACCGTCCATGTAAAGAAGTTCTTCCTCATGTTGAGTTCTTGTCTTCTAGTTTATGGCCACTGCTCATCATCATGTCACTGGGTACGACTGAAAAAATCTGACACCATCATCTTGGCACCTGTCTTTGAGATATTTGTGTGCATTGATGAGGTCCTCCTCAGTCTTCTCACTTCCAGACTAAACAGCACAACTGCGTCATTGTCTCCTGATGAGAGAGATGGTCCAGACCCCTATTCTTCTTTGTGGAACTTTGCTGGATCTTCCCCAGTAGCTCCTTATGTTTCTTGAACTGTGGAGGCCAGAAGAGTGCTCCAGGTATGAACACAGTTTTCCAGGTATGATGCCACTCAGACCAAGTAAAGGGTTAGGACTGCCTCCACTGACCTTCTGGCCACTGACTTCCCAATGCACCCCAGGATACCATTGGCCTTCCTGGACACAAGGACACACTACCAGCTTATTGTCTTCTTGTCATCCACCAAGACTCCCAAGTCCTTCCCCTCAGAGCTGCTCTCCAGTAGGTCAAACCCCAACCTGTGCTGGTGCTTGGGGTTATTTCTCCCCAGGTGCAGGAACCTGCACTTGCTCTTGTTTAACCTCACTATGTTTCCCCCTGCTCAACTCTCCAACCCTCTCAAGGTCCCCCTGAATGGCAGCACAGCCTTTAGGTGTATCAGCCACTCCCCTCAGTTTCATATCAGCAAACTTGCTGAGGATGCATTCCATCCCTTTGTCCAGATTGTTGATAAACAAGTTGAATAAGACTGGACCCACTACTGATCCCTGGGGAATGCCACTGCCTGCAGTCTTCCAACTGGATTCTACTCCTCTTCTCACAACAGTCTGAGCTCTGCCATCGAGCCAGTTCTTGATCCACCTCACTGTCCATTCAGCTAACACATATTTCCTGAGCTTACCTATGAAGATGTTATGGGAGACAGTGTCAAAAGCCTTGCTGAAGTCAAGATAGACTTAATTCTGTGATTTCTCTACTTCCTATGGTAGACTCCATCACATCTGAGCAATTTATCAAATCATCCATCATAATTACACACAAACTAGAGTAGTCTCATGTGTCCACATAACACTGGCACAATGATATGCAAGATATCTAAAGTCTCAATTCTAAAAATGCTAAGCTACTTTTCGAAACTGAAACGTTAATCCATAAGTGAACACTTATTCTTCAGTATAATGTCAGAAGAAAAAAGATCTGTTTACAAAATCAGTTTACCTGTGAAACAGTAGACAAATTTAAAGATCTTTTGTATTTGTTGATTTGTGTTTGTTCCATTTTAGACCTTATATTCACAGTATGGGGTCCCAAAAATTTCCCCACAGCAAGGGAGAAAAAAAATGCCTGTGACTGTCTTTTGATGCATTTTTTCCTGAAAACAGTACCTGCAATTCATCGTTAAGAGACTATTCCCATTAACTATTGCTATACAGCATATTCAGAGGTTGAGTTTTTGCAAAGTATGTTTCTTGGTTGGTGGAAGCTTGATAAAAACTAATTTTTGCCCTTTTTCTTCCTCTTGTTCTTTCTGTACTATAGCAGAAATAGAAGCAAGTAGGTATAGGAAGGTATATAGTTATAGAAGACATATGTTCTACTCAATCTTATTTATGGTGAAGATATGAGATGTGCATATTGAAATCTTCCCCCGTAGAACAATTTGAAGAGTCTCTGTTTGCATCTGTACTGTACTTTCTGTTAAATCACTGGGGAGAAGCAGTTGTATGTATGAATAGAAGAAACATTAGATACTATGTTATGCTTTTAACTTCAATGGCATGAAAAGATCTTTAAAAAGTCAGCATAATCCAAAATAACACCCAAAATAATTAAGTTCTCCTGGGGAAAATACATTTTTTTAACAAGGCCAGCAAACTAAGCTGATTTGTAATAAAACTTTAATCAAGCACTGATTGCTGTCCCCTACCACATTGGGAGAATTATTTTCCTGTCAGTACTACCTCCTTCAACACTGAGGAAGATATTTTATACATATTGTACAAACCTAAGGTAGGACTCCGTTTCCAATGTGGTCGGATAATCAGCAACAGAAACAGAGGAATACTAAAAAGAAAAGGTAGGTGGAGGAGGATTATAATTTATATTGGTGTTTTATCTACTAAAAATGACCAAAAAAATTCTGCTGGGCTTTTTCAACAGTGGATAGAAATTCATACCTGAAACAGTAGCTCCTAATACTGGAAGCTCTGTCTTCTGCCTGCCACATAAAACTTTTAAAGAAAGAAAAAGTCTACCAACTCCTTTTCTCCCATATTTTCTTTCTCATCATAATAGTTATGCATCCAGTCCCAAACTTCCTCTCTTTCTTTACCAGGAAAGTGAGTTATAGTAGGGCAGACATTTCAGGCGACTCCAGGCTCCTCCACTTTTCTGGGTGTTTTTCTTTAGAAGAGCAAAAATTACCTGTATTTGTAGCTAATCATCCAAGATTATCTGTGCTAATCATCCAAGAAAGAAGGAAATTTCTACGCTTTTTTTTTCTAGAATGTTTAAAAAAAAGTCAGCATCTGTAGGTCATGACTGAAGAATTTGTTTTCCTTCATGGCTGAAGTCTCTTTTTCCCCAAACCATTGAATAGCCCTGTTTTTTTGTTCTCAACAGTGGATCAACCTATGAGCCTATCAGTTCAGATCATGTGATATAATTGGAAAGCAAAACATTGGACAGTAATCCAGGATTATAGGTCCTACCTACATATTCTTTAGCAAATAGGATTTACGACTCAAAAAAATGTTTTCTGGCAACCCTTGCAGTTAGTTTTTGAATATCAGGCACATGGTGGTTTAAATCTATACAATATGTCACTTGGTATAAAGAAGATTTTTCTTCAAAATAGATGTTACAGCAGGATTTATAGCCAAATAAGTCAACAAAATTCTACAGGGTTTTCCACACCCATATCATTAACTTCCACAGTATATCCAGTAACTCATTATGCTGTGCCAGACAATGTGTGTGCAGTGCTGTATTTATGTTTCAGTTATTACCATAAATATGTAAAATTCAACATTGTTTTATTATGAATTACGTATTTTCTATAAATAAAAATGTTTTCTCAATGTTGTCTGTGAATTCTCCATATCTATTAATGCCTAACCGAAAGGTTTCCCAGTGCTGTTTCTATATGTTATCTTATCAAAAATATGCTCCATTGTAGAACTTGAATTTTTTTTACTCCAAACCACATGTTGGCCTGATTTATGCCCCTGAGGAAAGCCATAGGAGAGACACTATCCATTATTTTTAAGCATTATTTTTTGTGTTAATGGGTTTCTTGACACATATATAATTCGTGTTTTTTCCTGAATATTAGTTGCTGCAGTACGTGTCGCAGCGAGCGGCAATAATGAGACGTCACACAGCTTGGTTCGCAGAGATCAGAGAGCCAGCCAGTGAGCCCCGTTTATTGTATTGTGCTTTTTATATTGTAGGAACCCAGGCACATGATTGGCTAGGTTCTACACCATCCTAATCCAATACATATCGTACCCGGACAAAAACAACAGGTGCTTTGTCTCATTGTTTCTCATACCTCCCATAGGAAAGAAGGATTTTCTCACAAGCAGCCCCAGGCAGCAAGGTCTGGGCTGCTACAGTACATTTTATATTTCTGTGGGTTTTAACAGACCTTTCTGTGTTGATGGTACTGTCAAGCCAAAAAACCCCACAAAACTTTCTGTAGTAGCATTCCAATATCCACACAAAACCATGGGTAAAGGCACTCTTTGCCTTCAAAAAGCATACCAAGAAACTGACACTGAAGTAAGCCCTAGAGAAATAAGGAATAGACATAAAATTGTCTCTTGAGCTAGAGAACATTAGGAAATATAAAAGGGTATGACCATCAGCACTCCACAAAACCCAGAGAAATATCAGTGCTTGACACAAAGAGCAAAGCTCCCTGTTCCATGGATTATGCACATAGGTGAGTCGAGTTCACGCTAGTAGTTGGGCAAACTAAAATTCAAATGAGTACATAAAGTTAGGATTGTCAATAACCCTCTGAGTAGATCCAAAGGCAGAATTTACATTTTACATTCTTGCTGTATTTTTAGGTTAACCTGAAGAAAATGCATTTGGATATAGTAGAACTCTAATGGTCTTAAGGGAAACTTCTGTGATGAGCAACAGGCAGACATAACTATCATGTAAATGGTTCCTGGTATTAGCACATTATTTCATTCTGGAATAACCTAACAGCATAACACTTCTATCTTCAAATATGTAGTTTTATGCAAGAATCTAGACATGATTTCCTCAAATCTTGGTACATTTCATGAATATTTGTAAGACATCTGAATTTCTCATAGAAATTTATTTCTTATGCAGCTGTGTACTCCTTTGTTGGTCATTTTAAAGCACCTGTGAGGGTTCTACTATATAAAATAGTATCACCTGAATAGTTCATCCTAACACTTGATAACGAAAAGACTTTTAATTTTCTCCCTCTTCGTGAACTTCTTTTAGAACTGGTCACATACAGGTGAGCATCATTATATCAGCCACTTCCTTTCTGCGACTTCTCTAAGACTATGTCTTATGTCCTCCTGATAGAAACAGACTTCTAAGGATGTTAAGGCGTGGGAACTGACAGCTAGGTTTGGCCATATTTGGCATGTACCCATGAGAATCTTAGCATAACAACAGAGCAGGAATCCAAAATAACAGGGCAAAGAATGTCCACCTGCAAGCGGGAGGTTGTTTACTTCTAAAGCGTGTATCAGTCGTGCTAGCCAATAATGTGTAATGTAGCAATTTAGACTCCAATGAGAGAGTAATACAAGTAGCAGTAATGTGTTATAAAAAGGGCTGTAACAAATTAATAAATGGCTTTTTGGCCTTTGGCTTATGAACATGGCATGTTGTCCATCTCTACCTGTGACATAAAGGAATTAAGGATACAAAGTTTCAATTTAAAATGAAAGCCCAAACTTGTTTTTTGTATGCATCAGATTTGTACTTTTCCATGCACCTGAACCATTTCTGATCAGAACCACTAAGAATCAAATGGCTACTTTTCTGTTTTTGCAGTTAGTTCTGCTTCACTGACACTCAGCTGCTCTTCTCCTGGAGCTGGTTTTTAAGTCTTAACTTTTGCCTTCATCAGTCTCCATATTGTGTCTTTTCCTATGCCACTCAGCCTTCCTTGCCTTAACTTTGTTTTCCTCTTGCATTGCCTGAAATACCTCCAGCATTCAACCTTTCCACCAGTCTCTGAAGCGGCCATGCATCACAGCACCTTTATGTCTAGAAAAACCACAAACTCTGTGGGAAACGGTAATAAACATAAGACCTGATTTTAATGGCCTGGGGTTTTTTTTCTTTCTGTTTTTTTTTTTTTTTTTAATAAATGTATTTGTTTAGATTTCTTTTCATCCTTTAATTAATTTTCTGAGATGTGACATGGCAAAGAGAAAATACTAAAAGGAAACAAGAATTTTTGCTCAGTGCATGAGAACACAGTGGACTAGATACAGCTCTGGCACTAGGAAATGCTCATACAGACTGACTGGACTCCGACTAATGTTTTGTTCTAATAATTTCTTTCATGCACTAATGGCTGATAGCTTAAACACCCTCTGTGGAGTTCTGTGAAGTTTTACTCCTTATTTTATTTTGTTTTCCTTTCTTGTCTGGTCTCTTTATTATTAGCTCTGCACTCCAAAGCATTTAACTATTGATACTTATTCTATGAACTCACATTTTCTATATTATCTGTGCCTCGTTCACTTTGAAGTGAAGCTTTTTGGGGCCAAAATCTGAATCTTCCACTTCTATATTTTTATGCCTAGCAGAATGGGACCTGTTTTTTATTAGTCTTTATTAGATTGGAAAACCATTACTACCTAGTTGGGATGAAGTTAGCCAAAACATTTCCACCTAAAGCATGTAAGATGTAAGTGCATAATCATTTAAAAATATGTTATGTACAGTGACAGTGTATGTTTCAAATAGGTCTGAGGTATATAGACAGATAGTTTAAAAATCTTATTTCTTCTAGGAAATTATTGGGACAAAGAAAATTTAAGGTTTGAATAATCAGGATTAAAGAAAATGGAATTCTCATTCTCAAAGATATCTCATCTACCACTGAAACTTGTAGATTGCTTCTTTACTTCTCATGTGTAATCCTTATGTATGCATATAGTTTACCCTGAAACATCAGAGGACTCCTTCTGCCTAAAATAAATATTCTCAGGACTTAATAAGTATTCCAATGCAATACAGCTTTTCTTACAATCTATCTCACAATAAAAAAAAAAGAATTGTTCCAATCAACTGAGTTGAAATAAATATTTTATCATACCTCTGGTATTCAAGACTACATCTAAAATGACATTACACTTACACAACTGAAGAACAAATGACATTTTAAATCAACCAGCTTTATGGAATGGGGAAAATGAAAAAAAAAAGAAAATCACTGGAATAAGCAAATTGACTTGCTTTTTCGTATCATCAACTCAGTTACATTTTGCTTCATTCAAATTGCTATGTAACAAACCCCATACATTTTCATTCTGCAAGACTTTTTCTCTCAGCAATTCTTAACGGTCCCAAGGGGCCACAAAGATGATCAAAGGACTGGGCAGCCTGCCATATGAGGAAAGGCTGCGAGATCTTGTTAAGCCTGGAGAAAAAGTGGCTTAGGGAAGACCTTGTCACCAAGTTCTAATATTTAAAGGATGTCTACAAAGCAAATAGAGACTTCATTTTTGCCACGAGTCACATGGAGAAGACAAGGAGTAATGGATACAAAGTGCACCTGGGGAGATTCCAACTGGACACAAAAGAAAAATTTTTTACAGTGAGAGCAATCAGGTATTGGAGTAATCTCATGGGTGTTGCAGATTCCCCAGCATTGGACACTTTCAAGATTCAGCTGGACAAGGTGTTGGGTCATCTTGTCTAGACTGTTTTGTCAAGAAAGCTTGGATCATGTGATGCTTGTGGTCCCTTCGAACTGAGTATTCCATTACAATTCCATTATGATCATGATTAATTGTTTCTCTGGTAGTTTTATATTGATCTCTATACAAGAGTGTCAGATGGAACATATTCCTTTGTCTCAGTCTCCATAAAACTTCACTGAACTTAAAGGTAATAAAGAATACTCTTACAATAATTAATGCTATATCTATATGGATTTCC
>VZRZ01008350.1:1346252-1468306 GCA_013398175.1 Climacteris rufus | reverse complement strand
GGGGGGGGGAGGGGAAGAAAGGGAAAAAACCAAACAAAAAAGGAAAAAAAAGAGAAAAATTCCACAAAACTCTGAAGCCCAGTTGGATCAATAGCTTTCTTATAAGACAGCACTGTAAGTTCCTTGGGAACCAAGTACAAAGGGGTGCTGAAGTCTGTAGGACAAGAAAAGAGGAATTACAATTGTTTTAATGTGCGTTGATTGTTGATTGTTGTTGATTTAATATTCAATAATCCAGTGCCTTGTTTTGCTTGTGTCCATGGCTTTTGACTTCCCTGTTAAACTGACTTCATGCCATCCCAGAAGTTTTCCAGTTTTAACTCTTCCAGTTCTCTCTCCGATCCCGCTGGTAGAGGAATGAGCAAGCAGTGGTGTAGGGCTGGGCTGCTGCCTGGGGTTAAACCATGATGGGGCACAAAATCAATTCCTAGGAAAACTGTACTGCCTAATGCATTCTGTCTAGGATTTATTTCTCCACCTGTGTTAGTAGTACCTGAGATCTATAAGCAAATATTTATTATATCCATACAGAACATCCTTTCCAAAGAGTTGGCAGGTTTCATTAAAACAATTTTTTAATCCTTGATATTAAAAAGGTGAATATAACATGCTTCCTTTGCAGACTACAGGCTGAAATGTTGCCACAGAGCAGTCCTTTGTTGGTTGCCCTCAAAACCACCAACTTGCATATTAGTACTCGATACAAAGATGATATCCAACATGCTTTGAGTAATTTACAAAACCAGGATCAGAATTTAGAGTACTCATTTAAAGATGCTGCCAACTTCATGCATACCATTTTCACTCCAAATTAATTTCTTTACCCATCACTTTTTCCAAAGTGCAGGAATCCCTTTGGGTATAATAAATGATAAAATGGCTCTACAGTATGGTATTGTTTTACAAATGACTCTGAAGACTAGTTTCTTAAAAACTCAAACTAAGTCCATACTGTAACTCAGAAACATATACAATTTCATCTTGACTGAAAGCATGGATTTCTTTTCAGGTTGTGCCAGGAAGCTGGTCATCATCCTCTCATCAGACTGGAATATTCTTACATGAGAATTCATTTCCTGATTTGCAAAATAATTTGCAAAAATAATAAATTATCAAAATAACAATAAAATTAATTAATATTTCTATTTTATACAAAAGTCTACTCTCCAAAACACACTCCATAAGCTGTAAAATGACTGTGCCATCCAGTATCACTTTCTTTTGGAAGTGCACAATGTCTCACAAGACTGAGAAAAAAATAACCCTTTGCTCTTATTGGGCAGAAATTCTTAGTTCACGATATTCAATTTTGTCTTTAATCTGAATTGGTAAGGAATCAGGACCTTGATCTGGTGACTTAATTTTCTTATGCTAACTTGTTTATATCAAAGTCTTCAGCTTGCCGAATCAATTAAGCATATATTCAAGTGTGTTGTTCAATCATCTCAAGTTAGTGAAAGTTGTATTTATAAACAAATCTTGGAGAAATCAAAAATATTTGTTTATACTACTTATATTTATTACCCAGTTATCAGCAATGTGAAAAAATCTAATTAAATTTTACAAAATGGAGAAGATTTAGAGTTCTTTCTTTGACAGATAGTCCCATTTCCCTGTAATTATAGCCTGATGATGTACTTTGCAGTTCATCCATATAAAATGCAGAACAGGTATGAAAAAAAGTCAGCAGTATTCACCTCTTCTTGTTTCATCTATGTCAGAATTTCATTCCAAATTAGACCAAAGCATTTTATACATAAAATAACCAAATCTTGTTTGCTTTACTGAGGCAAATAATCCAATTTACTTCTACAGGGCTACTTAAACATAATGTAATGCACTATTTCTCATTCTATACTTAACTGTTGAGTCTCCTGTTTGGAGTCTATCCAGTCTTTGTGTTTTTTTTCTCACACTTTTCTCTTTAATGGTTTTATTGGCTACATGCTCTACTATTTAATATTTCTATATTCAAGAAAACAATATTGCAAATTATATGTGAAAGCCATTTAAATTACAGGTTTAAAAAACAATATCCATGCCTCAGTTGCAAGAATAAATTCTTAGAAGTGAAGTATCTAAAAAATGCTATTAAATGGATTGAAAGGATTGAAACAAAGGTGTTGAATATTACTAGTTTCTGACATTTTTGAAGGAATATTTCAAAGGAAAGAAATATACAGGATATGATACAGCTGAAAAACCAACATACTAATTTGTTTTTGTAGCTTCAGCCTATGTTTCCAGAAGAATCTGAAAACTCTGAAAATTCATTTTATTAAAAGATTGCTTAGCTTAGGTCACTTTATAAATGGTATGAACCCACAATTTTATTTGCTGGTGGGGTTATGTTTTTATTAGTTAATTATGTTTTCTTTAGTTAATATGCTAAGTGATTTGCAGATGCAGAACATTTACATTACTGCAAAGTATGACCATTAATTGTGAGACAAAAAACCCCTAAAATCCCAACAAAAAACCAGTACACAGATTTAAAGTTCCCCTGCCTTAGTATCCCTTCAAATTTGCCCATGAAATCAAGACTTCATATTATTTGTACACAATTTCTGTATTCATAAGCTTGAAATTATGAACTGGAAACCAAACTGAGGATATATTTGATTATCAAGTTTTCTTTTAAGAATACTAGAACTGTATAAAACTTAACCAACAGGGTTTCCATTTTCAGTATTCAGCCTGTACCTGTCCAGTGTTTTTTAGCAAAAATTTGGTTAAAAAACAAAGGATGACAAAATTTTGATTCAGAAGCAGAACACCCTAAAACTGTTTAGAAAACATACCATAACAAATTATTTAGTCTCCTTACTTAAGTAGAATTTTTTTCTTTTACCACTGATTTCAAGTACAGCATGCACAGATACCTTACTAGACAGCTACTCCTGAGTTATTCAGCCTAGAAAAGCATTCCATACTTATTTGAGCAAACAGAAAAAACTCTACAAAGATATACACTAGCCTATTGTGGCAGCATGTGTGGCAGAAGCCACAGTCCCAGACTCACAACTGGTGGAATCCGCCTGAGCCCGCCACTGTCAGAGCCACACTCCCTGGTTAGGTTGAGCTTTCTGGTTCACCCCCCACATCCCTTGCACCTTCGTTTACATATTTCAGTTCATTGGTTAGTTACTATATTCTCATGTTCTGTATAAGGTTAAGTTCTAGAAACTTCGTTGCTGTTCAGTTCTCGATTGGTTCCATATAAATCCTTGTACCCCAACTGGTTACTTTGCCCTGCTTGTGTCCCTATAAATACCCCTGCTTTTCCCCATTTTCCTGCCTCTGGTCCCTGAAGCCTTCAGCTCTTCCTGATCCTTGCACCACCTCTCCAGGATCCCAGTCCCTCTTCTGCCTTTCCTGCCTTTCCTGCTGCTTCTCCCCGGGAAATAAAAGAGCTGGAAATCACACCAGGGCCCTTCTCTCCGGCCTTTATTCTCGCCTGCGCCAGCACCATGGGCCCAGGGCTCTCTCTCGCACAGAGGAGCCAGCACTAAAAGAGCTGCTGGAGGAAACCCTGTGTTTGGGGAAACTGCAAGCAGCAGCCCCCAGGAAACCAGGGTCACTCGCAAACTAATGCTGAGTGGCCTCGAGCAGGTCCCCAGAACCAGCGTTAGTCTATGAAGAGGTAGATCTTCATGTAATTATGAAAGTGAACATATTTTAAGTCTTGAAAAAGGTGTTTGATATGCATATTTTTATGAGGATTTTTTGCCTTTTTTAAACTTTAAAATCATTTTAGTCTTTCTTGAGAACTTATGTAAAGGCGGAGATCCAACTTCATCAACATCAAATTTCTGGCAGAATCAATATTTTTCAGATTTTAGGAGGGGAAAAGCATGATGAATGCTCAGGTGAGGCATGTGGACATATGGTCTTTCTACATTTTTCTGAGCTGGTGGGATGCAAACTGGTGCCAGTTCAGAAACCGTGGCAGAGAAAGTCCACATACATCTTCACAGGAGTTGTTTTCCCCAAATTTCAACACTGTAATAGAGCTCTCCATTTTTTTATGAGAGTTTGGAGTACTGCTCAGACTTTGTGGCACCCAGGCACCCAAATCATGACTCTGGCTAGTATGCCTTTTGTCTGCCTGCCACCCTTGGCCAGCATGCTGCAGAGTGTTTCCTGTTAAGCTTGCAGAGCTACATCTGGGACCTCTGTTTAATTTCACTAGGGACATACCAGGTGACTTTGCCAGTGAAGTGCTGGATGATAACCACCAACTCACGGAGAATGCTGCAGGGCAGGTCAGGAGCTGGCAGTGACCTGGGGCTGGGTGCTGGTCCATCAGGGACTCCCTTGATCCCATCAGGGCAGGGTCTGTCATCCAGGGACTGTTCCACGGCCCCAGCCTGGAGCAGGGCAGCCAGAGGGGTGTGAGGGCAGTCCCAGCCCTGAACAGGCTGGGACCCAGATTGGATTTGCGCCCATGGCAGGACAGAGCAGGGCTGTGTGGAACTGGAAATAGCCTTGCTGTAGGTTCTCTGGGGCAGGAGCTGACAGCCCCAGGGGGCTGACAGAGGATCCTGGGCTGTGGGGAGGGTGGGGGAACCCCAGGGGCTGGGCAGGGCTGGGAGTGGCCTTGGGGCCCTGTGAATTGCTCAGTCACATAAATACATTGCTGAATCAGGGCATTAACAAGAACATGTTGATAGAAATAGTAAAAGAGACCATGCAGTGCCTTTCACTTTGCTGAACTGTTTAGTGAATGATTTAACTCCTGTTTGCATTTTTGGTTCCCTCTATGTTAGCTAATTCTGTTTATAGAATAATTAGGCAATTACTTAATTGAAAGAGAAACAAAATTTAGTGTATTTCTAAATTTGTAAATTATAATTAGTCTGCTTATTAAATTGCATTTGCACAAATTATACCTCTTCATGTATAAAGGGAAACATAGCTAAAGAATTTGGTGTTTTAAACCAGCTGTGAGTGTGTATGTCAGAAACTGTGTGTGCCAGGTACATTACTATCATTCAGGGAAAAAATAACAAGTTCAAAAGAGTTGCCTTTCAAAAGGATTAAAAACAAGTAGATAGTTCAGACATTTGCAGCTTTGAAAACATGTGAACAATTTTCCCATGTCCCATGCTCTGAAGGCAGGCACACTTAACTGTGTTTAAACCATTTAAGTAAAATAAAGCCCACAGTTGAGGGCTTTTGGATCCACTGCAGCATATCCAGTCATTATTATTCTTGTACCATGTAGGACAAATTCAAATGCTAAACTTGTGAAAGAAAAGCTGTTAGCAATGATCTTTTGCAGGTTGGATTTTAGGATTCAGTATTGGTCATTTTAATTTTAAACATGAATTCAAGTGAACTAAGGATCGCACTAAACGATCCTTGGAAATCTTCACAGCATCCTGAAACATTAGATTTTGCATACAGTTTTGTCTGAAAGAGCTTTACAGTATGCAAAAACTTAAAGTTGTCTTTTGATTACACATATAAGGAGACCTGAGTGCATTGTGTTACCGAATACATTTTGGCATTAAATATGCTCGTGGTATTCTTGTTTCCAAAAAGAATATCTGAATAAGTCATATAGAATATAAAATCTTGCACTTTTGGAATATCTAGAACCTGCTGTTAAATGTTAGACAAATTAAATAACCACACAAAGTTAAGATGCAGAAATGAGACTTGGGAATTAAGAATTAAAAATCCTCCAGAAAGCTAGAGATTTCCACAGCATATTCATCCGGCTGGCATGGCAATTTTTCGTTAAAAATGTAAAGTTTTAGAAATATTTCTCCTCTGATTCAGAGGATTCAGTATGTATAAAGTTCTTATGGTAACTTACCCTCACAATTACAAAGGTGTACGTTATTTTAATTTCCCTCATATCACTTCACAGCTACTGGGCACTGCTCTATCTTTCCTGTTTGAAGTATTACCTCTAATTCAGGATGGCTTCTGCTTATCTCTTATCTATGTTGGTAATTATAGGATGAGGTCAAAATGTTACTGGAGAACAGGAAAGAATAAGTAGTTCTCAGCTTGCCGATCAGTGCATAGCTCGTTACTTTAAAATAAGCTTTTTGCACATTTGAGCCATATATAGATATTCTCAACTAAATTAGTTAAATAATGTTAGAATACAGCTAATTTACCCCTGCCCTTTAGTCCTGTCCCAAAAGAAATACTTGTCTGAAAGCATGTCTGAAGGGGGCAACCACACAACAGAAGTTACACAGGAACTGCATTTTTTAAAACTACATTATTCACAGATGCATACAAAACCAATATTGCAGTCTGATATCAGTGTGTTAATTAAATTGTTTTGGGAGCTGCCTATGAGACTAATCTTAATTTAATAATAACAGTTTTCTGTTATTAAATCTAATGACAACTCACTTGTAAGTCAGGTGGTATATTAGACAGACCTTAGGACAAAATGGTGCATCTTCCACCTTTGGGTAACAAAAGCAAAATAAAACAAACCCTTTTATAAAGCAGTACTTGACCAAACACCCCTAGCTGTTTCATGGCTTGCCTCTAAGTTAAAGATCTAAATAGAAATTGTCAAACTGTGCATCAAATAAAGCAAATCAGAATTACTAGGATTTTACAACCTCTCTGTACAAGAGTGAGAAAGTGTCAAAGGAGTAGGGTAATGGTGAAATGTTTAATTTTGCATCCTTGTTCTTTCAACAAAATGTCAAAAAAACGGTATCTTCTGATTTTTTTATAAAGGTCTAAGTAATTTTTTTTAAATTAGCACTTTGATACAACACCAACACTTCCACAGGATTGTCATTTATGTAAATAATACCCCAACTTTTACATTTAAAATATCTTAGGATGAAATGAGTTACACTGGGTTTTTACCAGCTTGAATTCTAAGTCACTAAATGACCTTAAAAATACTATCAATCACAGCTGCTCTCAGTAATTGCTAAAAAAGATTTTTTCTTAAAAAAAAACCATAAACCCCTCACCTAAGTAAAATAATTATTAAAATTAATAGCTGAAAAATATGTTTTGCAGTGATTTATAAATTATCTATTATATTAGCCATAGAAAGTTTTCAAAGTAATAGGTGAATTAGGTTTTGTCCTTCAGATTTTGAGTAAAACCAGCTCAGTTCAAGCTAATGACATTTAAGATTTTAATCTTTTTACATATTGAAGGCAGAATTCTTTCTATCTTCGTGTAAATTTAGTTCTAGAGGTTGTGACTTTACAGCAAATCTAGTTTAATCATACTGGTAGTTTTACATGTAAATTAATGCATGTACTCATACAGAATTACAGTATTAGAGAATCATTAACAAAACCAATGATGGGCATTCCCCCCAGAATATGGGATCCCTAATGAACTATAATTTGGATTTTAAATGAGAATAAATTACCATGCCAACAGTTCTTTGAACACAGGTTGTTTTTCGAATATATCTTCACTAAGCAGGATATAACTGGAAGTGAGTTAATAATTTCAGTGCAGAAAAAAAATCAAATGCATTGAAATAAAACTTGCAAACTTCTCCTTTAAATTTTAATTTATTAGGATGGTTCTTTCAGACAGAAATATTTAGAATGACGATTGGTTTTAAATCTCTTGTTACGTTTACTTGAAGAATAAAAAAGTTTTACTTGCCCAGCAATAAATCAGAGATCTCATTTATTGGGAAACTTTAGCATATTGTGAGGATAGTTACACTCAAAAGTATACATCATGGACACATCAAAGTGGCACAAAACAGCCAAATGAGGTACCATGTACTATAAAGCCAAATGGTAAAAAGCAGCATGAAACCTGATTTTTTCAGTTTGGTATTATAGGAGATTCAAGGTATGTGGCTATATTTCTTTTGTGCTTTGTTCATTTATTTTCTTCTTGTCTTCTATCATCATAGTAAGCATAATGAGACAAAATCTGGTTTAGTTTCTGAAACTGATTGAATAAAGTACATGAAGTATTTAAGCATACTGAAGTGCACTGAAAGTGCAAAATCACTGTTCATGCAATAGGCAAGGGAACTTCCAGTAGAGCCCAGATTCTCATAAAGAAAAAAGTTAATAATTTTCTATGCACAAAAAAGCTGTATAAGACCTTCTTTTTATCAAGTGTTAGAAGAATGTAATATTGCAGCAAGCAAAGCAATACGTATTGCAGAAACAATAACTGTGAAGAATAAGATTCAGCAGTCATTTACCATATTGTCTGAAAACATTCTATTCATTTTCAAAATGTGAAGTTAATAATTTATGCAAAATAATTGAATTATTTCTGTTCTCATGGGATGAGTGTTTGGAACTTGGGCATAACTTACAGACACTAGGACAAAGTGTTTCTAGTCTTCGCCATCTACAGCTTTCATTACCCATTTAAAATAAATTAAGACAGACACTTTGTGAAGACAGACCCTATTTATTCACAGTTCTGCATCTATCTAGCTCCTCAAGTGTCTTGCTCAGAAATGAATTGGGATACTTCATATCCTCAGGGTAGATATGCCTTTTAATGCTTCCCCTCAGCCCCTTCCCTTCCCACCTTAATTTTGTTTGGTGGACTTACTCATAGTCTAAAGCTGAAACACAGTACGTGTATACATTAGTGCTATAAATTTGCACCAGAAATGTGCTTTTCAAGTGAAACTCTTAGATGTTCCCATGTATCATGCTTTGATTTATATCACAGAATGCTTGCAGACTACACAAACTGGATTAATTCCAGATGAAAATAAAATAAAAAATGTGCCCCAGGAGCCCACTGAATGTTCTTCAATTACTACGAACATTCAGTCCTGGGTGTAAAGCCTACGTCTTTCTCCCATTCTCACCCAAATATGCACAGTGCAAACACTGAATCCTTTATGAATTGTTTCACTACACAGATCTGTCTTTGCTATGCTGTTCTATTTGTTAATGTACCATACTCACATTAACTGATATACCTTGCTGAAAAGTAATCCTGGATCTAACAAATCAGTCTTCATTTTACTTTTTGTTTCAGAAGTAAATATATGATACATAATGAATTTCATAACTTCACAGCAACCACTGGGAGAAAGAAGTACCTTATTGTATAAACAGATAACCACACTTAATTTGAGTAGTCTTGTCAAGTCAGTGAAAATGCTACATAGACACAAGTATTTATACAAATTTGCTAAATATGAAAATATGTGAAATGAAGAATATACACTGAAAAAAGCCTAACACCAATGCCTGTGATGACATGGGGAATTTCTTGCTAAGGCTTCCCTTACAGAGTTTTCTTCTTCATTTAGTTCTTCATAATTGTAGGAAGACGTTTTGGCTGTTGACTTTGAAACAGTCACTTTGAAAAGGTCCAAAAATCCCTGCAAACCCTTAAATATTTTGTATCTGACTTGGGAGATGAAATACCTCACAACAGGAAATGTTTTAGTTAATAGACATTAGCATCTCAAATTTGCGGAGAGAACGTATGAAGGCTTTTAAACAAAAGATAATTCAGTGGGTAATATCTTTTTAATTCTGTTACTAGAATTTACCTCATATCTAGAAAGCTGGCCATATCTGTGACTACACTTCTACATCATCATTATTTTAAATTCATGACATAGCCTTTTGCTGCCTACCACATGATACATGGTTCTAATATTTTATGTCTAATGTGCACAGCCTTAGAAGTTGCATTTACTTCTTTACTGGATCAGAATAGACCCTTTGCCATAGTTTAGCTGTTGATAACACCAGAAAACTTGAAAAGTGTCCGTATATGATTCTTACAAGCACTCTTTTTGCTTGAGTTAGTATTTGTAAGTAATTTACTACACAATGATAAGCCACTTTTGAAATATGAAAGTGATGGAATGATTAAGATTATTGTTTCCAACAATAATGGAGACAGACTTTTGTACTTATTAAGTTGACTTGGATACAATATGAAGTGACTCTCTACTTGTTTCCTTTTAAATTAACTATCCAATACATTTTGAGCTTTTTTTTTAAGCTTGCACAGGTACTTAGAAGTACCAAACTTATTTGCTTCAGAACTACATCAAAGCCTGATGCCCACATGCATAACTTTCATTTTTTAATACATTTATCCAGAGCTTCTGAGGGATTGGTTTCCTTGAGAAAAGCAAATTGTACATAAGCTAATAAAATAACCTCTGAATATTCACATGCTGATTTGAAATGGCAAGCAAAAGTGATAGGAGACTTCCATCCATGCTTACACAAGTTTCTTATGTGAATATCATGTTGAGTCTGTTCCTGATTATCAAACATTCCAGTTAGCATCAAATCCCAAGAGAAGACACAGCATAGTTCTTTACAGAGGAGTTGTCCACAAATTAATCCAGAAATATTCAGTAATATGGCCTAGAAGAACTGACATATGTAAACTTAAGTATGCAGCTGCATTGTCCTAGGGGGCAACCAGAAGCCTGGCTGAGATGAAATGCAACATCATCACCGACTGGTAACAGTGTTGTCTGTGCCCTACAGGTGTTATCTTCATATGACAGATGTCATACCAGGGCTTGTATTGGTAGTCTGAAAAATGCAGCAGTGGAAAGCAGTAATGCCTCCTCTCCCCCAAATACTGAGTGTTGTAATGAGATCAAATAGCTGTCTTTATATGAAGAAAAAGTTCAGAAGATGATGTGTCACTGAATCCATAGGATAAAACAAAACAGGATAAAAAAACCAAAATACTTTTATTGAAAAATATATATGAATAAATATCTGAATAAAAGTACATTTATGAGACTTGCTATATATTTTTATGCCATTACAAGAGATATCTTCATCTTAGTTCAGTTTCTGTATACTTCTGAAGGAAAATTCACCAGGCATAACTCCTTTTAGAAGTGGACTAAGAAGAAACTTGGAGAAGGAAAGTATAGTGAAGGAAAGACAAAAGATATTGTATTGAAATGAAACTAGAACAAAGGACACAGATATGGACATTTAAAGACATACCTCTTGAGATAACCTGTATGAGAAAATAAAGATGTTGATTCTGAAATAGAAATAATGATGCTTATGTAGCTACTGCTAGGGTAACCATGGCTTAACTATGAACTCTTAGTGGAATTGTTGCTGATTTCTGAATGTGCTTAAATACTAAACCCCTTAGAAATCTATATAGAAATGTCAATGATTAATTTATTATCTGACAATTTTTCTGTGCATGATTTTGTAATTTTTCCAGCTGTAATTTCTAGTTCTAAGAATCTATTCTCTTTGATTTCCAAAGACTGTCTTTTTGAAATAATATCAGATGAGTCATACATGAGTTCTTCAAATCAAAACTATATCTTCGCTTTAAATGGTTTAATGCTTCCCTGAAATATTTAAGCTTCTTTATGGGGGCAAAGTTTGACCTTTTAAGCACTGTTCTTCAGTTTCTTAATGCTGGGACTTTGGCTGCAGATAATAAACTTCCACATTCTTTTTTCACTTTGTTTTTTTTTAAATTATATCTATCAGAGATTTGATTTGTGGCCGTAGAACACATTGTACTACTTAAATCTGTCATTTCATGTCCACAGTGCACTTGTTTTCTTTCATTATTAAGAAAGACATACTTGAAACATTTTTGGTCTTATAAACCCCAGGAAGTTTCATTTTTCCTTGAAGTAAACCCTTGTGCAGAAGTCTTGAAAACTTTTGAACAGATGTATTGTCTTAAAAAGAAATCAAGAGTTTTGTAGTACTATCACTGTAAAACTTTTGCTCTGATGTAAGAATCTGTAACTGTGTTAACCACATCAGAAGTTTTAGCCAAAGTAAAATGACTTCCATTTTGATTTATTACAATTTTTACATTTATATTTACTGTCAGTGAAAAACACCTATGGATAAGTATTAATCTATGTTACTTGTTTACATTTTTTTCCTGATGATACATTTTTAAAACCAGTTATCTCCCTTATAATGTGCTTGTCTCTCCTTTAATTTTACAGAATTTTTCTCTAACTTACAATGTCCTTCTTTGATACTTTGGTTTCACTTTTTTTTTTCTCTTTTTCTCATATTCTTCCCAATTACTCTAATTATTTTTTTTCCAGTATCAAGAAACACCTTGTTGGATTACTAAATACTCATATTTGAGTGCAAATATGACCCAAAAATATTAAAAATTCTTCCATTTTTTTGTTTGCTGTTCAAACAATGAAAATATAGCCATGCAGCTTTACAAAACGTCCTTACCTCAGAAGAAAAGCAAGAAATGGGAAATTATGCCAAGGGAACTATTCTTTGCTTTTGACTAAAAAAGACATTAAAAGTTTTGAGAAAAGTTTTGTTCCTAATAATTTGAACTGTTAATCATGCTTTATTTGTCTAACTTACCTGTTAGTCAGAAACGTCCATAATTAAAAAAACTATAAAGAACCTGTTTAGATTAATGACTGGATGACTATTCCTGATTTATTTCAATGAGATAAACATATGCACACTAACCCAAATACCAAGGGAAAAACAATATCTCTACTCTGAATCTCACCAAAGAAAATTTCTCAGCTATGGTTATATTCTTCAAAGATGCATGGGCTTGAATGATCACAAAACAGCTGTTGTTGCTGCAGGGATGAAAAATAATTTCATGGCAATTATGCAAAAATAGATTATAGGAAAAAGGAAGCATTGCTGTTACCTCAAGAACTACATATTGGAAAGCAGTTGAAAATAACAATGCATAAATTCTCCAGAATGGGCAAGTGCACTTAGTGGAAGTCCTATGCATAGGAAAGAGCCTTTCCTTTCTTTCTTCATAAAAGAACACATCTTCTAAAGAAGAATCTTTAAAATGGCCTTGAATATCTGATGTTCTCTTCTTGAGTGGCAGAATGACTAAATTTTATCCAACAAAAGGAGAGCTTATGTAATCTTTTTAGCCATACTTCTGTATAGCAACTCAAAACTCACTATTGTTCTTGCTGATTACACTACATTATTTACTTCTTCCACTATTTAAACCAAGGCAAAACAGGGATCAGATAACAAAAAATTGAAATCACTGAAAATAACTGAATTCTGAGCTCAGAAATTCCTCCTTCACTAGCCGATCCAAATCTATTAACGTTTTCATGTACTATACTTTTCTATTAGTACAAAAAATTGCAAAAATTTCAGCTGAATTGTACTGTGTATGTAAATTCTGTGGTGCACTGAGACCAACACTATTTGTTATTGATAATTCCTCTTCCTTCCAATTAGTAGAGTCCTTTCAAATAAATGCAGGCTACATTTTGACTGCTTGGCAAAGTGAGATGCTGGACCGTGTTACGGAATAAGTGACATAAAACCTTACTAGTTTCTATCTGTCTGTGTTGTTTTAGTGCTTCCTTTGATTGCTGCAATACCATACTTAATTAAAATTTTCACATTACCAGAAGCAATGAAGCAAGCAAAGTATCAGCCACTCTTTTTATGAAAGAATAAAATAACTTCTATAAATGGAGGCTTGCAGTAAACACATTAAAAAAAAAAAGCCAGCTTGAGCAGCTTGAGGAGTTCAACTGGCAACATTAAAAAAAAAAAAAAAAATCACTCAAATAAAATAAAATTACATAGAAAAGCCCAAGTCACCAGACTTTGTGTTCTTCTTGTAGAGGGATAACTGTTCAAAATAGTTAAGCCAACTATTTATTTCAGATTTTTGTTCTTTTGTAGCTAAGGCAAGCAAACTTGAGTGAACATATTGCCACATCTACTTCTTCTTTCATGTATTTGGCCTCTTTATTCTCTCTGTAATTTTTGTTTCCACTCAGGTATGTCTCCACATAATAGCAATCTCTCTGTTCAAGTTTCCACTCATTTTTTTTAATTTGCTGAGAGAGGCTTTGCTTTGATCTGTTAATTTGCTAATTTCAGGAAGTACAATATATTAAATTAAAAACAAAAAATAAAGAGCATTTTATAGGTATCTGGATATTATAAGAATCTTTTTGTTTTAATTTGACGAATATTTTTCCTATTAGTAAAAGCTTAATTACTTATATATTTTCATAAGCTTTACAAATAGTGCTGAGCTTGCTCTAGAGACAAATATACAGTGACAGGCACATTATGTGCTGCCAGACACAGGTTCTGAGTATTTTACTCCAGTGATTTTAGTTAAGTTCTTTCTTACAACAGAGCTGACTGTTCACTACAAAATTAATTAAGACTACCTTAAACATTCAGTATGAACAGATTTATTTTTTTTTTGTATCCTGAACTGGGTGTTTGGTAAGTAATAAATCTCATTGAGGTGTGTTAAAAGCAAGCAAGGAACAAAACAAAACCCAAAAAATACTCCCAGTGTTTTTGAAGATGTGATCTTGATCCTCTTTCCAATGCAGATATTTCTGAAGATTCCAAGACAGTTATTACAGGATTTAGCATTGCAAAGATTGATTACAATCTAATGACAATAGAACTGATTAGGCTTCTAAACTTTTATTCATTTATAATTAAACCTTATATCATTAAATGTTCTATTCTTTCTGGACTGACTTTATGTCTGAAAATAAATTGTGGTACTTCAGGTGTGAGGAGGTTTTAGAAAGGTCTTTTTGTTTAGCTGCTTTAATTCTGAAAAAAATATTGGTGTTACATGTTTGGAGATGCTGGAAAGAGATACCATAAATGACACAGGAAAATCTTCAACTGAAAGGTAAAAAAGCCAGGTAGAAGTAAATTGTGGAAAATTTTGCACTTTTCCCTCTCAAAAAGGAAGGTGATAATTGCACATAAATGGAAAGGATGATTTTTGGATCTGAATGTGTTTGACAATACAGGAGAAAAAAGAGCTAAATGTGATTACATAAAAGATAAAATGTTCCAACTTACCACCAGATCCTCTGTACTTAGAATATGGGTTCATAAAAAAGCACAAAAGCATCTAATAATTTCAGAGCTTTTTTGGCCATTCAAATTAAAACAATGATGAAGCATGAAAATAAAAACAAACTGTCTCCTGACCAATTGTCCAAAACGATACAGAAAGGCAGATTGCTCTAAGTAGTGATTTTAAATGTTTCTCTCATTGTGTATAAAGTTTTTAAGCCAGCTGGCCTTATGATACCCCTTGCATCATTATACTAGCCCCAAAATAGCTTGGGGGTTGAATTAATACACAGTTTTTACACAGACATATCTTAACTTATTTTATATTGAGATTGAAGTTAGAAAATTTTTAAAACTGCTCATTTGGTCAAAAACATAGATACTGGGACAGAATATTTCAGTTTCTGCCTCTTATGAATAGTTTTTTTCCCTCCCAGCATTTTGTAGTTTAGGAGGAAGGAAAAGGATAACAATGATTTAAGAAGTTACACTTTTTGGTAGTATTGAAATATAAATTAACATGTTAGAAATACTGAATCTGTAGTTTTAGGCAAAAATGTTACTTCTAACCACCCACACTCTTCTCTCAGAATGAGATATGATGCACAATTACAGGAAACCAGAACAGCTAGCCATATAAGAGCTGAGGCTATTATATCAGAAAATTGTTTTCAATTTGTTTTGGTACTCTTATTAATTTTTGAAAACAACCATTAATTGCCTTCTGGAGCTTCTCTGTAAGACATACTTTGACATAAAGATACATCCTTACCTGTAGAGATGCCCTGAGAACATGAACAGCACATTACTGGTTTCTCTTATTGCTTTTAGAGGAAATTGGATGCCAAATTTTCACTATTATAAAATAATCTGTATGCTTCTGGTTCACAAATTTCTCATCTTTATACACTTGCTCTCATTTTCATGTCGTGTTTGCAGTTATGAACCTATTAGCAGCATACAATTCAGTCTCTCATGTTTCTACAAGTTTCAGTTCTGTTGTGGAATCCTAATGCTCCTCAGTCCTTCACAACACAGACTGCCCCTTCCATATCATGTACTTTGTAGTTCATTGCTGTTTGTGGGTTATCCAGTAAAGGTCACATTATCTGCTGAAATAAATAATAATACACATTATTACCTATATTTTCTTTGCTTCCTCGCTGTCTCAGGATTTTTGTCAAAGAAGGATCTACAATTGTTTTTAAAATTTATTTTAAAATTCATTAACTCATATAATTGGATCTTTTTCAACAATAGATCTGAATAAATTTTCTTTCTCTCATGAAATTATTTTAAAGACTAATACCTTATTTTTTCCTGTGTTCTTGTCACCGTCTCTCTCCCTTCCTCCTTTCATCATTTGGTAACTTTAATTTACGTCAATGTTCAAGAACTCAAAAGCAATGTGTAGCTTTTATGTATCCCAAGTCATGTCCAAATTAAGTGGAAACAGATGAAACAGGTCCATTTTCAGAAAGTAATTGCCATGGCTGGGTTGCAACAAGTAATGATCAAATACACTTTGAAGGTAAGTTCTCTTAAAGAAAATCAACTAAAAGCCCACATAATAACAAAATCTGAGTCACTAGTTATCTTCAAAAATCTTATCTGTTACATTATTATACAGCATATATTGATTTAAGTAATGCAGTTTTATGCTGAACAGTATTTTAATTTATGTATGTTGATGAGTAAGATGTATTTTCAAAACTGCACTTGGTACTTCTAATGAAAAGATATTTCAGAGAACCAAAAAGTGAATATTTTTAAAAATTGGAATCATCAAAACCAATTGCATTTTTTTACCTTACAAAAAAAAGTTTCATTTCCTAAAATCATTGTCAGACATTCAATATGCTACTCACTTGTAAAGTTCACATTTTTTTTCAACTATAGTTTTCTATACCAATAATTTTAAAATAATGCAATGAAACCCAATTTTATGTACCATCTTTTCCCAAATAATTAATTTAAGAAAAATATGGAAAGTTATTATGTCATAAGTTTAACTACACATTTCACACATTGATAATAGACAAGAATATGTTATTTTCTGATTATGTTTTAGAATCAAATAGGGCATTTCATTATTAATTGTATTCCATCCATTACCTTTTTTCTTCCATGCTGTCTAAGAAGAGGTGGACCTAGTCAACAAATAATTTTAAAATTGACTATCAGGAGAGGTTACACGTGCAAAAACTGTTCCAGAGCAGAAAAAAATACCTTTGTAATTATTTTTAAAGCTGGCTGTTCCACATATGAATATCCCCAGCTAATGAAAGAGGAATACCTTAAAATGTATGACCCCTTTACTGATTTCAAGCTGTAATAGTCAAGACTTTTCCTTATGGATTTTGAAGACTGCTTCACTGCATATTCTCCCGTTTGTAATCACACTTTAGAGAGCAATTTTAAGCAATTTTTGTTTATACTTTTCTTCAATATCCTTGTTGTGCTTTGAGAATTAACTGACAAGTGGAAATTAACTGGGTAGATTTCCTGATTAGTTCTATGAATTCCTTTCCAAGTCTTTGCTTTCATTATTCTACATTCCATCCTTGAGGCCCAGGCAATAGAGTTAGTATTATAAATATAATACACACCCTACACACCCCTTCTTTGGCAAGCCAAATTACTGAAGCTAATGCTGTATTTATTATGATTGCACTCCTCTATATATATCTCCTGAAGCCTGGTTGTTTACAATATGTCTGGTCACTCAGCTAACAACAAGACTTGGTTGTGTTTGGTGGGTGGCTGTACTTGTTCTGCACAGATTGGTCTACCTAAATGTTTCCATCTGTGTTTTTTTCCATTCTTTTTTCTACTACCACAACACAATGGCTACTGGCCCCTTAGTCCTTAAGGCAACGCTTCTGGATTGAAATGGAAATTCCAGCATCCTAACTGATTTGACACTGCTTCTGATTGCCAGACTTTATTCTCATCAAAGGCCTCTGCAGCAACCACCTGATTGTTCTGTTCTCTGCCAGTCACACAGCTGGGGCAGTTCCTTGTGTGGACTCATCCAGCCAAATTCTCCTCTTATCCTTCTCTAATAACGGGGGCGGGGGGGGGCTTTTTTCTGCAGAGTGAGCAACACTTCCTCATCCTTGGAGGAGAAAGGAAACCAGATGTCTCCGTCACTGTGTTCCAAGTACAAATAAGAAAATTTGCTACAATGACCTCAGACACTGGGATTGAAGCACTTTTCAGTCAGCAGTACAGCAGCTGCATTTTTCCAGCGAGCCAGCTCCACTGCTGAGCTCTCTGCACTTTTCTGCACTTAGACTAGTATGAAGGAAAAGTAGGAGAAAAATCTTAGAGTTTACTGGATGATAAAGTAAATATGAGCTTTGCAGTAGGCTTCACCTCTGCCTAACAGCTGCAGAAGCATTTCTTTATGAAAATTACACTCATGGGGTTCTTTTTTATTTCATCAAAATACTTTTGTTTGGAAATATAGATTACTGAATCAGTGGTCCCTTATTGTAGGGAACCTACTTGTTAATTAAAACATTGCCTTTTAAATCTCTGGATGACACTAGTATCACAGTCCTGCTCAGCATAAACATACATAGTTTAAGAATTATTATAATCATTAGTATAAATGTTGAAAAAGTGTTCTTTCACAAACAGTCCTGAATCACTCTTTTCTGAGACATACAATAGGTACATTGTGGACTTTTTTTCAATGATAAAGCATGTCAGCTTTGTCAAGTGAAACTTGCACAAGGCTATCTTAAGGCACATGATTCTGGAGTGCTGCTTTGCTTTTTCTCAGTTAGTAGTTGCATAAACTGCTTTGGAGGAAAATGCCTCTGAGTAGGAACATAATACATAATCAGCTCAAATAATTACAACAAAAATGCTAACTTGCTGTTTTCACAACACGGATAATAGTCTTGCTTAAGGGCATGGAATGCAAAATCAGTTTTGCATGTCTTCTTGTATTTCAGAGTCATTAAAATGTGCTACAGTCTGAGTACAGAAATAAATGCCTCTGCTGCTAACTGGAGTGACAACTGGCACACTGGGAATTCATCTGTTTCAAAAAGTGACAGAGCTATCAGCCAGAAAGTAATGTGGATAATTTTCATAGTGTCTATCTCTGTTGAAATATTTCAGTTTTAAATTCAGGAGGCAGAACATGACAGTCCAATACTGAAATTCAGGGATTCAGAGAAATGAAAAAGGAAAGATGTATGCTATCACTGCTTAAATTTGTGTTGAACTTTATTATATGAAATCAAGGGGTTTCCATTTTAAAACATTGTAAGAGTATTATCTAACAGAATGAATTCTATCTAAGTTGTATTTTACATACTACAGTGTTTCTATACCCCTAATAGTTTCCAAAAAACTTAGTTACAGAGCTTGTGCTGGGGTAGAGTTTTAACTGGGGTAGAGTTATTTGTATTCATAGTAGCTGGTTGTCTTGGGTTGTATTGTGAGGCATAACCAAAGTTTGTATTCTATCACCATCCACATCACTTCTTGATGAACTGTTAATGATGGGTCATTCACAATAGCTGCCTAGTACACACCTGATTCCCCCTGGCTGCAAGCTGGCATTAGATGAGAAAGAAAGAGAGACAACCCTGCAAGGCATATAATGTCTCTCTGTCTTCACATCAATGACTCAGCCCTGATCATTTCCTCCAGGGAGGCAGCAGCAAAGTCCCACCCATCCTGAAATGGTCATCTCTGCTAATGAGCTATAACAAACTGAATAGCCACCAGCAGAACAGAAATCAAGAAATAATCCATGACTCATAGGATTACATCATTTTGGAACTCCCTGCCCATGGGGAGGTACCACTGAAAGACCGCCATATAAAATGGGGTTTGGGAATTGGATCTCCACTGGATCCCCAGCAGACAACCTGAGCTCCCTGCAGGAAGACCAGACCTTTCTACCAGACAACTGTTCTCAACAAGACTGCTGCCATTATCTCCAGGGACTGCCAGGTTGCACTGTGACTTTGCTGGTTTAAGCCAGTGTTTCTGTATTACTGCATTTATTGTGAATTTTCCATTAAATAGTAACTCATCTAAAATCTATCTCTCAAGGTTTGTTTGGGATTCATTTCTTCTGCTGGTTTTCATTCACACCAGCGCATTGGTATGGGGCGGCATTTTGAATTTGTGATTAAACCAGTGTTGGTAATGCAAGGATGTTTTTGTTGTTGCTGAGCAGTGCTTACACAACATCAAGGCTTTTTCTGTTCCTCACCGCACCCCAACAGAGAGGAACCTGGGGAATGCACAGGGAGTTCACAGGGGACGCAGCCAGGACAATTGACCCAAATGACCAAAGGGACATTCAATACCGTGTGGCATGATGTTCAGTATATAAAACTGGGGGGAAAAGGAGGAAGGCGAGGATGTTCAGAGTGATCTCATTTGTCTTTCCAAGTCACGGTTACATTGATGGAAGCCTGCTTTTTTGGGGAATGCCTGCCCATGGGAAGTGGTGAATGAATTCCTTCCTTTGCTTTGTTTGCATGAGCTGCTTTTGCTTTCTGTATGGAACTGTCTTTATCGTAACCCAGGAGTTTTCTCACTTTTAACTTTCTGATTCTCTCCCCTGTTCCACCAAGGGAGAAAGAACAAGTGGCTGTGTGGGTCTTAGTTGCTGACTGGGGTTAAATCACAAAAAGGTTAGACTTCTACATTCATAATTAATAAATTCATGTTCACAGAATATATAGGCACTTTGTAGTGAAAAAGTTTTAATTTTATTGAATAATCACTATAATGTTCTTTACTGAAAAAAAAAAAGCTTATTTTTTTTTAAATTGCCAGTAACTGTGTCTATTTTGCCATCAATATAGCAGCTGTTGAATACGTTGAATCTGGATGTTTGTAAATATTCAGTAGAAGCAAGTCCAAAATGCCATATATGTTCATATAAATACTGATGCATATGCTTGTATATCACCATACCTATAGCTGCTTGCACCATCAATGGGGAAAGGTATTTACAGTATATTTTCAGTTTCCTGTTCTTATTAAGTTGGTCAAAATGCCCCCATACTATTGCTGATTAAGCATTAATTAGCATACACTGAGGCTCAGATTATTCCAGGTAAAGATTGTTAAAATAGCCCAGTTTCTGTTTAGTTTCCTCTCAGTGCATATACTCCTTCTCCACACAGGAGAAATACTCACACTCCCAGACTGTTTTCTCATCTCCCAGCTGAAGGTAATTCTTTTGGTCTGTTATAGAAGCTGTCCAGCTCATTCCTCTGCTGCTCTAGGTTTCTTGGCAAAATAAGGCAAAACCATGGATATTCTCTTCTTTCTTTCTTCAGTTATCTCTTCTTTTTCTTTCTTAATATATTAAATAGAGTACATTTGTTGGACAAAATATACAGAGATGTATGCAACCAGGATATGACTAAGAGGATTGTGCAGTCATGGGCCTCCACGGAAATCAGGTAACCCAGGAAAGTGTAACTCAGTAAACCAGAGTAGAAAGCAGATGTTCCCTTTGAACAAAGACCCCCTCTTTCGAACTGCTCACCCAAATACCAGTGCTTGTCATGGGGCAGAAGCATAAGGAGACTGCCTTCTGCAGGGTGCAATACCCTCTTCATACATTGCAGTTAAGTTTGTTTACAACACACAGGTGTCCAAAATTATTTGTCTGTGAGCTCTTTTTGACCTAACATACATAGATTTTTTTTATCGGAGTGCAAACTTTTTTACTTATGTAAATTGTCATAGTCCTATTTACTTTAATAGCTCAATGGCATGAAATCAATTGAAGATCTGACCCAAAGCAATTCGCTCAAACATTTCTTTACTTGTTACATCTTGAATAATTCAGTGATAGCACCGGGGGTAGTGGCTTTCTAAACACTAAAGAGGGTAGACGGTGGGTTTAGAAAAGGAAAGGGGATAGATTTAAATTAGGAAGAAATTTTTTACTGTAGTGACGCATTGGAACAGGCTGCCCAGAGAAGTTGTGGACACCACATCCCTGGAAATGTTCAAGGCCAGGTTGGATGGGACTTGAAGCAATCTGATCTAGTGGAAGGTGTCTCTGACCATGTCAGAGGAGTCGGAAATAAATTATTTTTAATATTCCTTCCAACCGAAGCCATTCTATTAGTCTGTGATTCTGTGAATGTACTGTCAAAAAGTCCTGTGAACACCTGAGAATTCCTCTGTTGAGACTTACCACTTGAAATATTACCCCAACTCAGGATACCATATGATGTTTCACTGTGTATGATGTACAAAGGTCATCTTGTTCCTGCTAGGTACTTTAACAAAATTTTCTCTAAGCTAAATAGGGATATTCAGTTGTCTAGACTATAACAGGAAAGACTGGAGACAAACATAACACTAGTTCACCATGGCCTCACTGTAGTACTAAACCTTTTGGAAAATAATTTAGTTACAAGAACGGTTAATTTAATCTAAGACTGTGGATAAGATACAATGCAGTCAAGAGTTAGACAGATTTGTCTCTGTGCTGTATTTGTGACTATAGTAGAAGATCAAACCTGGCAAATTCAGCAGTCTGTGATTTCTCAGGATACGTTTCACACAGGCCTGTCAAGACTGATAGAAAGTGCTTGCATGAACTGAAGAAAGCTTGATCACTGGGATTTCACTGCTGTAATTGGAACCTTGGAAATATGGAGTCCTCTGTGTATTTTGAGAGTATTTGAACTGATAATTGCAGTGTAGCTACAATGGAATTGTAGATGCACTGTAGTACAGATATAATGAAAATGAAAACAAGCTTAACATAGACAAGGACATAAGTACTTTTACAAGTGTCATTCTAAATTCTAGGAAAGCAGCTACATTTTATGGTAGCTGAAATGTTAAAACAAGGCTGAATAGAACTTCAAATAAAATTGTGACAACTTGCCAAGGATTGAAAATTTCTGAGAACCCACAAGGCCAAAAGATAAGTTACAAGAGGAGAAGATAAGACCTCAGCAAAAAACACTTTTCCCACCCCTTTCTGCAGACATTTCAGGAAAGGTTTGGGAGATTGCCATGGCAGAAACTTGTATCTAGCACCTGAAACAAGGAATAGTTTTCCATCTTTCCTTGTTTATGGGATGGCAAGACCTGCATAATTTGCCATACCTCAGTTATTAATCCCTTCAACCCTGTGTTCTGCCAATGGTGCTTATACCCACAGATACGTATTTCACTTAGATAATTAGTCACTTGATTAAGACCCTATGTATAAATAGATATTATTATAATTTGTTACAGATGTGGATTTTTTTTTACTCTTGTAATCAGATTTTTATAAGCACATTTATTTGATGCAAATACAGTCTATACAATAAGTATGATATTCTTCAGAATGATCTATTTAACAATGGCATTTAGATGTAAGCATTTGAAAATAAAATTTTCAATGTTGTGTAGAAAGATCACACTTCCTTTTTCTAACACAAAAATGTATATTACTGATTTATACAAATCTGTCATCTGCATTTTCTGCTTCTTAATTACCTGATATTTTATTCTGTTAGGCTCTGTGTCATGTGAAAAGGAGAGGTTTACTCAAAACCTTTGTGTTTGATCAGTCTGTCAACATCCCAGGAAAGCCAAGACCCTTGTGCCCAACCAGTCTGTCAACATTCCATTAGGGAATGGAAAACAGTGGAAAACAGTCCCACTGGATCGGAGGGCAGTTCAAATGTCTTGTTCAGGGTCACATACCAAACAGAGAAAACCCCTCCCAGGTCTCCAGACCTTTACCTGCTGCAGACACCTTTGAAGGAGTCACATTAACAGTTTACAGAATAAGACTCTTCATTAATGAAATTGTGACAGGTTAAGGTTTGAGAATTGCTGGTGATAGTATCTGACTGCAAAAACATATTCAAAGTGTATATAAACAAGCTCCAATTCCCTGTGAAAGCTAGCTGAAGATAATCAATCAGCATGCAGAGAACACAGTTTTTACCCAAAAGGCATCTCTGGGAGGGGGAATGCAGGTTCAGCCCATCAACAGATCCCAGAAATTATGTGGGAGTCTTCCCTCACTTCTCCCCATTCTTAGCTTACTTTTATACTATTACTTTACATTTAGATGGAGCTTAGGTTACTTTAGTCACACATATCACTCAGTGAGTGATGGTCATATCTTGGAGGTGGGTGTCTCAGTGTAGTACCTGAGATAACCTTGGGATGGGGATATGTTGCTTTGGCCGCTAACCGCCCGGTAGTCTCGGCCAGCGACGAGGTCCGGTGTCCATGGGGCGTGGCTACCAAAGACCAGTCGGGCTGCCTGAGAAGGCACGAAAGGCAGGCTGCACCACGGCTGTTGCTTAGCAACTGGGCGGGGGTAAAAGATGAGAGAGGGCCAACGCTGCATCTTTTGTTCCGGCTTTTATTTCCCCCCCGAAGGAGCGGGAGGTGTGCTCGGAGGGGAGACGTTCAGTCGAAGGTGTCGTGAGGGGGGAGACAGCACTTTTTAAAGGGGGTTGGAGAGAGAGGGGAGCAAGGGAGCAAGCCAGTAAGGGAAGGACATGAGGTAACAGGGAACAAATCATAACATATCAGGGGAGGAACAGATACAAACCAACCAATAGAGAACCGAACTGGACAGAACCTTCCAGGGCTTCATACATAAGGAATAGGAAGGGGTTTGAACTAATGGGGAGAGAGGAACAGCAAAGCTTCTGGATGGGAGGGAGGAGATGCTGCGGGAGTGACACACAGGGGGTGTCAGCCCTAGACTCCGGCTTCGCTCTCGGATCCGCCCTCCGGGTCGGAGTCCTGGGTGGGGAATTCCACCCACTGTATGGCACTCAGCCCCAAGGTGGGCTGGGCCACCGCAACAGGGATATGCCTCAGTCCAAGATTTTTCCACTGCTGCTGATTCAGTTGCAGGACATCTTCCTTTAACTCCCTCAGTTTCCAGCTGCTCTACAGTTTGACATCTTGGAAGTACCACCGAGTTCCCTCCTCTGCAAGGGTTTTGACAGAGCCACTCAGCTCCACCCCCCATTTAGTCCCCCTTGCATTGTACTGTGTGGGGGAGGTCAGACATGCTGACCGCCTTCCATCCAGGGAGTAGCTAACATATTTTCCCCTTTAATTTCTGTACCATTATCTTTTTACCCTCACTCATCTTTCTATACTCTGGTCAAATTTTCCCCTTAAATAAGTAGTAGTGTTTAAGAAGCAGATTATCGAATGTCTTCTAAAAAACCTCTGTGTACTCACTGAATTTTGGGACAGAGAGAACATGCCAATAAATGGGAAGGCAGGACAACAGCAGAAGATGTCTCAGTATTCTTTTTATATGACTTGCTAATCGTGATCTATGTAATATTATTGCATCTGTAGTCATATGTAAAATATTAAATTGAAATTTACAAATATAACATTACTAAAAAAGTGTCTATAGCAACAGAGTGGATATATTTGCTCTTATACAACAAAGAAGTCTCTGGAACAAACCTTTTCCTTGCTAGTCAAAATAACTGTTGCCCATTTTTCACTGTAAAATAGCTAGTTTTCTCTGTTAGACAGTCTCAAGGACGATTTCTGTAAACATAGCTATGTTGTTGTAAAAATTATCTTTTTACATTCCTTTCCCATGGACACAGATCCCTTTNAAAATAACCAGCATTTCTTTTTCTCAGTGGAATTACATATTGGGCTTCTGATTATGTACAGACAAATTTTACTTAATTTTCTTTATCCTGAAAACTAAATAGCATATTGTGTTTCTATTGATGACTTTAAGAAAATTTCAAACTCAGAAATACTAAAACATTAGTAAAATACACGTAGTAAAAGAAGAAAAACGATAAGCTAGAAAGAGAAAAAAACAGAAAAAAGCTGCTCTATGTCTAATTTGAATAGTTTTGAGTGACACATAAATTATTTATGAAAAGTAAAACTTCAAAAGGAAAATGTCTGTAGTACTCAGAAAAGCACATGGTGTCTGAGACTTACTAATCATAAGAAAGCTTAGTCCAATTAGTGTTTGTTTATCAGAAGCCATAACGCACTTCACCTAGAAAATTCCTTTTTCTATTTTCTTTTTTCTTCTATTTTGCTTTTCTTTTTTCTTTAAATTTTTATTTATTTTTTCCTCTATCTACAGAAACAGTGAATAATAAAGTATGCAACACTAACATATCATAATTTAAAATTTCTCTATCCTATGACAATAAAAAATATATAAAGAGTTTTAACAAACCTCATGTTTTGCAGTTTCCCTTGAAAAGTGACATGTCAACACAAAATTTCATTTAGATTTTGAGTTAAGCACCAGGAAAGAAATATACTAACATGAAAAATCTGAACATAGTTCGCCAAACAAAGCAGATGAAATATGAATTACTTAAATGTTCAGTCAATGTCTATTAATGCAAAATATACTATTCTGTCAGCAAAGCTTACCTTTACTTCCAAATCCATTTTTCAATTTGAACACATTAGCTGAATTCCTATTTAACTGGCTATTGTTCTGGTATTTGGAAACACATTCTTATTTGCTTTGACTTAATAAGAATATGACAGAAAACATCTCCTGGGAAAAAAGGTAGACAAACACTTCTCATCTTGGAATATCAGCTGAAGTAACTCCAGTACCTACAACCACTCTATGCTAGAGTGTAACACTGATGCACTTTCTACTTTTCACATCATAGTCTTTTGAAAACTTACTTATGGCATATTTTCCAAAATCAAGTGTGCATTCTTCCCTTCCTTTTTGTGCCCAACTAAAAGTTGTTTGATAGAAAAACGTTGACCTGACATAGTGACACATACATCCCTTAGTATATCCAATACTTTGGGAAGATAAATGTCTGATTTGTTGTCTTCAGGGAAGGGAGAATAATCTACGGCAAGAGGATACTGACAAGTAACCTAGGGATTATATAGAACATAGTTTCAGTAATCGAAGTGCATAGGAAATTTTAATGTACTGTAAAATATTTTAGACCTAAAAAGAAGAAAAAGGCAGAAGAAGCTGAGAGAACCTTAAAGGGTCATTTAATCTATCCTCCTGTCCCAAGAGAGAATTAGGCATTGCTACATCACTTCTGTCAGATACTCACCATCTGTTCTAAAGGGATTTAATGACAGAGAAATCCACAGCCTCCCCAGGCAATCTATTACATTTCTTGCTATCCTTAGTGGTAGAAAAATTTCTGTAGTGTCTAACCTGACATCCTGGCTGCAATTTATGTCCATTTTTTCTTGTTCTATACATCATAGAAAATGAAAAAAGAAACCAAGAAAAACCAAACCCCTATCCCATTTTGCTTGGCAAAACTTTGCTTAAAAAGCGCTTAATTCAGTCTTCCCTTTCTCCTTTGCAAGACTCTCTCCATATCTATCTCCATCTTTTGGAACTTTGTCACTAAACAATGTGGTATTACTCCAGGAGAAGCTTTGCTGATGTTGAGTACAGCAGAAGGATAATACTAATATGTACTGCAGAATATTCTTCTATTCGTGCAATAAAATATGAGGCATACTACTTTTTAAGCATTATGGTAGTATTGATTCATGCTTAGCTCTCAGAACCTTTCTGCAGAACTCCTATACAGTTGTTCCTTTACTTTATGGTCTAAGTACAGTTTAACACTCCTACATTCATATTGTGTAACTGTCCTAAATGAAATAAGGGAGTTTGTTTGGTTTTTTTGTTTCTTTTAACCGTTATTTCTGATTTTTTTTTTAAGATTGTGAATTTCTAACTTATTTCAGCCCATAGGAGGTGTCCTAAAGTTTAATATCATCCAAATTTAGTCCTGAACTCTCTGTTCTACTGGCCAGATTATTTAAGAAATCATCTAGTATCAGACTAAGAGCTAACCCATAAATCCTTCAGTATTTCTGGACTTCCAGTAAATCTTTCAGTATGATTGCAAAGAGCTCTGTACCTGCACTGTAGTTTTTCTCAATACACTGTTTTCTTAAAAGGCTTTTGAACTTATTTCCTGAATATCAAAAGTTGTACTCAAGGCAAGACTGGAGATCCCTTACTCCTCTTTGACACACAAGTCCAATTAAAATGTCAAAAATGAATTGAACTTGTTTGTTAAAAACTGTTCCTGACAGATCTATGTTGACTATTATTTTCTGTTATCTTCCAAGTGCTTTTCAAATATTTTGTTTATTTAGTATTTTTCATTTTCTGTCACCTGCTGTCTTGGGTTACATGAAGATGTAACCAAAGGAATGTATTCTATCACCATCTCCGTCACCTTGTGTCACCATGTTAACGATGGGTCATTCACAACAGCTGACCACTGCACCCCACACCCTCCAAGATTGCAAACTGGACATTAGATAAGAGGTTGGTGATGACTCTTATCTTCTCATCAATGAGTCAGCCCTCATAACATCTTCTGAGAAGAAGCAGCTACTCTGTCCACTAATGGGCCATCAAATGACATCATCCCATTGCGATATGCTCCACCCTAAAAAGAAGGAACCGAACATCCTACGCACATACGAGAAGTGGAGAAAACAACACAAGACACCCATCCCCACTGTTGTCCAGAGGAAAGGAGCTCCACAACCACCGGATTCCCAGAGATAGACAGGATTTCTTCCACTTCAACCAAGACCACATCCATCGCTCCAGCAGAACTGCAGCCACTTCGTGACTGGATCGCTACCACCACCCTGACCAACAGGGTGTCGGGTTGTACTGTGACCTTGTCAGTTTAGTCTGGTGTTTTCTGTATTATTGCTTTTATTTTAATTTCTCCTATTAAATTTTAGTTCTGACTTGGAATCTCTAGCAATACTTTTTCTGTGGGGTTAATTCCTCCACTGGTTTGTTTCCAAACCAGTACACCTGCTTTTTGGTACCATGTATAAATTTATAAATTCACATGAAACTTCAATGGAAGGAAGATACATATTACAAGATACATACTAATTACAAGAAAGGAAACAGAACACTTATGAAAATATATGTAAGGCTTAAGAACTCTACACTCTGTAATTGCATCATTCTGCATGTTAATTACTGCAAGTGTGGGGTTTTTTAATAAATTATCTAGATGTTGCTTTATTTAGACTGATGTACTGATGTATTGCAAATCTGAGTTAAAAAGTCTAATAAAAGTTCAAGCTTTTTTTTTTTCAGCCATTCAAATACCTGGTGAACTAAATTGTAGCAAGTTCAAATAGAAGCAAACAGCTTTTGAAGTCACACGAATTTTCTTTCTAGCTCCTTTTCCTAATTCCTGAGCAATTTGCCAATCCATTATGTTACAGACATGACTGTCTTCTCCTTATCAAAATGCTGTTATTTTTTTTCTTCAGTTTTAGACTTTTAATCTGATTTGGAGAAATTGAATTTGAAAATATTTGAATCATTAGCAAATTTTTCTCTTCATCATGTAATTTTCATAGGTATGTTGATAAGCCAGAGCGAGACACAGGGAGTATATGTTTGTGTATGGACAGGTACACGTGTGAGTATTCTCTTCATGAAAGAATTTCTGTGATTTTTTTTCTATCTACTTACAACTTTAAATTGTTTAACTTCATACATTCAGCATAAAGGAAGAGATACCTGTCCAATTTTTACTTTACCTTGAAGTAAAATGAAGAAAATATGACCGTATATTTTGGTTGTTCTTTCACTGTCACATTTCTTTGACAGAAACCTTTAGCAAGAATTACAACATCCTTCACTATTACTGCACTCTTACGCTGACTTTTATGTCACTCTTAGTATAGTATTCACTAAGTCTTAGTTGATGCTGTCTTTCATATTTCCTAATAACCACTTCTTGACATTATAGGGAGCAACATCACAGTAATAGCAAGGAAGCAGCCAGTTCTCTGAGAAAGTGGGCAGTATCTCCTTATGAGGCGAGAAGTACAAACATTTTTTAATAGTTTTAACATTGATCTAGGATAGCAGAGCTTAGAAAAAGAATGCAAATTAGAATTTACAAGAAAAGAGATTGGTAAGTTTTGAATACTGCTAATGAAAAGCAAATTATGCATGAATCTTCCCCTCTTCTCTCACTCTTGAGATTCTGATCATATGAAAAATGAACCCTTAGGTGAAAAGAATGGAAGCTTTTGTGCCATTCATTAATCTCTTTAATGAAAATGCAATGAATGTGACTTTGTTAGTCCATTTATGAACAAGCAATTGTTTACATTTAAAAATAAATATATTTTACAGGAAAAATAATCATAAAACTTGAACACAGTGGATTTGAATAAAAAGACAGGAAGCAAAAGTAAGATTTTTTCATTTTCTAACAGCATGCTAATCACCTCAGTGAAAAATGTTTCTTTACTCTCGCTTTATTATTTTGTTTTTTTTTTTTAATTTTCCCAGTTTCTCTTCTATAGCACCCAAATATCTAAAAAAACCCCCCAAAAAAACCCTTATAGCCTTTACCACAATGATTACAATTAATACTACTGAATATACATCTATTATGGCAACCTATGAAAAGATACTTTTCTTAAGAAAAGTGAATCAACATATGAAAAAAGAAAAAGGATTATTTATACCTAATTATTCTGACACTACCAAAATACTGTAGATTTTTATTCTGCAGGTTTTTTTAGTGAAATGTGGTGAAAATAAAACCCAAACTATGAAAGGAATTTAGTGAGGTCAGTAGAATATTATTTGGCTCTTATGGTTGTAGCTAAGAGGTTAGCCAAATTTAGTAGTTGAAATTTACACCTAAGTTCAATTTCCAGGTGTCCTATCCAGCTTGTGGGGGAAGGAGGGAGGTGAATAAAAATTTCAGATATGCTAAAAAGACTTAATTTTCGACATTCTTTTGCTCCTATATATCTCTGAAATACCGTGGGACTGTATTTCCTGTGGAATTTGGCCATAAATCAAAAGGAATTGCTAGTATATGACTGTAATGACTAAAAGAAGTCACTAGAGGCAAAGCATCAAAACTGCTGCTCACACTAGTAAACAAAAAATCATCAACAAAAAGCCCCACAAAAAACCCAAAAACCTTTTAAAGGACCATTGATATAATTTCTCTTTGATGTTAGGACTTAAATTGATTCCCACTATAGTTTTACTAAAATTTTTATCTCTGTATTTTCATTGTATTCTCTCACTTTTGACATGTGCATATAATGTTAGACACATTATGAAAGTGTGCATGTTATAAAACTAACCATCTAACTTCCTTACATACACTACTATTAAATGATAATTTACCACCGTAGATCCTAAAATGTCTTTGACAAATTTTCTCAAGTTGGCTTTGCTTATGGAAACGTTGCTACCTTTCTCTTGCCCCATTGCATATCTGAGAAAAATAATCAAGATTTCTTTTTGCATATGACGTGCTGTTTAGAAGAGGATTACTATCTCAAGAGCATATATGTTCTCTATGGTCATTAAATTTTGGAAAACATTTTGATATACATTTAGAAGCTATTCAAGGGATATAGTGAATTGTGCCTTGTATGGGAAATTTCATAAAGGAGTCTGTAGTGGCAATTTATAAATGGATTTTCAATTGTGTGGTAATAAATCTAGGAATTACAGCTTCACCAGTGTTAAGGTCCAATTTATTAAGGTTATTTAGACACTCCTCTGCCCAAATCAAGGTGCAAATAGACCATCTGTCAGTGTCAATAGTATGGATTTTATTTGATAGTAAAGATGGAAGAGAGAGAGAAAGTAAGAGAAAGAAATAGAGAAAGAGGTGGGAGGACAGAAAGAGAGTGACGGACAAAGAAAATATCACCACTCCATGGATCCCACTGATGTTGCATTGATCCTCTTCAGCAGGTCTTCTTTTTGGTGAGAGCCCCCCAAAAAGCATAGAATTCCATGGGTTAATATATGTTTAGGCCAGGTAGGAAGATCCAGGCACCTCCCCTGGGGAGGGGGGCAGGTTTACCATCGTTTCTTGCAGCAGAGCCTGGATCAATTGCATCACTTCACATCACATACAGTCCTGTTGTGCCAGGCCTCAGGAATGAGTCTGGAGTGCACTTCAGGGGGTCTTTGGTGGATTATGACACCCCCTCAGCTGCCCCTCACGTGAATGTCCCATAGCTCTCTCGGGTTTGGGGGTTCCACAGCTGAGTCAGGGACGATGGGTGTTCATTGCCTCTGATCAGAGGTTACACCACACTCAAAGCCTCCTTCCCCTCACCTCAGTTGGGGGTGAAATCTGTGCAAACCTGCTCTCAGCTGTGGGCTGTGGCCTCCCCCATCCCAAAGCCAGCCAGGGATGGTCACCACAGCTGCTGGGTTTGGCTTTCTTGTGGATGCATAATCTTGTTTACTTCTCCTCAGACCTGAGATGATTGAACAATAGTGTTACCTTTATCTAATCTCAGCCATTTGGCTTACCTCCAAAGTTCCAGTCAGGCATCTCCAGGGAGGGGTGGTGGTCATGGCTTCTTTATACAGTTTTGCTATAACAATGTTTAAGGCATGAACTATTTCAGTCTCTGACAACCAGAAGCCTCAAATGAGAAGTCTTCTGAATGAGAACGAGAATGAGAACATCTGACTTTTCTTTAAGTACCTTCACATTCACAAAAAATTAATAGCAATTAAAAAAAAAAAGCACAAAACGAATTGGATTAAAGAATGCAAATTATTTGTGGCATGAGGTGTAACAATAATCAGTCTACTGGGATGGTTTTATTATTTTTCTGTGACATCATAAAAAGCAAGACTACAGTAAATTAAGACTTACTAGGAGATTCAGTGATTGAAAATACTGCCCCACGGCAGGGTTTTCCTAGAAGTTAGTTTTGTTTTCATGAATGCAGATCTGTCTAAATTAAGCTCCTCCTCATGAGAAGTTCAAGTCTCTCATGCTTTTGGTTGTCTGTCTTCCTTTAAGTAAGGACCATCCTCTATTTTTGTTCTTTGTCCCATTCTACCCTTCCACCATAACATATCAGATCTTCCTGCATCTACAGCGTGGTTATAAATTTGTCAATATTCTTTGCAAGTAAACCATCCAGAGCTCCTGATTAAACCTAAAATAAAAAAAAAAAAAACGAGAAAAGTGAGCTCTTACAGTATTTAGTATTTCTATACAAGCTTTATAGAAAACACAATAGTGGATCTTTGGTTACACTTTCAATCTGAACCACATTAGTTGAAAGTGTCTTCCATATCCACTTTTAGTGAAATCCCTCTTCTCTTTGAGATACTCATGAACAGTGGGAAAAGAGCCTTTTCTGGTCTTTCCAGAGTGCTAGCTTTAAGTGACATGGTTTTGCTGTTGCTATGAATTCAGTTATATATGCTTCAGTAAAAAGTAAAAGAAATCCAGACATGTCAGTGTCTGGATCAACAGCGACTATAAACAGGGGCAAGCATAGGCTGTGGCTGAACTGGAACTGTCATTCTGATAATGTATCTCAGGCAGGGACTCAAGGCAAAATGCAGAGGTGAAAAGGGACTCCTCAACCCGTGGAAATAAGACCCCAGTGGTGGTGACTCCAGGAGGAAGGCTCCAGGTGAGGCGTGTAAGGGCCATTAAGGTCTTTTAGCACACTCAAGACCCTGACAATTCTAATAGGGATTAATTTCAGTAAAAGTTCAGAATATCCCGCCAGTGTTTTATTATCGATCCATTTTTGAATCAAATTTATTTGGCTCAGTACTTTCCTGCAAAAGGGATATTTTACAAAGAATTAGTGGTGCTTGTTAATCTTTAGTGTCATTGAATATCCTACTATTGTGTTCCAAGACAGAGAACAAAACCTGTCAGAATATTCTGCCTGTGTGACAACATTGCATATGACCTTTAATTTGCTCCAGATACTGGAGTGTTTAGTCTGTTCACTTGTCACCTAAGGTCCTTGAGTTTCGCCTAGTTACTTTCCATCAGGACTCCAAACTTTAATTGTTATAGTTTCCAGGAAATCAAATTGTGCTGGTTTTCTGCCAGGAAACGAGAATATCAGTTATGCCAGAGAGAGAGATGTTCGAATGCTGGAATTTTAAATTATTACTACAGGGAGTGTGCTCTCAGTTCCTTAGCTATCACAGTAGTTCACACAAAAACAGGATACACTCAAGCACATATAAAAATAATACGGTAAGCAGAGAACAGTCTAATCTGACTAGTTAGAAAAAAAATCTAATAAAACATAAGTACCTCCTCAGAATTCACCCATAGACAACAATAGCCTTGAAGTGATCCAGGTCGAGCTCATCAGAAAATATTATGGCCCATCTTCCAACTGCTACTAGTCAAGCAATTAAAAAAACAAGTTAACACTAGAAGGCCTAGGTTCAAATTCTTCCTATGCCAAAGGTACTTTGAACTCTTGTGTCCCTACTTTCCAGAAGATTCAGGCAAATGTTGAGGTTTGGGATGTTTTTAGTAGGGACTTCCTATCACTCACACTGAAGTTATTTTGGTTTATTGGAACAATTAATATTATTTTGTTTAGGTAAACAAGGCTCATTTCTGGAGATTAAGGCAGACTTACAAGGGGAGAACCAAGTTCTATCTAGGGAACATGTAAATCTCCTAATAAATGCACACCAGTGTTAAAAAATTGTTTTGATATTGAACTATCCTCCTAGATGTAGGCAAAAGCAATGCTAAATAGGGCTAAAGATATGATGTCTGATTGTTACAGATGTGCAAATGAAGAAATAAGAGCTTGAGTACATGTCTCCTAAGTAGAAAGAGAAAGAGCTAATGAGCCAGATGTTTGTACTTGAAAGGATTAATGAGAATACCTCATTACTCTGATATCAAGACATCCCAAAACATCTTTCAAAGGACACACAGTATGGAGCAGTATGAACTGAACATATGCCTCAACTATTAACAGGAGCTGAGTTCTGCGCTTAGCACATGGTCATATGTAATTATGAATACTTGCTTAACTGAAAATTGTATGCAGTAGGAAGAGGCACAGTAAAGTTCATGAGGAAGCAGTGTAGTGGGTAAAGAGCAGAATTATGGTTTGAATTCCTGGATTGAAGTTTCTAGACTGTTGACTTCACTACACTGATGAGTGTTAAAAAAAGTCATGCTTCCTATTGCTTTAGCACACAAAAACAAATACCAAAACCTGAAGATCAAACTCAGCATCAAGCCAACCTTCATGCTGGCAAAATCATAAGTCACTTTAGTTCTTCAAAAATTCAGGAACAGGAACAAACAGTGGAAGCTTCTGCATTCTGTTTGCCAACAGTGAACCAAGAATCTCTGGAGATAAAACAGCACATGAATCATCAAAACCAGACAGTAGCAGGAACAGAGACTAAAAGAGCGAACAAAATTGATAAAAAGACATTATTTTAAGGCTGTAGTTGTCTAAATTCCAGCTTCACGCTCTTGGAAATGATCATATTTTTGATGGGTGTCTTTCCCATCTGTTTATTTAAAGAATGTATCATTCTCCTACTCTATCTTTTCAGACTTGTTTTACAGCTTCTGTGTCACTGGGGTGTGCTTTCTTTTCAACCTTGACATTTCTGAGTACTCTTTAAAAGCAAAAAGAAGTACCAGAGAGAGAATTTCTTTATGGTTTTGACAATGCCATTTACAGAACTATGATCAGCTTTTTATCTGCCTTTTCAAAGAATCAAGGAAATAAGTTTTTTCTTTTTTTTCATAATCATGTTCAGGGTTCATGATGAAAAAGTTACCTCTGACATCCTCACCATTTTTTCAGACATTTTGACATAAATGAGAGAAGACTGATTGCATTTTTGGTTCACATTGTACTACACTGCATATGACCATGTTGGAAATATGTTGCCTTATTATCTCTTAATCATGATATAGGAAATTCTGCTACAGTATTTTATCTTACTCATAACTTATTGTCTCACCAATCATCAGCAATCAAGTCACATCAAGCATTAATTGGTATAATTACTTAAATGACTGACAATAATTTCTACTCTTTTGCCTGTTCCTGTCAAGAAAATAAAAGAGATGACTCTTTCTCTCTCCTCCCCCCCTTTTTTTAAAATTTTTTTTTATTTCTCTACCTCACACTCATTGTTAAATAAAATCCATACTATTGACTTCAGGATATGAACTCATTTGCACCTTAATTTGGGCAGAGGCATCCCTAAATAATAGGATCTTAACAATCTCATAAACAATTTCTTGGTTTATGTTAAACAGAGAAGTTCCTCCTCCTTGACTACTTTCTGTCTTTTCCCTACATGAACCAAAGAAATCTGAAATTCTTGGCCATCATAAAGATGAATCTGTCTTTGAGTTGCTTTAGAACTGGGCACTAGCAGTGTGGCACATCCCTTACATAGAATTTGTTATTAGGGCAAAATCTCTATCAGGGAAAACAGCCTCTTAGATTCCAGCCAAAGTATTCCAGGCTGTTTCTTGGTTACGGTGACCCTTTCTTCTGTTTCACCATTAATCTGAAATTTTATTTTTCCTCAGAAATGCAGATGTAGATTCACTTGTTTAGTTAAATGTCTTTGTTCAACAAATGGCAGCAAGAAATTTGTTTCTCTTTGAAAAACCCAATATACCTATTACCTCTCCTCTGTGTACATATTCATATATGGGTTTCTACCTTCCTTGGTGAAGAGAAATCTGTTGGTCTCAAAGAGCTTTCAACTATTGACTTCAAAAAATTAGGTTGAATTGAGGTTTGGTGCTGGAGAATCAGTCACATTAAGTTTCATTTTCTTTAAGAACCAACTCAGGATAACAGATATATAGGATTTTTTTTTTTTTTTGTAGAATTCTTCTCTCCTTTTCTAAATATTTGAACTACAGCAGACATTTGGAATATCCTCATTTTCCAAGAGTTACAGGAGACATAGAATTATAGAATATTCTGAGTTGCAAGGGATTCACAAGTATCATCAAAGTCTGACTCCTGGTCCTGCACAAGTCAGCCTCAAGAAACCCACCCTGGACCTAAGAGCATTTCCCAAATGCCCGTCTCAATGCTCTTGAACTCCAGTTCTATGATTCCCCACCATTTTTGCAAAATATCTCTAATTTCCTGAACTATCTTCAGCCATGGTCTATCTGTGGAAGTGAATTATCCCAACAGTCCTTGTATTTGCTTAATACAGAATTTGCTGTCTATCTCTAATGAGTTTTGCCTGGGTATTAGTTGCAAACTCTGACATTCTGTAGTAACATGACTGAAGGCACTGAAGTCCCCACACTTGGTAGAGGTGACAGCCCAATCAACAGCAATCATCCAGAACACAGAAAGACAACCTTCCCCCTGCAGGAACACCATGCAAAGTGTTTGTGTTCATGTCACAGCCTAACAAACAGAAGGTAACTTAGTGCAAAACACACAAGTTCCTTTTCAACCAGGAAAGTTTTATCTTTCAACTGTATATAAACAGATAATAAACATTAAATCACAATAAGGTAAAACTCTTCAGGTCACAGTATTTTCTCCTACAGACTTCAGTTTAAAAATCTGAAACAAAAGACTTTGCTCTTCAGGCAGCTCCTCTTCCACCCGTGGGTGACCTGTTTGAGACTGTTAATATCTTTTTTGCTAGGGTCAGGACACAGCAAAGCTCTACTGTTACTTTTCCCTAATGTTTTATAGGATGGGATGCTTTAACCAGTTTTGAGTTCTGTTATGAATATGAGAGATTTTAAATGGGTTTTAGCTTTCTTGGAGTGGCCTGCACTCCAAAACCATGTGTTCTCTCTTTAGTTCTTTAATAATGATTGATCAGGATTATTACAGTATGGATTGATTTATTGCAATAGTCACAAGAAAACACATATAAGACCAGAATTTAAACAGAATTGATTACTACACAGGATAAGCAAAGATACTACTAGTAGATTATAGAGTGCACAATAAAAAGGTACCTATATTATAGCTAGCAAAGAAATAGTAAGATTAGAAATTAATGTAACTTACCAATTCTTTTCTCTCAACTCCCAGAAGACAAGAACAAAACGACATACTGACGTCTCTAGTATGTCAGAGAGAACAGTTTGTATGCTCCGAAGATTATACAAATGATTGTCTTATTTTTGGAGCTTACAGTGGTCTTTTATATTGTAAAATCCTTGTGTCTGTCAGTCGTAAGTTTCAGCTTATCTTTGTATATTCTGCCTTCCCAGTAAAGATCTTACGGGTGGCTGAAGGTGTTTATTGGCCCCTATGAGTCTCCTTTCTGTGGCACCGAACCTGGCGCGGGAGACTGGGCTAAGAGGAGAGTATGCATTCCTTGGTTATGCATCAGTTTAAACAGGACAGCATAGACTAGCTTTTTGGTGACGACTGGGGGATTACATGGTCCTGCCACAAGTTCCTGCCCAGGAAAAACTGTTTTTACCATTAAAAGTAATGAACAACAAAAGACAAGTAAAATGAGAAAGTAAAGAGAAGCAAATATCTTATCAATATGTTTCTGACAATGCTGTGGTGCTTCAGTACATGGTATTCAGGGCCAGGCTGAGGTGGATCCAGCAGAGCCACCAGAGGTCCAGAGTAGCTGCAAGCCCCAGTCTTGGGAACACAAGTCTCACACCTTTGGCAACACAAGTTCTCATTGCCTCCTATAAATTCTAACTGAGAAAAGGCAGGATTTCCTTTTCTAAAGTGTATCCCTCCATCATGTTTCGTTATGATTTCACAAAGTGAATGAAATTGTTTTTTGGATGAAGAGTATTTTACCCAGGTGGTATTGTTGTGCTGAAGGACACAAACAAGGAGATGTCAAACTATTGTGCTGAAATGATCTAGCAGAGCACTTCTGACAATTTCACTGCCTTTTTCTTAGGATGGCACTCAAAGTCAGGTCTGAATAGGCAGGAGCTCCTGTCATGAGCCTTCCTCATGTGTTTAATAATAGAGTATAATGAGCTGTGACTGAGTGGACAATAGAGACAACCCACTGGGTATAATAAACCAGGTCAAACAGGGGAAGAAAAGAAAGAAGAGACCACGGTGAGCCTAGATGTTAGCCACAGATCAAGTGGCAAGAGAATGATGCCTTAGCATTTTGGAAACATATACTGTGATATCGTCATGGACTGATTTGACTGGCAGCTTGTGTTGACATCTGCCTATAGAAGCCCTCAATAGTAAAAATTAATGAAATATCATTACTTGGCCAAGCACCATATACAAGCAAATAGCCTGAGGTGAAGCAACTTTACATTGGTGCCAAGCAACTGCCCAGAGCCTGACACTGAGACTAGCTGTAGGAAGTGCTGCAGTTTCCCTAGATTTGACAACCACAAGTCTCTGGAGAGATGTATAGAGCAGTTTACAGTTACTGCAGGTGGGAGAGTGCAAAGATTTTTCCTGATACAGGTGGTCACTTGGACCACTTAATAAGTTAAGCTTAATGTCATGGTTACCTGATGTTCCTGTTTCTGTTTCTCTTTAGTTAATTTTGCTATATTTGTTTCAGAAAAAAAGATGTATTTTCTAGACCCCTTATATATTCCCTTTAAAGGGAGCCTTCTATGAAACAGCTGGTGTCTTCTGAGGTCCGAGTTGGGTACAAAGTTACTACTGTTCTTCATGTATACTTCAGCAAGTTTGCTGTTTCAAGGCTTCTTTTCTAAATTAGGTTACCTTTTCAATATACTGGTATTTTATCTCATCCTCCTTTCCACTCTCTTCAGCAAGTCATAAATATTTATGGTTTGTGACTCCCGAGGAAGATACAGAGAAAATTCCTGGCATTTAGAAATGGATTTCAGTGGAATGTACATGCTCATGATTCTTCTTATTTAGTCTATTGGGAACTGGATTGTGATTAGCACTTGAAAACATATAGCAACAAGTGGCTTAATCATCTCTGTGTATTCTACTTTTAACTAATTATACAACAACAGAATAATTCAGGTATCAACAAAAATAAGGGGAAGAAAAAATTCCTTTCTGGACATCCTGCTGGTAATTTTTCCAACATTAAAAATATTTCTATTTAAATTCATTAAATTTGAACCCCCTTGACAGTAATAAAATAAACAGTAAAATTCTCTTGAGAAAATCAGAGCAGCTTCATGAATCCTGACTGAGTTGGAAGGAGTGGAACTTGTTTTTACTCTAGCCATGCTCTAAGTCAGCACACTGCAAAAGATATTTTTACATTACAAAATTTGTTCCTGAAAGACACTTTCTCAAAAATTTGTGGAGAACAGTTTTTCAAGTGGTAGACAGTTTCATTTTTTTTTCTGAGGCTTCTAAATGTATCTCCCTGGATTTGAGAATTCCTTTACCTCAAAGGAACTTATGTGGGGAAAAGTAAAAATGTATTTGAAATTAAATTAGGTAAATTACTATGGATAAGGACAGTCCATTATCTCTCCAGAAATGGAAAGCAATAGCTTAATATAATCTTGACCATCTCCCACACAGTAAGAAAAATGTGCCAGTAGGTTAGCAACTGAATAGTGAAAGGCAGTAGGTACAATTTTACAGTGTTTCCTTGGAAAAATAGCCCAGTTCTGCAATAGTTTTTTAACTCATATCTCAAGTTACCTTATATTTTATAATTTTCTTCACATACTTTACAGGAAGAAAGACTGCTCAATCATTCCTGAAACCAACTTAGTCAGGCACAAGGTCTGTGATTGTTGGTGTCGTCCTGTGCAAGTCCAGGAGCTGTAGTCAGTGATCCCAGTGTAGGTCCCTTCCAACACAGGATATTCTATGATTCTGTGTTTGTCAATGCCACTAGTGAGTTTAAATACCTGTTCAGGAATCTTCTATTTTCTTTTCAATTTTTTTGCTTAGAGCCTGCTTAGTTATTCTTCCCAGACATTCCATACATCTGACTACTGTCTGTTCTTTCACCTGTGGCTGGTTCCTTCAAGGGGAAGAGAAAAAATTATTAAACCAAATGGCTTTATGGGAAATATTACATACATAGAATATCACATGAAGTCACAAAAGCACCACAGTAAAAATGAAGACATACAGTTATTGAAATCAAGGCAATTTTTCCTCAGAAATAAAATTATTTAGTGCTATTGAATATTTGCAATATCAGCTTATATTCCTAAGTGTATCATTGAACTCCAGAGTGCACAGGTATAAAAATTACCTTTAGAGAAGGGTATCAAACTGCTTCCTCAAAATGTTGTTTATATAATATGAAACACAGTATATTTTTCCTGTGACTTCTTAACTCTTATGTGGTTAATACATGTTAGAATATTGAATTGTGTTGGCTCTTAACCAAGATTTGCAGTGGTACAAAAGTAATATTAGCCCTAACTATTATTAGTATTATTGTGGTTATTTTGATTTAAATTTTCTTGTAGCTTACTAAACCAACAGTAAATCTAGCAACAACCCTAATACACTGTTTTTCATCCTTCTTTCTAAAGGGTAGGTTAGTGTAGTTCTATGGGTAAAACAGGAAGCTTCATACTTATACTTAGTATCATTTGTTTATCTTACAGATAAACAATTCCCAGATTTTTTTTACAGATTTTTTTTTGCATATCTGAAGACCTAATATATAATGGAGTTTATCATCCTAAACAATACATATTGTAATTGGTAGCTGAACTGGAAAAAGCACATAAGTACAAGGTTATTGGAAAGACAGATGTGTACTAATGAGGCAGTTCAGGATCTACTGATCTAGCAAGGATGGGTTTAGAAAACACACACAGATTTTTCATATTTTGGACCCACCCTAGAACCCATTACTTTTACAACACACTAATTTCTTATTCAATTAAAACATTACTGAAGAAAGGTACAACTTCAAGGCCAGTGTAGGTAAGTTACTCGCATTCCTTCCTCAAGCATGCAGTTTCTAGGTACTCTGTCACCACTGAACCAGGCTTACTATAGTAATAAATACCTTTCAAATTAGTACAAGTACCTTACTGGTACCTTGGGGTACCAGGAATTTACTACATGGTACTTTCTGCTGAAAACAAAATTAGCATTTCTGTCCAAGGATATCAGGTTAGGCTGCCAGATGGTGGATTAAGAGATCTTATTAAATGTGTCCAGTATTGGAATTTGAAAGTCTTTCAGATGATACTGTACACTGCTTAGTAAGCTGATAAATGACAAATTGCAAGAGACAGCCTGAAGCTTCTATATCATCAAAAGTGATAGGTTTAGAAATTGGTCATGTTGTGTTAATGGTGTTTGTTGAAGATAAGATAGAGAAATCAAACCTTTTGATTCACGGATTCCGTGATTGCCAGCAAAGGGCAGAAGTTTCCCCTTGTCACCATTTGTAACTAGAAAATATATGTTTTTTTCACTTCCTCAGAAGCGTTATATATTGATTCCACCTAGAAGCAGGGCATCAGAAAAGATGTGATGGATGGCATTAGGCCATTTAGCAAGTCCTTTAACTCATGGTAGTCCTAAGTTCTGCCTCTTAGGTTTCAGAATCAGACCAAGATTTTGAAGATGTTTCCCTGACATCAGGAAGACCATTATGGATCATGTGGGCTCACCTCATCGTTTACTTCTTGTCATTTCAGGAACTCAGGATGTTTGCAACTTCTTTGTCCTCCACCTCTTAGGTTTGGGTTTTGTTTTGGTTTTATTTTCTGTTATTCACCCCTGCATCACCTGAAAACTCCTAATTTTAATATAATTTGTTTCCAGTAACAAACTTGGTTTATTGCTCTATTGGACTTCAGTCTCCCGGGTATCTGAGATTATTTTTCAGGTAGGATTCAACTGTCAATTTTCCCTTGAAAAATGCTTTATGAAAAGGCAATGGCAAAAGTTTTCCAACACGAGGTGAAATGACTAATGGTAATAAAATATGAGTTTTTCAACTACACTAAAGCTGAATGGGAAAAACAGTTCACATTATCACATAGAGGGAATTTGTTGTGAACAAGAAAAGACAAAGTTTTTGTCTTTTGCTGAACTGGGAAACAATTCTATATTGGTGGATTCCAAAGACATGGATTTTTTACCAGTGGATTTAATAGAAAACTCAGGACAATTAGATGGATATAAACAGGGAAAAATTCAGTGTAATAACAGTTGTCTTCAGGCCTCCATCTTATAGCAAAACATAACATGCTGTTAAAACACTTGGTTGTTAAATTTCAAGGCCTTAAGGATGGAATATTTAACAAATTAGTTTAGTAAAATTGCTGTCCACTGTACAGTGAGGACTTCTTGGACTGCTGAGAATAACTTAGTCTTCTAAAAAAGAAACAGATCTGGTATGGCACTTCATTTCTAAAAAATCTGAAATACTTGAAAAGCTCTATAGAGATAGGAGTGGGATGGAGTCATGAGACCATATTATCTGTCCCACTCTGTGCATAGAAGAAAGGAGAAGATCTATCAAAAGAAGTGAATGTATTTCCATGCTTTAGTGGCAGGTTGAAATAGTCTGTTTCCCAAGAGTATCAGAACTCAGCAGGATCAATTAAGTATTCTCCTTCAGGTATTCCTAAAGTACAAATTAGTAGTTTAGAGATTAACAGACTTAACTTTTACTCGGAAGCTTGATTTTATCTTTCAACAGACTCAGATTCTTTCTAGGTATTTTTTATGAAGGGGGGGTTGATTAGCCTATGCTCACTGTCCATGTGGTTCACACCTTTCAGAATATTATGTGCTTTTTTTTTGGCAAATATAACAATCTATAATATACAAGCTAAAATAAAAATCCTAAAGCCCTTTCTATTTCCTGTACTGTAGAAAACAAAGGCATTAATGAAATATGAAAATGCTGTTGCAGTAAATCAAGAAAAGGCAAAGTAATGACCTCTCAAGTTTAGAAATAAAATTAATACATGAAGAAAAATATCTTTGCCCTCAAAATTGATATTACACATTGTGAGGTTTAAAAGAAATGTAAATGTAAAGAAAAATGAAGATCAGAAGGTATGGCCTAAAATTTTTCTAACTTTCATAAGCAGATCTCCTCTCAGTTCGGTTACGAACAGACACGAACAGACATGAAGCCAGCCTTTCCACTCCTATAATGCCATTGTGACAACACCATGCCTGTATTCATAGGAACACTCTAAAGATTTGCAGATTTAGACTATATTGAGACTCTTTTCCAATAAACTTTGTTACTTTCTCCTTCACAAATCTGATTCCTTCAAAAATACATTAAATTTTACCATCAGATTTTTTAAATCGGTCTAAAACATTTCAACTTCTGTCATTAACTAAAGAATTGAAACTACATGGATTTGAGCCAAACTGTAATTATTTTTAATGGTCATTTAGAATAAACATATTTTTTAGCACTGTGTTAATTTGATCATTTTCATGTGCTCCAAATGATAGTCTCCTACAAGCAGCCATGAACACAAAGCTTGTTTTGTTTTCAAAACACAGCCTTGTTTTTCAAAGTAGCAGGCAGGCTCAACAATTGTTTGGGGAATTATTCTCTGAAAGGAAAGTAGCAGAAGTAGTGATGTAAAGAATGTAAAAAATTGGGCTAAAGCAAAAGAATGCAAATAGGATGTATAAAAGACATGTAAGCTGTTCCATAAATAATCACATGGAAAATATACATAATGAAAAACTGTGTATTTTAAACCTAGCAAAAGATCTTAAAAAATGGTGTAAGACTCAAAAAATGGGAAATGAGGCTGACAAAGAACTGTTCATGATGAAAGATTCAAGTAGAATCTTGCCAATGTACAAGGCTAAGATATTTTAAAAATTGTGCTGTAAAAGCACAAGCTAGATGCTGAAGGTGGAAAAATCCCTACTGTGACTGTAGACTAATGGACTTTGGACTTATTTTGCTGAGGAAATAAATATTGTTTGCCATATTCATTACTGTGTGCCATTTAATTAACTGTGAACATAATCATTACGTAGCCTCCTGTCCGTGTCCATTATATAATACATGTGCATACTCAGAGATATGTTTGACTTAGGATCAACAGCTTTCAATTAAACTCTTCTCCACTCCCCTCAAAACAGACGCTAAAGTGAAGCACTACTGTATGCAAAAAAGTTTACCAAGAACCAGTGACTCGAAGTTTGTGTGCAGCACCCAAATATATATATAGTACATTTTAAATACAATTGATTATTCTGAATAGCTAACATCCAACTTCTGAACCTCACATATTTTTCTTTCAAAATAAGGTTTAATGTTATTAAACATGTCATTTCAAGAACATCTTTTTTTAGTTTTATTTCATGACAATTCCAATCTGACCTCAAATAGGGGGAAAAAAATCTGTCCATTTAAACAGGAAGAAGAATCAGAACTGATTTGCCTCAACCAGTGGCAGTTCAAATCAGCACAGTATAATAAAATACTAATTTTCATGTCCATACTTTTATTATATCTTACGTGTAATTTAAGAAGAATGACAAGGAAATATTTTCACACTACCTGATATTGTATCATCACACATAAATCAAGACTATCTTAGAGTCATAGAACAAATGGCGAGTTAACAAATGGTTATACTATAATGATAAAAAATGAAAGAGGATCATGATCACCAAGATAACACTTTTAATTTCTGATCACACCTTCTCTCTTGAATGAAGTTTAAAAACCATTTTTTAACTTGTGAAAGTATGGCAGACTTTCTTAAATATATAATCTGGTGTATTTTCACACATTAAAATATTCCAAGGCAAACAAACATTTTAATTGAAAGGGAAAAGAAATAACGGGCCTAGATTTCTATCTTTCATCCCATTCCTACTGTCAGCCCTGATTGTATAATGAAATTTGTGTTTGTTTCCAAAACACATCCAATATTCATTGGAAATAAAATTGTCTGAAAATGGGCTCCTACTTGGGCTCCTACTCCACACTGGAAAGGTACAAAGAATTGTGAGCTTCTCTTCTCCAGCTGTACAGTTTAGGAAAGTGAACATATGTAGTTTGTTATTAAAAAATATTCACAGGTCTTCTTTCTCTTACTGGCACCAGCTCTTATTTCTACCAATTTCCCTTTGAAGAAGGAAGTACTTACGTGTTGTGTAAACAGGTCATAGGCTACAAAAAGGAGAAGCCATGCAGAATAGAAAAAAACTGATGAAAGAAAAACAGAAGGCCACTTCAGGACTTCTTTTGCTTAATTTTTTTCTCCCATTGAAAAATGCGTCAACTGAACAGGGATGATGCCTTGAAAAATGTCTAATCTATATCTATTCACCTCATATTCCTTTTCTACTATATTTGGAAAAAAAATTAAAAATAACATCTTTTTATCATCCCATTTGACTCTTTAAGCACTTATAAATACCATTTAATGGCAAGTCAAAGATTACTCCTCTGTACATGGAATTGATTTTCCTTATTCATCTTGTGGTTTTGTTTGCTTTGAACACTTTTTTGCCCTTCACTTATAGAGCAAATCTAGAGAATATTTATTTCCCCCTGTTATTACTAAGAAAAGGTTAAGGAAGTATTCTTCAATGTATTTGTGCAGATGAGTCTTGGTCGAAGTTTATCTCCAATGTAACCGATTAGAATTAACTGAGATTTTTTTCTTTCTGCACCAAAGACTTGACATTTTATCTATGTGCACAGTGGGTTTAGTGCACATTCTTTTTTATAACCACGGAGTTCCACCCAGATCCTCTGTGTTTTCCCAGTGATATAAAGTGTCCTCTTGTTTCTTTTTCAGTCTCAGTTATAGTAAAGTGAAACTTTACTAATGCTCAGTCACACCATTACAGAAACAGTACACAAAGACAAAACTCTCCCAGCTCAGTGGAAACTCCCACAGAAGAAAGTCAGTCTCTCAATTCTTACATGAGCACCTACAATATCATTGCTCCACTAAAAATCTTGGGGCTCTGAGTGATAACCTGGCATCCACATATTTCTGTGTCCTGTGTAGAGCTTCCAGCCCTTGACAAGTAACTAAGAACTCTTTAATGCATCAGAGAATGGTATAGTGCTATACCATTGATGACGACGACAATGATGATTATAGTAATACTATACAAAGGTTTATTATATATAAATAGCTGTATGGTAAGTAGCTGTGTCTTAATGAAAAGAATGATAATGGAATTGCACTTCATCTTTTGCTCAAGTTCCAATTAACTTGTGGTTAATCTGGTACATTGGTACCAGAGAGAACTACTTGTTTTTACATCTTTCGTAGCTTTGCTCAATCTTAACTTTTGGAGTGAAAAGGGAGGTATCTCTCATTACTGTTTTGACTAGCCTGACGCTGGGCAACCTTCTTATGACTAATTTGCCACAGAAATGGCAAGGGAAAATGACCTGCAATCTTCACCCTAAAAAAAATCTTGACCTGAAGCTGGCCACCGACATAAATGTCTTCTTACTAAAAACCAGGAAAAAAGGAATGGAGCTACCATAGCAATAAACAGACCTGAATTTTTGCAGAGAAATATAGTATATGCGAACTGGAAATTTGAACTGGAAATGTGAACTGGAAATTTCAGGCATAACAGATAAATGTAGTAAAAGAGGGGTGGACCTAGAAGAGACCTCATGTAAATCAAAGAGGAATGGATTATGAGATTAATTGTGAACAACATTTGCTTTATTTCTTTCTATATTTATTGGCTATAGTAAATATTTGAGAGGATGTCTCTAGAAGTGAGGAATTGCTCCTTTTCCTAGGTTTGGCAGAGAAAGCTTAAGAGAAGGAAGTTCAGAGACATCTCAGGAAGGGTCAAATAGAAGAAAAGAGTCAGCAAGACACAGGGAAAACAACTGGGAACCAGTGCAGAGTAGTTACCTCTGCACTTTGGGTAGCTTTTATAGAGTTTGCTGCAACTCAGTAAGCCACTGAGACCTCTGATAGTCTGAATGCAAAGACACACTCAAAGAAATATTTATAAACCTTATAATACTGGTATTCATTTGACATAGTTTCTTTGAGTGTTTTTTTATTTAGAAACTTAAAATATCTTAGTTTATATGCCAAGTCATGCTGTTTTACCTGGAAAATTTTCTGGCCTTTTTTGAGATTCTTAGTGTGAGGGAAGGACAGTCAGATAAAGCTCAACCCAGGACTAATAGTAATAGTATTAGATGATGAAAAAACATCAGCAGAGGCAATAGTCTGCTGCCTAGGTGGTGATAAACACTTAGAACACATTAGTAAACATCTTGCTATATATAAACTGTAGATCGTCTGTTTTACTAGTTTCTGTAACTATTGATTTTGGTTTGTGTGATTGTCCTAGGAACCCAAAATCCTTAAGGCATTTATGCATAAGTAAACTCCACACAAAATATATACAAGCTGCTGGTGACAATCAAAGAAATTGTCTTTATGTCTGGTTCAAGTTGTGTTCACTGCAAATAAAGCAAATGTCACTATAGCCCATCAAGAAGATTTAATGCATTTTTTTAAATTGATGTACATAAACAATTGATTATAATAAGATTTCCATTAACTGTAGTAAAAGTTTCAAGAATATATGGCTGATCTTTGAAGGGTGGGACATGAGTTCTTATTTAAAGCCCAAATGTTTAAAAATTTAAAAATGGAAGGAGTGATAATACTATAATATATTAATATCAGAACAATATGCTTGCACTGAATTAAATAATTAAGCAAGAAGTAATACGTAATACAAAAATCCAAATATCTGAAAGGTCATTGAAATGCAATAGGAAATCCTGAGAATATAAATTTTTCATAAAGTTAGAAAAATTAGAATGTATTGCCCATTTGATGAGTGCTGTTTAGAGAAAGTTCTCTCTTCTATAGTCAAGGCTCATCACCAGGTGGTTCGAGCCAGAGCTTCAGCTATCAAAATGAGATGATGTGTATGTGAGTCAGCATCATCTGACTTATGTTTCTTCACTGAGTATGCTCTGTATTGCTTTTATAAAGTGGTTTGGTCAGTCTAACATATAAGGTACTATAGCTCATATTCTCCAAGCTATTATTCTTTTTTGTTAAGTCCATGTAACATTTATTATGTACTAGCTATTTGAAGGGAAGTAAATATAGTATCAGGTTTATAAACCTAATCAAAATCCACCTATCACTAATGTCACATAATAAATACAGAATAAAAAAAAAAGGAAAAATTTTGAAGGTATTTAAAAAAACCCAACCAACTTCTGTATTGGACTTCATTTTTCATAGCACATTTCAATAACATCATCTTTATAACATTAATCATAACAATAACATCATTTCATAACATCAGCTTTAGTGTCTGATAAGTCATAATAATTGAGTCTCTTTTCCTAGGGTATTATGCTGAGAGTTTGTGGTAAAAAAAATCAGATTTTTTTATTTGTTTGCCTTTCCTTGAACGGTGGTTTTGATTTAAACAAAATGAATGTAGGGAAATTTAAATGGAGTTTTTTTCATTATTTTCATTATGCACTGCAAAACCAGAAAGAGCCTATTCTTGTATAGGAAGTGTGCTCATGGGAAAAAGGAGGAAATATTTTTATGGTAAGGTTCACTAGTGACCAAGAATCAATCAAGTTTGATTCTTGCATGCTTAATTTTATTGCTTTTACTGAACCAAACTGTGTTTGCTTTTAGATGAGAGGGACTAGTTGAGAAATTTTATGTGAAGTAGAATGTAAGCAAAGACCAAATCCACTTATATAGGAATGTCAATTTTACAGGGAAGATGAATGCATATATTAAATGTTTAATATGTGCATTATATTTCTTTAATACCTCATAGCAAATTTAACTGTAGTTAAACTGATTTCTCTCCAGTTAAAAAAAAAAAGTTCAGTAGGCAGTTTAAAAAAAGGTATTTGCTTTAAGGCATTCTATAGAAACATGATGGGTCTCAGAGGAAACATTTAGCAAAGTGCTAGGTGAGAATTATTCTATTTGGTCATATTAATGTAAAGGACACATGAGTGGTTTACTTAGGGCTCCTCTTACACAGTTATGCACGAGGTTCAAAAATGTGCAGCAATTTCTAAGAACCAACAAGATATACAGCAGCTCCCTCGTGCAAACAAACAGACATGACACTGAGGAGCTAACATAATTTCTCACTTTGTCCCAGAAAATTATTTGCCATCACAGGCAAACAACAGAATTTTCAGCCTCATTCTGGATATGGGAGAAACTTGCTAGCTCGAAGTCAGTATGGAATCAGCAAGGCTATCTTCATATTACATTTATACCATTTGAATTTTTGTAGTCTGAAGTCTCTCTTGGTCCCCAAGTGTTTTAAATTTGCATATAAATAAGTCATTTTATCAAAGAAAATTACTGGGAGTCAAGCCATAATGTACGAAAGTAACAACATTTCAAAAAAAATATATATTTTAGGATACTATATTTACATTTGGAAATCTACAGTTGAAAATAAAGTAGTAAAAGGCCTGTAAGTTATAACCATTAGTTCAAAGTAAGTATTTTAACTTCTCAATTTCCAGAGGCAGTTTTCTTGAAAGAAAAATAGATGAAAGACTGGTATTGGCACCCCAGAATTTCAGTAACTTTCAGAAGTTCAGAAGTGGATTTTTCTTCATATGAATTCAAGGTCTATCAACTTACATAGACAACTTCTTGATAATTATTATTTACTTAATTGTCTAAATTGGAACTTCTCACTCATCACTGTTTAGAAAACAACAAAACACTAATTAAGTACCTTCCTTTTCAGCATTCAAGACAGTGATGAGATTAGACAGTTTTTCTGTAGTGAAGATTAAAGGCTGTTTTCTGTAAATTTGAATGTTTAGTAGTACCCCATTTAAGATCTGTCACAGTTTTTAACTGAATTTTGTAAAAACTGCAATTTCACTTTCACTAATGCTGTCTAAAAATGGTGACAGAGAAAATTAAAATCAAATACATGAATTAGGATAACAGCTACAGGTTATACAATGAAGTAGCAAGGTACCATCTAATCTTAGCCTTCAGTTTTTGGGATGGGGAGAATATTCATATTTCAGTTTGAAAATTTCCTTCCCTCTCTGTTACTGTTATTTTTGAGAAGTTTAACAAAATAATATTGACTATTTCCATCCTTTTATACAATTTCTCGGTTAACTAGCTCATCAACATTATTTTAACTAATCTAAAGGAGATGACACTGCTTTACTCTTTGCAGTTTTCTCCTTTTATATTATGCCTGATCTTTTCTTCACATATTATATGCCTCTGAGAGAAAGATTATGTATAATTTTTAAACTGCCAATGTAGATCGTAGACAACTCTTTGATACATTTGTCAGAAATCAGTATTTTAACAGATTATATTTTAAATAAATCTGGTTCTGAAAATAGTTTCCTACCTTCATGAACTTTGGACTTGAATATTTCACTAGCTGTAGCTAAGAACAACTTCTCTTTGTTTCAAGTATTGACAAGAAATTAAAATGACCATTTCTTAGGTCAAAAAAAATTCCTGTAATTCTCAGTTAGTCTTAAAATTATTCGTGCTTTAGAAGAATTATGCCATTAGTATAATTCTGCCACTTCTACACTCTGTTTAATGGAATTTTATGAAAGGCTGAATGGTTAGAGTACTAGGGCTTGTTAATACTTTTAAAATTATTTTTGAAAAAGAAAAATGAAATATCAGTTTTGTCATTGTACTGTCACCAGTGCTGTAAAATAGGGAGATTAAATCCATTATGGTTACTTATACCTTCTAGAATGGGAGCACACTAATTAAGTTGAAAAAATCTATTTGAAAAAACTCTGAAAAGTGTAGTCTAAAACTAGTCTTGGAAGACTTATGGTTAAAATCACTGTTTGCTTCAGCCTAGAAGGATGAGATAGGAGAAAACATATGTAGATACATCTGAATTAAAAGAGTTGAAACAATAGGGTGAAGATCTTCTAGTTGAAGGTGTCCCTACCCATGGCAGGGGAGTTGGACCTAGATTATCTCCAACCCAAAACATTCCAAAATTCTATTATTCATTCTATGATTCTATTATCAGAGAAGTAGGGTGCAGATAGGCCTCTCTGTTCTCATTATACTAGTTTGCATCAAAATCTAGGAAAGCTTCAAAAGTTCATCACTTCTCTGTAGCTTGAAAATTAATGTACCTGCAGGAGTGCAGAAGCCTCAGTGTCCAGCTGCCTGCCTGGCCAGCATTGTGGTCAGTCCTCTGCCTTTGTGCCTCATCAGATATGCATGACAATGACATCTGAAGGAAAACATTCTCCTCTCTGGTCTCTGCATGACTTTTATCGACTTTGTTTTGTGCAGAATTTGCTGGACAGTTAAGACTAATGGCTGTATAATCTTACAAATTTCAGAGTGACTGCATTTGCAAGACGTCGTTAGACAGTATGAGCATCATGCTCTGTCATGCTCTGACGCAAAAGGAAGTGACAGATCAAGACAGCTAGTTCTGCATCAAGAAGGGTTACATGGGATGATGAGCTCCCTGGAAAGCAGTATGCTTTAAGGAGATAGACTTGTTTTTTGAGTGTGAACCTCTTCTCTGCAGATATTATTTTAAAATTTATTCCTTTTAGTAAATTATTTAAAAACATTCACTGACTGCTCCAGAAACATAAACAGGTAAACAAACTGCTTTTAACTTGAAGGAATTTCTAGTTCATTGTTCTCATTTTTTGGAATAATTCTCTACTCCTACCCTGCTAAGGTAAAAACCCTTTTTTGTTGTAGTAGCTGCTTTAATAAGAGAAATTCCATATTTTTAATAAGTTCAGTAAGTGTAGTATACTGCACTGACTAATGGTATTGGTCTAAAATTCTTCACAGACATACAAGATTGTTATTTTAATTCTGAAATAATGTAATTCAGCTGAATCTCACTGAGGTTTAGGCCTCAAAAAACACCTAAGGAAAGAAGGAATTTATATGATATCTGATGTTGAAAATCTATGATACATATTAGCACGGTAGAAAACTAAATCTGTTCTGCATGTTTTATTTACTAATAGACAAATATTCATAATATTTTTTAATTTTCAATTTCAATTTCAATTGTCATATTTCTTCTCATCAGCAGAGAGCTACCATTAATGGAAAAGATAAGATACAAATAATAAAGGAGATTAAATTAAATAGAATTTATAGCTTTAGGCAATGTTCCAGAATGTGGAAAATAACTGATCTTCTGTACTCAAAGTGTGCTTTACATCAGAATTTTAGGTTCAAGGATGTGAGAGAAAGTGGTCCATAAAGTTTGTTTTTACTAATATTAAACCTAGTGGTTGTTCATCATTCACAAGGACCCTTGATTACACAGACACTGAAGGTTTAGTAGTTATCTGGGAGGTTCCATTTTCTTAGCAGTCCATGCCAACTTCTCTTTAATTACTGAAGAGGTTAAAACAACAAAATCTGACAGATTGTTAGCTGAACTCAACCCAGACAGATGGCACCATACTATTCAAGCCAGTTTTGTGAAAGTTCTGCTGCACCATATGCTAGAATCAGTTCAACAGCTAATTAGTCCTTTTTACAAGACTATCATTCTCTCAAGGAAATTTCTTATGGACGGGTCACAAATACAGAGTTAGAAGAAAGAAAGACTAAAAACCAGAATTGCGTATACCCTCACTGACTTTTCTGCTCCAGTCATAAATAAAGGTTAGAATGGTCAGGCATCTTGAATAACCTTTCAGCTCAATCCCAGTAGTACTGACATTCCCAAGCTGTATTTGGAAAATAAATATTGAATGTTGTAGTGAATTAGAACATTTCCCCTTCTTTTTCTTAGCAGCTGTGTGGTAAAGAGTGGAATAAAGCTGACTATGCGACTGAGTTCCTGTCTATTAAAATAATCTAATTAAAATAAAAGAAATTGCAACAGAGATTTTAAAAAGTTTAGAATTACCAGCTCAAGAAGAAAAGTGATTATAATAATCATGAAGCATAGATTATTTTCCAATAGTCTTAGACATTAACTGTAGTTTACCAGGACAAAAAACCAAATAAAAAACAAACCAGCATCAGAACACCAATATCTTCATAGGGTAAAAGCAAGAGAAAGGTGAAGAAAGATATTATGATATGCTAATATTACACTATCTGCTACCCCCTTTCCTGTGATTCTCTGAAGTCAGATTTTTTAAGACTTATCTATTCAATTAGACTGTTGAGGTTCAGGCTTTACAATTTTGCTCTCTGAGTCATGCCTTCTGTGTAACTTAACTGATACGCAAAACACTTAAGTAGTCTTGATGTTCAGAGGAATTGTTAGAATGAGAACTCTAATTGCACAGGCTTTGAGAGAAAAAAGAACTTGACTTGTAACAGATGTAGAAGACTCCAATTAGTATGCTAGGAAAAAAGAGTTAGTTATTACAAGAAAAGGTATGTATCTGTGGTATTTCACAGGCATATATAAGCAATCTCTCCTTGCAGATGTAGTGTGATTGGAAACTATGACAATATATCAATAAAACAGTTTATACCTCAGAGTATGGTTGTTCGTGCAAGGAACAGGCAGAGAAAACACTCATGACCATACAAAACTTCTAAAAAAGTGCATGCTAGGGAATCTTGGCCCTTTTTTCAATCATTTTCTTGTAGCAAAATAAAGCCTGAGGAAGAGTTTCCTTTTTATTAGATGCAACAGTGGGAGAAGTTTCGAAACAGTTGTCTGATGGAACATCAGAGCCAAAAGACTGGATTTTTAATACAAATTTTGTTTTTTAAAAAGAACTTAACCAGAAGGTAAGTCCTGTGGTTTAATTTATTTTGTGAGTTTTGTTTTGTTTGTTGGGGTTTTTTTTGTTTTTTTTTTTTTTGTTTTTTTTTAGAAATGGTGGTTTCCCCAAACATCCTAATATGACTTGCTGGAATAAGTTACAGATTTTTTCCTATTTGATTATCTTAGACATATTAAGGTGATTTCTAAGTACAGTCCATTATGAGCTGAAAAATTTCTTTATATGCTCAACGGTGACCACATCAAGTACAGCACAAATAATAGGGTCTACTAACTTCTTAAGCTATCTTCTTAAGTTCAACCAATAAAAGCACTTAATTTCCCTTAGCAGATGAAAAAAACCTCCTCCTCTCTAAACCAACTACCTCTGGCAATGCATTTGAATGTATTGCATCTCTGCAGTAAGCCTCTTGGTTCAGAAAACCAAATTTACATTTACAGGCATGCATCTTGCTGAATATGCATGGTGTGATCTTTGCATATACATTATGATCAAGTCCTTCTTGGAATATTAGTTGCACATGGGTTACACAGCTGTTCTTCCAACAAGCTACCTGCTACTGGGAAAATACCAGTCAAGAGCTACCTACCACTGGAACAAACCATATAGCTGACATCCATTTTTCCAAGGTGTTTCTTTATCCTGCCTTGGATGAATTGTTTTGTTGACAAGGAATTTTATTTTGAGTGAGCTGTTGCCAGTCCCAAACCCACCCCTTTTTTTAAATAACTTGAAATGTGTCAATAATATGTGGAAGACAGCAGAAGGTTTTGCTGCTACAGGAGTGATTTAGTTGGGTTTTTTATACTTATGAACAACCTGAGACCAGATGTCTCAGGTTAATCTATGCATATGTCACTAGAAGAATATGCAACTAGATTTTTAACAAATACAAATTAGCATTTGTTGACCTTGGCTAAGGCCCAAATTCCCATCCAGACACTCTTTCATTGCTCCTCCTCAACAGGACTAAAGGAGAACGTAGGATGAAAAAGCACCTTGGTTAAAACAGGGAGATCACTTACCAATTACTGTTTTTGGCAAAACAGGCTTACTTGATTTGGGAGAAAAAATATTTAATTTGTAACAAATAAAATTAGATTTGGGAAGCAAATTCTAGTTGTTGGAGTGGTTGTTTGTAAAAGGGACTTCTGTAAAACCAGAGAGAAGTAGGAGCACAGAAACTATGGAGGGTGACTATATGACTCTTTTATGAGTGATTATACAAAGCAGGTATTCTCTTCACAGATCTCAGTGTTTCTCTTCACTTCACAATCATCTCTAGAACCATCATCTGGTCTCTCCATCAAAGAAGAGAAATCTAGCTCTGGTGACTATAATGATTTCTTTACATTTTTTGAAGGAAGAGAGACTTAAGAAAGAGATGGAAGGAATATTCCCCTGGAAACTATGTTGTATGAGACTAGATAGATGTTGTTTGGGAGGAAACAGGCATTGTAGTGAGAAATAAGCCTTTCACCAAATATGCTCTTATGTGTGTTTGATAGTGCAGCCTGGCAATGGTGCTGAAATACTCTTGCATGACAATTGTTGTCAGCAAATAGCAGGTTATATGACCACAAGGAAGAGAGTTGTAGGTCTCAGTACAGAAAGTTTATGACAACTAAGTATGACTTTGCATGTATGTACGCTTTTGTACATGAAAAAAAAGGACATGAATCACTTTAAAAACTGATGCCATACATGGTCTTGGCGGGAGATTGCTGTGGGTGTGCAACTCTCGCTAGTTGTCTGAGAACATTGTCATGTGCACTAACATGCAGAACACCTGCCAGCACTTTGGAAGTCATTCTGTCTTTTCAGTCCTCCTGGGACATGGCCCTCAAAACAATGAGTTGCCATCCCACCTGCTCTGCAAGCTGTCATCTTCTGATGCCTGTGAAAAAGACGTGTGTGGGAGAAGTACATTGCATTATATGTTCACCAGACAGTGCATGGTGTAGACCTCCTCGATCTTTTTTCTCTACCAGCATGTCTGAAGGGGTCAATCTGGGATTCTACCATCACCTTGGGACCATGGTGTGATAAAATCACAATATTACAAAACAAGTCCAGGACTGCTACCCAGAGGCCAAGGAACTTAGACTTCAGTACCAGGAGACAGAATCTGTCCTAACTTGCAAGCAGAAGAACTTGTACAGCAGTAGGAGAATGGTCAATTTCTCCACTTTATACATCATATATAAAAGGGCCTACACTAACACTACAGGCAAGAACTCCTGAATACCACTGCACAAACTTGGGTATTAAAAGCATGCAGGATGGAGAATGTTAGCATATTAATTTTTTTAGTAGCTTTAGGATCTCTATTTCAGAAGTTGAACTAAAAATACAAATAAATATCCATAATTATGCTTCTTCATAATAGCTATATTTAAAATAACAAACAAAATGAATTTTTGAACCATTTATGACTCAACTGTCGTCTCTGGTCCAAAAATCTAGCTATCTAGCCCATTCATGCTTTTATTTTGCCTTGTCTTTGAGAGCTAAAGTAAATACATAGATAATGTAATTATCTATTTTATTTAGGTAATCAAAGATTGTAATTATATAAATAAAAATGTATGTAAAACTAAGCTCTTAGGCATCTGCCACTTTCAAAAAATATTTTTGTCCTATCAGTGCTGGAATATGACTATGTTATCATTTAGCAAGACAACCAAAGCAAGCATGGTTAACAGTTTCTTATAATCACTTATAGTTTCCACTTTGACACCTTCTGATTATTTTGAAACAATTAAAGCTGTTTGTACATATCCCTTCATAAAGCCTTGTGCAGTATAAAGAAATGTCACTTCATTGATAAGTATATATATTTGTTTCAAATTTCCAATGTAATACCGTAACCTAGTTTTACCTCTAGGAAATTTGTATGTGTGTCCCTGGAATTCACATTCAAATAGCTCCTTATCATGCCTTACATGTCAGACTTTCAGAAATTAACTTTTTTCTTCATAACAACTACCATCTCAAGATGAAAATTGTAATGGTGTTTTATTACTAAGATATGTGGTTTTATAAAATGAAAACGCATTGTTCTGACCTTGTTAATGGAATTGACTGCAGTTTCAGGTATTCCTAATATTCCTGTGACTGATTATCCTCAAAGTACTTATGCTACTGAATGTTGCTCTGTCCTTATATGTGCTCCACTAGTGGAGTGATCTGAGAATATCTTTTCCATTACAGCTTTTTTTTTTTCTACTTTTTTTTAATGTCTCACAAGAGCAGCCATTCAAAGCAAGCTGATCTCTCCCTGCTCTCAGAACCATAGAAATTCTGTTCATAACAGAAAGAACTACATCAGCTCTGGATAGTCCAAGTGAGAAATCAGATCTTCCTTTGGTTTAATTCTAAACAAATTTAGGGCTTGTATGCTGTTCCATTAAAGAGCCACACAAAGATAACAGGTAGGGAAACCATGAGTCACCTAGTTATGCTGTCTAAAGACTAATCCAATCAAATCTTCTGCCTCTTTTGCATCAATTCTCATTTAGAGTAGACAAACTATCTGATTAAATTGATAGAAGAGTAAATTAATCTCATGTGCTATGTCTTACATGCCTTTCTCTCCATAAGGCTGAAATGGTATTTTAATTATGCATGCATTAGTTTGTGTGTGCATGGGGTGGTATTTTTATGTGCAGTCTTACACATCATTGAGATTGTCTGAGAACCCTGCTGGCACATGACTGAACCTGAAAGATAAAATATGTTTTACAATGGAATAGTTGGTCTAGTACATTGTATTACTTCATCCTGTACACTCTGATTGTTGTATATAAGTGCAAATCTTTTTAAGGGTGATGATGTCTCCAGGCAGTGGATATCAAGAGGCTTAATGGCTGCAGAAAGCCCTATGAAAACTAATTGCATAGGAGTTACCATAATAGAGCTATAACTGCAAACATCAGGCAAAAATATATTAAAGTTTTGACTTGCAGATTTGATTGGGGATTTGGGGAAAGCAATGGAAATAAAGCCTGCTAGGTGAACTACCTTCTTTTCCTTAACGGTTTCCCAAAAAGATAGTGTTATTCCTTGCATTTAAATATGATCAGTAATGCTAAAACAGAAACACCTGCTGTTTGATTGATATCATGATGCATTTAAATCAAACTTTTACCTTTGGTCTGTAATCCAATTTAATGAAGTGATGGCTTTTTCATAGTTTTCCAAACTGGCATCTATGATCCACATTATCGTACTGATTAAGATCCTGAAACACTCTATGTTCATAAAATATCATAATTTAGCGAATATCATAATTTAGAGAAAATGAAAAGAAGCTGAATAAGAATAGATTTTAGAAGTGGAGACTGATGAGTCCAGTGAAGGGAAAGAATTATTTTAAGCAAAAATCAGAAAAAAAAAAGTACTTTAAGGCAATTATTTTTTGTTTTCCAAAAGTAATTGCTGTATGTAATTAGTCATAGAATCATAGAATATCCTGAGCAGGAAAGGACCAACAAGAATTATCAAGTCCAACTCCTGATCCTGCACTGGATCACACAATGATCACCCCAAGGATCACACAATGTGCCTGAAAGCATTGCCCAAATGCTTCTTGAACTCGCTCAGGCTGGTGCTGTGACCACTTCCCCGGAGAGCCTGTTCAAGTGCTCAAACACCCTCCGGGAGAAGAACCTTTTCACAATACCTCACCTAAATCTCCACTGACACTTCTTTATGCCATTCCTTTAGGTCTTGTTACTGGTCATCAGAGATAAGAGATCAGTGTCTGCCCCTACTCTTCACCTCAAGAGGAAGCTGTAGACTGCACTCAGGTCTCCCCTCAGTCTCGTCTTCTCCAGGCTGAACAGACCAAGTGACCTCAGCTGCTCCTCATAAACCTTCCCCTCAAAGCACTTCACCATCCTTGTGACCCTCTTTTGGACACTCTCTAACAGCTTCATGTCATTCTTATATTGCAGCACCCAAAACTGCATACAGCACTCGACGTGAGGCCACACCAGCACAGAATGGAGTGGGACAATTCCCTCCATTGACCAGCTGGTGATGTTGTGCCTGAAGTAAACCAGGACATGGCTGGCCCTCAAGAAAGTGGAGCAGATCTTCTATCAGACACCTTGGTGATAACTATAGTGAAGAGAAACATTAAATATTCATTTAATAACCTGTCCCCAGAGGAATATGAGGTACAAACAGTGAACTGCAGACAAAAATCTAAACACAGTCATTGTCAACAAACCCCACCTTGTATAGAAAAAAAAATCTAGGATAGGAAAGAAAGGCCCAATTTTATCCTTTTCCATGTTACTGTTTATCTCCGTATGTATCTATCATCTCACTATTCTGAGCCTAAAAGAGTTAAAAAAACAGTACTAGGATCTTACTAAAGAAAAGTATGTTTTTCAAAACACACTTTTTAGTTTATAGAACAGGTAGGAATTTCTAGCTGAATTCATCTGTAACAGAAATTGTCATCAGGCTTACTGTTTTCTCTTTTTAGTAGAGCTGCCAGTAGTGCATTGTTTGTAGGAATAATTTGGCATTTATATGCTTTTACATTATCTTAGTCTGCAGTCCTTTCCATATGAAATCCTGCTTTGTCTGCTTTGTGCTTTTACTGAGGCTCTGCTCTATTATGGAATTAATTTTGCTCTTATACTCTGTACTATCACTTTGAATCCAGGATGGCTCATCCTCAAAATTCTCATCCCACAATCTTTCTATAAATGTTATGCTCAGTTACTGAGAGAAAGAAGTTTTGGAGCATACTCTGTCTTACATGACAGATATTGTGCATTAAAGGATAAGTTCCAAACAATATGATTCTCATTTATGTAAGTTACATAGCTAGAACATTAATTATGCAGATTATAATTTTTACCTTTACATTGAGTGAGGCATGACATGAATGAATTTTCAGAACAAGTCTACAACATTTTAGGAATAAAATATCCTCCTAACCACCTTATCTATCCTTATACAGATTTGTGTGTGTCCTAGTTACGGCTGAGATAGAGTTCGTTTCCCCATAGTATGTTGTACAGTGCTGTGATTTGGATTTAGTATGATTTCCATTGACCCACTTCTTGAGCTTTTCATAGAATCACATAATTGAATCCTAGAATCATCAAGGTTGGAAGATGCTTTCAAGATCATCCAGTCCAACCATCCACCCAACACTATCACTGTAACCCCTAAACCAGTAAACCACATCACCCAGCGCCAGATCCAGACGCTTCTTGAACTCCTCAAGGGATGGTGACTCCACTACCGCACCAGACAACCTATTCCAGTGCATGATGACCTTAACACTAAAAAAAAAATTAATAATATCTAATCTGAATCTCTCCTGCACATCTTAAGGCCATTTCCCTCTGGTCACTCTAGGTATGGCAGAAGAGACCGGCCCCTATCTTGCTTTATTGTTATTAGAATCTGTATTGGTATTATTGTATGTACTTTGTTTCAATTAATAAACTGTTTTTGTCTCAGCTCATGAGTTCTAAGGGTTTTTTTTCCTGATTCTCCTCTCTGTCCCACTTCATCCAGTGTGTTCTAATAGTTCATTACTCAGTGAAAATTGAGACAACTTTGTTCATTTCAGAGACAGAAAAAAAAGAGTTGTTTATTTTTAAAAGCCTTGAGTAAAACACCTTGGGGAATGCAAATACATTGTAGGATCTGCACAGGAAAAAATTACCATATGACAGACAGAGTAGTACTAGGTGAAAAAGAAGAAACGTTTTTTGTATAGTCTTTCCAAACTTGGATCAAGGACTTGATAAGATCACAGTAACTGAATGGTTAAACCAGCAGAACACAGGGAACAGTATCTTGTGACGAGCATGACATGGTAGTTACCTGCTTAACCCAAACTAGCTGACAGTGAAATTTTGTATGTATCTGTGCTCAATGAGCCAGAATGAAACAAAATGTAGGTTTGACTTAGTCCTCGCAACCCTGAGAGAAGCAAAAGGCAGAGAAGGTGGTTTCTGAGTACAAACATTTTAAACAAGCTTCTCATCAAAGTTTGGGGGGGGCCTTTCTTCTTCACTGAAGGGATAAAATGCAACAAATACTTTATACTAGCTCATAATTAGGTAAAAGAAAATCTCTATCTGCCATACTCAACACAACACACTCGATTCAAGAGCAGATTTTACTATGACAGAAAGATGCAAAATTATATATTTAGCTGAATTGTCTACTGCTACACAATGGGTGCTTACTCCACCCATTTGTAGAACTGGTAGCCAAAATGGTTTTTGGTGAGTCGCAATAAACTCAGACACAACTGAGACAAACTGACTCTGAAGGCTGCATCTCACAAGTGCTTAAATGCAAAGGCATTCTGATATCCAGAAAGTTATCACTTATCTAGAAAATCTGATTTTTATTTTACTAATCCTTGAGATGACACCACATTTGGAAAGAAAACCTTATTTGCGTGTTTTGAACATTTATTTCCTCAACCCCAGTCATGGCAACAGCTGTGCCAAAGCATTCTGCTTTTTTGATGTGTAAGGGGAGCAGATTCACCACCAGTCTGACCTATCACTCTTCTGTGTGCTTCCTCCTCAGTTTGTGCCTTTAATGGAAAGGGGTATTAACACTCTCCCTGTGACAGCAGCTCAGCAGACTGTCATGTTCAGAAGAAGATCTTGAAAGCAGTTCATGCAAATTACATGCCAGCCTGTCGTCTTCAGTAGAAGAGTACATTAAGAGTATAAAAGTCTTCAGCAATGACAAGCTAAAAGAGTAAATATGAAAAGTTCTCTATCTGTCAAGAGTGAAAAGAGAAGCAACACGACAAAAGGTAGAAGAAAATAGCTTGATTCTCATGAACAAGGTACATCTAGCAGGAGTGTTTAATAAGTCAAAACTTCTAAACATCGTAGGAAAACAAAGATGAAGAATACAGTAAACCTTAGAAATTAGCAATACTAATGAAACCACAGAAATTGAAAAAATATGATGTCATATTAAGAAAAGAAGTAGCCATGAAATGTGATAGTGGGGGAAAATTAAACCCCCTTATTGCAATCTAAGGAGACTGCATTTAGCATAGGAGCAGTGAGTACTAAAAACATACTGATATTTTATGAGATTTTTCTTGTAGGCATTTTGCATGAAACAAACTATCATTACCCTGGTAAACCTGCATAAGTTGATTATAATTAGATACTGCATAACCTTGTCAAATGGGGGACCACAGAAAAACCTCTCAGACACTTCCCATACCTTCTGAGAGGCAAAGAGAAAGAACTGAGGTGCAGCCCTTGCATGAGCTATAGTTGGGGGAAAAACACATTCTGTCTAGTGGAGTGCATGTGTGGTTCTCTTGAAGAAAACCATCTCTGGAATTAAGCTGTGATGCTCAATTTATCACAAACCAATGTCTAAACCTGACATCACTTTTATAAAAATGATATAAACTTCTTGCTCCATTTAGATGATGGAATAAGAACAGATAGTCAAGTAATTTCATGCAATACCCTGTTTCCTCAGAAATACTATCTCCAGAAAAACTCATTTTTTCTAGATAAAATAGGACTGTGAGAAAGACTCTCTTGGTTTAAAACTCTCCTTCTCTCCTATGTTTTTGATTAATTTCTTTTATTTCTCATGGTGACTTAGTGAAAAAGCTTCTGCTGTCAGTCTTTACCTATCCTACAGAAGGAGAAGAAAGCAGCAAACTTCTTTATTTTTCTACTTAGTACAAGTAGATTTCTTGAACCTGTGAGGTCACTCAGATTTGTGATGCACTTTCCATTAAATGCTGCTTCTTTTCTTCTACACACAAACGTTATTTCCCTTGTCTCAGTAACTTATCATGATCATAATAACATCCTTTTAGTCAAAGTGAAGTGACCATCATAAGAATTCTGTTAACAAGGGAGGAAAGAAATGCTATGAATTCATTTAATTTGTCCAAATACTTAATAGCTAAGTAAATTGAATCCATAAAAAGCATCCAAGAAATAGCTCTATCTTCCTCCTCTTCCTTCTTTATTATAGTTTTCTTTTTTTGATTATTATCTAATTCCTCATATTGCAAATAAGAGAATGGAAGCATAACTGCAGATCCTGTTCAGTCCTAAAAATTGCTGAAAGTACAGCTCTATGGAAAACATTAGAAAACTGAATATTTTTTACATTATGGAGGATGTTTGATTTTTTTCAGTACATAATTTTCCCACTAGTGCCACGGCTAGGTAGTGGGTTTAAAATGCTGCACAAAACCCACTGGGTTGACTGGAAGCAGCAGCCTTCGGCGCTGCCCCCAGCTCCTCTTCGCAGGAGTACGGCGGCAGTAAGTGCAGGGGCGCTGGAGCTGCGATCCCACACCTCGTGGTGTAAGCACGACAGAGACAAAGAGATGGTACGGAGGGGCCTCTCCCGTACAGCTGTCCGAGTTTAATGCGAACACATACAGGAGAAAAAAGGGCACCCATCTGAACTTGCACAGCACTTTTAAAATCCAGGAAACAGAGGCAGAATGCTGACCTAAGCCAATCACCGAGAGGATGGGCAGGACACGGCTTGACTGACAGGTCACCAGCCCAGTGGGACCGCTGTCCGCAGGCACCTCACTCTGGAGCCGGCTGGCCCTGGGTGTGCACGGGAACACCAGGTTTCCCTGCTGCTGTGTCTGCCAAAGGGGGACAAGCCCGGGCAGTGCCGAGGGGGCAGGCATTCCAGCTGTCCCAGTTCAGGCCAGGACCCTGTGCTGTCTCAGCAAACCACAACACCCTAGGTGTTTTGTAACACTATGATACAAACATCGCATTTAGTCCATTCAAAATCTTTGCAAGTTGATATCCACCAGATTTCAAATTATTACTCCTCCCTCCAATTAACTATGCTATAAACCTTATTACTTTCTTATAGAAAAAGTGAAGCTATGATAAGGGGAATGGATTTACAAATTTATGTGTGTGTGTGTGCCTTTATGCAAATTAACTATGGTGGAAGTGTTTAAACATTAAAATCTCTAATGTAGCCTTTAGAATTGTCTCAGCTGGAATATATTCATATGAAGTAAACACATAAATTTAAGATGAAGTTGTTATTATTTAAGGTAGCTCAGTTTAAGAGTAAAAAAAATTAATCAAAATTTAATGAAACCTCACATTATTAGAACAATGTTTTTTCCTCTGCACTGAGATAATTTCATGCTCTATCAGTTGAAATATCTTAGTCTCCAAGCTGGATGTTTCAATGCTTTCTCCTACACTGGAGATTTTTCAATTTATAGAGGACAGAATTTCTTATTCACCTGCCTGTATAGGTGATTTGGTATCATCCGTGTGATCCAACTAGATTATCCAACGGGATAATCTAGTCAATCCAGAACTGACTGCTTTTAATATATTTTATGTGTGAGAAAATGATGACATTGCATACTCTCAATCTAGCTTTTCATTCTTTATGATTTCATTGGTTTGCCACATTCACTTGAGTGGTTGGAGACAGGCAGTTTGAAGTAGCCTCTACTTCTACACCAGTTGCCATAGAGCCAAGGGAGAAGAAATGTGCTCAGAGCCAAAACCGACCATTTTTTCCCAAGTTTGGCAAATGATAAAGGGAGGATTAAAAGTTGAGCTTACTACTTAAGATGAGAACAAGATGAAAGCTGCAAACTTTTGCATCTGATTTGCATTCCGAAATGGCTCCTTGCAATCTCCTCCACTATGTTCTAAATCAGATTACTCTGAAAAACTTGAAATTCCAAACCTACTTTTCTTTCTGCAGGATAATGTCACAAAAGGGTTTGTTGGTCGGTAGTTTGAAAGCTTTTTTCTAAATGAACTAGATACAAATAATTAAAAAAATAAAATCCACATTCTGTTTCTGAAATATATGTTGTTAATTGCAGACAGTGAGTCTACCTACAGAAAATTTTGAAGGACCTAGTACAGTTTTAAAAATTGTAGCATTCACTTCCTTCATAATACTTAGAAATAGTTGCATTATATAAGTGAGTACACCTCTGTCTTAGAAATAATGATCAGCATAAATGCCAATTCTTCTAATCTGCTTGTATGTCTTTTAGTACTTGAAATTCTCCATTTCAAGTTCATTAAAAAAAAATAAATACAGGTGACATTAAGACCAATTGAAGGACAAATTAATCTAGAGTGAGTTGTCCTAGTTTTCAAATATTCCAATGTTGTTACTTTACTGTGATGGCTTTTAAGGAAGAAGTGACTTGAACATGAGTTGTAAATGTTCTCTAGCAAAATAATACATTTTGTAGATTAGGATTTCTGAATTTTAATAGCTTAGATAAATATTGCAGAGGTAATGTTGAACTTTAAATATCTGTGTATATAAACATATAGAATTAGTATTATACATATAAATTAAATATGGGAATGTAGAGTGCAGAATAACAAAAATTGTCAGCTGAGAAGAATCCAGGACTAGAACCTAGACAAAGTCCTTCCACATGCATCTTTCCCTGCAGGAATAAAAAGGTAAAAATGTATTCCATAGAAACTTCTAAAGGATTTTACAATCTAATGAACTTTGCTAAAGTAATGAATTCTTTGCCCAACTACAACATTGCTACTTCTGTGTCAGTTAACAGATGATTAGGAGGAAAAATTTGTGGTTCTTTTGTTTTACACTTCAGCAACAACATGTGTAAGAGATTAGTTTTGCTGTGCTTGCAGACCTCAAATTATCTCTGGCTCCGGGGCCCTACTCGAGGCCACTCAGTCTGGGAGTGACCCTGGTGGAGCGGGGGCTGCAGCTTGCAGTTACCCCAGACACAGCGCTTCCTCCAGAAGCTCTTTTAGTGCTGGCTCCTCTGGAGGCGAGAGAACCCCAAGCCAGTGTTGCAGGCGCAGGTGAAAGTAAAGGCTTGGGAGTAAAGGCCCTCCTTGGTGTGAAGTCCAGCTCTTTATTCACGGGGAAAGCAGCAGGGAAGGCAGGACAGGGTCCAGGGATCCAGGATAGGCGGCGCGAGGATCGGGAAGAGCTGAACACATCCAGGGACCAGAGGCAGGCGAATGAAGTGCAGAGGGATATCTATAGGGATACAAGCAGGGGAAAGTAACCAATAGGGGTGCAGAGATTTACATGTAACCAGTGGCTAACTAAACAGAAATGGAGTTTCCAGAACTTAACCTTATACAGAACATGAAATTATATACTAACTATCCAGTGAAACTGTAACATGCAAACGAAACCGAAAGGAATGCTGGGGGTGAACCAAAAGCTCACCCTAACCACTGAGTGTGGCTTAGGCAGTGGCAGGCTCAGGCTGGTCCCACCAGTTTTGAATCTTTGGGGTTGTGGCTTCTGCCACACACACTGCCACATCAAATAGCCTTCTTCTGTTTAGTATGTTTAGAAGAAGGTATAACAGAAAACTGCATATCTGACTTTCTTTCCCAAATTGCACAAAACACTGTAGCAGACTTTGTGTTGTCTCCTGTAAATGGAGCTTTCATTTTAGTTTGAGTTTGTTTGGACTGGATAGTACCATCAACAGTAAGGCCATTTTTAATATGTTGCAAAGTTGGGGAGAAAATAAATATAATAGATGTTTGTTTCCTTCTTGCAACGAGGTTTTGAATATTGGAAAAAAGCACCATCAGTCAGAGAAAAGAAAAAAATCAATGCATAAAATCCTGTCTTTCAATGTCAGTCTCCTTCAGAGTTATACGAGTTTCCAAGAGAAGTCAGATGACCTGACTCAGACTGCAGGCAAAATGTAAATCTTCCAGAGAGGCAAAACCATTCAAATATCCAAACCCGTAAGAAACTGGTGTATTTAACAGCAAATGTCTCAAATTTAATATGGTTTGCATTCAAAATTATATTAAAATATTTATCTCTGACCATCATCCTAGGCCTCAGACTTAGCATCAGAAACACTGTCTCTATCAGTGTAATATGGCCCATTTTATCTACAGCTCTTCAAACAGTCTTGTTTTTTGGGTGTATCTTAGCATCTGCAATTATTCACTAATATGAATATACATTTCAGTCTAGCTACATGCTTTTCCTGTCTGAAAAGGTAAATGACAAATACTCAGTGGTGACTAGTCACAAACAGCAAACTGGTAGATCACAATGAGGAAACATTAGAATGTAATATAAATATTCATATGTACTGTTTGCACTTGTTGCCTTAGGTTTTAACCCTTATATTTTTCAAATTCTGTATTGCCTGACATGTATGCTTCATAGCCTGTTAGTTGCTGTTCTCTATAGACATAATAGTGCCTCTCTGGGCTTGCTCTTCAAGGACACTTAGACTGCCGAGGCCCAAGCTTCTAAAGGGCGGGGGGGNCTCAGACTGCCCAGGCCCAGCTTCTAAAGGGGGGGGAGAAGTGAGCTAAGGGAGCTAAGGGGAAATTGCAAAGTTTTAATTGGTGAATTTATGTTGATATGCAAATGGACCAAACCTCTAAAGGTGTGGAGAACTCGTGACTCATTGTCCATTTTGGGTGATGCCCCTGGGGGCTTTGTCTGCCCTAAATGTACCTTTGAAGGCCTTTTGAATAAATGCCCACCTTTTATTCCCTTACTCCTGACTAGTCTCAGTTTTTGGGCTAGCCTTTTCAGGCAACACACTAACTCAAAAGCTCCTTTAATATACATCTTTTAAATTGCTCATATTAATTCCCACCCAATTTAATATAAAACCTGGATAACCTCTCACCACTGTGACTAATACACATAAAATAGGGTGCACATCATCAGAAATTATCTTCTGGTTAATCTGTCCTGTAAAGTTTAAACCATCACATTTGCATCTTATTCTAACAGTGAAAAACAGTAGAAGAGTATAGAATATTAAGGACTATTGGTAAGGAAAACAAACTGAGCCAAAATATTTCAGTGACACCCTTTAAAACTTCCCAATCTGAAGAGTTACAGTTGAAAAAGAGCAAGTGCAGAGAAGGACAACAAGGAGAAACAGAGGTCCCTATTAAAGGTCTTTCTCTGAACAGCTACTAAAGGGATGAGGGCTCTTACCAACTAAAAAGATGACAAAGGGAATGCAATAATTGATTACAAAATCTTTATAGACAGAACAATAACCTGAAGAGGGGTTGATTACTGATTGCTTCTCTTAGTCTGAGAGAAAGTGGACATCAAAACAAAGTAACAGAGGACACATTGAAAGTAAGAGGTGAGCTTCATTCAACATGTAACTAGGTGGTACGACAGAGGTACATGATGACAAAAATGCACATGAATTCAGAAAACAAGAAAACTAATGGTAAAAGAATCCATCTTGACCTGTTCAATAAAAAGATATTACATCCAATTCATTTAGAACTTGGTTCACAACTTGCTGGGATCTGGGAGATGGTAAAAAGAAAAGGATCACTACATTCATGTTTCGTTTACTTTAATTGTTAGTCTGAATCAGTGTAGGCATACTATTTATTTTTCTGGTATAGAACATGTCCTGCCATGTTTTTGTTCAAAGATGTAAAAAAAATAGCTGTAAATAGCTCTTTATATCCTCCTATGTGTTTGATCCTCTAATATTAGGTGACTGAAGTAAGCTCTACCTGGGGCCGTTTTCAAAGTTGCTTGATCATTTCACCTGCAATTCTGTGTTGTACCCATTAGATAGACATGCAAGTTTCACAAACTCTTCCAGGATATAATTGTGGATCTCAGTTTTGACATAAACATAAAAATATTAAATAATAAATTGAATTGTTGTTCACTTTACTTTGCAAGTGTAAACCATGCACTTTGCACATATAAACCATGACTTATATATGGCCTAAGTGAAAAAGAAAATGTTGTTAATTAAGGAATTGGATATACAAGTATCTACAAGAATCAGTATCTGCACAATCATTCAGCAGAGTCAGATATACACAGTTCTAAAGGCAAAAATTAATCTTTTCTATCCCAAGCAGCTGACCAAAACTAATTCCCTAACACCAGAATTTAGTAGTAACACCTTGTTAAGTTAAAAACAAAAATCACTTCAACAATGGTGTGTGTCGCTCTGGGATGTCGCTGTAGGCACACAAACACCTCAGTAAAGGCAGTAGCAGAGAGAGAGTTTGTTGTCCTATTCCCTTTATATATCTGATAGGAACCCATCAGATGTTCAACCACCCCCCAAGATGATAGCCTGGAACCTCACAACACCCAGTTCCAAAACACACTCAGTCTGAATCAAAACATCTCAGGACAAACAATAGATGTTCAGGTGTTATCTGCTTGTTTTGCATAGTTTGTATGGGAAAGGAGAATTTCTCAAAAGCAGCCCTGGGCAAACAGGCCCTGGGCAGCTACAGATGTGAATTCACTAACTCATAAGATTACTAAATAGGACAAGGTCTTGCAACTGACTATAGGATTTCTACCTTAGAGTTTTGTAAATCCTTTGACCTTTATAGTTACGAGCACTCAGTCATAAAAAAAAGAAAAATAAAATGAGTGTTCGGAATGGTTTTGCTACGCCCCTGGGGGGATACCCGAAATAATTCACCTCTTTTTTTTTTTTTTTTCTTTTTTTTTGCTTTTGGCTTATTTTGTTTTGTTTTGTTTTGAATTTATAATCTACAGCTAACACAAGTAAGTTAAAAGCAGTAGAATCACACAATGAAAATAAGAGCTGCCATCTCTCACAAGATCAGACCTTTATAGGTAGCATTGTGACTTTCATTCAAATGCTATAACAATTCAAATATAATGAAATGTTTTAGCAGCTGATGGCATTTTCAGTTTCCAATTTGACAAAACTACTGTCCGGGATGATCCAAGGTTTCAATATTACTGAAAGCACTTCACAGTTCAAAATGCTTTCAAAAGCTTTCTGCAGAGACTTTGGATAGATGTGAAGCAGTGAACTGTTAAAGAACTAGGAAAAGTAATATGCAAAATAATTTGGCAGATAATTTTCTTCTCTCAGTGCACCCAAGGCTGTTTAAGAACATCTCAGGTATTAGCTACTGCCTACTCATTTTTTCATGAGGGAATTCTGCTCTTGCAAACTATTACAGTATAGGGGAGGATGGCTTTCCATTGGAAAAGTAAAAATTTGGAGAAGAAACAAAAGATAATTGGTTTATAACACCCCAAATTTTACTGGTCTAATTTACTGTATGTGAATGATTAGGAGAAGCGACAATTATAAAATAGGCAGGAAAATGTAAGCAATACATTATACAGTTATACATAGCAATAGAGAACCCATAAGTTCTGTCATGGTCCATTTTCAAATTAAGGTCATGTTCTCTCTCCCTTTTTTACTGTCACAAATATTGAATTTCAGTTAAATTAATTACTAAAATGTATTTCCAACTCTTTCTATAATGTTCAATAATACGAAGTAAATGCAAAGTAAAGGCAAATTGAACAACAATTAATGTGAATTCTCTTCTTCCTTCTCAGTACCACAGTTATCTAATGGCTATATCTATAAATGCACTGTAAGCAATCTCCCCTTCCTGGTTTTAGCTACTGGGTTTAAAAACCTGAGAAAAACCTTTTTTTCCCAGTAGTTCAAATTTTAGAGTAGACTACTTCAAAATAGAACAAAATAGAACAAAATAGAACAAAATAAAATAAAAAGATACAACCAACTAATTCAGAAATTACTGTCTCAGGGAAACAATAGAAACTTCTTGCCATTTCTGAGTGCAAAGAGGGCAATGACCGGTTCCAATGATCTTTTAAAAATTATGGGCAATCCATAATGTTGTAAAGCAATGGGACAAAATTTTATAACAGGAGAACCTTCAATACAAGGTGAAAATCTCTTTTCAACAAGGGTAGACACTGCTTCCATCTATTTGTCTTGCACTTCAAGAGTGTGTAGCAGAAGGATAAATGTGTTTTGAGACCAGCCATATAATACTCAAGGCTCATTTGAGCATTTAATTAGCTTTTTGAGTCAGTTTATAGGAGTCATATGAATGACAGATTTTTGGTGTTCCACAACAGTGGATTGTCAAAAGCTATTTCTTTTCACTTTAGAGCACCCTGTCTTTTTATTTCCTCAGTCAGATGAGCAGCTGATGATCCAGTGCTGGTGTTCCAGAGACTGTTTGCCTGCCTTTCTGCTCACTGCACAGAACAGAAACCCCTGCAGATGTACAGAGCCTATAAAAAAGAATTGCAAAGCAGAGCGTTGCTGCTTCATAGCCAGTTTTCAGAAAACAGAACATGATAGTCTTGTAAACCACCACGAATTTATATGCCATTCATGCCACATGCCACTGGCCAGCAGTTTTATTAGGAATGCAATGTTGTAAGTTTATACATGCAGGGAAAAATCACTTGCTTGCTCACTTAGCATAACTGATTTGCACTGCAGGAGATGCATTGGCAGGTGGTACTGGTGAGACTAACTGTACAAAATAATTTTTTTTCTATTAGCTAATTCAAGTATGCAAAAACTGTACTTCACTAACAAATCAAGCAGCACGGAGCAAGTATAAATTGATTTTTATGCCTCAAAACATGGGTATTATAACCAAAATGTAAGCATAGTTGGAAAATCAAATTTTTACTGAAAATAAAATAATGAATCTGGAGTGTGTATCATACTCTGTTCCTATTCAGTATTAATACAGTGGAAGAGACAGAAAAATGAAATTAGTATAGCCTCATTTAGCTCCAGTGGCAGCACAAAACTTTAAGAGATTATGCAACTTCCTGGTCTTGTAAAGCTGGCCAAGCAGTCTTTAAGGAAGAACATGATGTGGAAACACATACAAACTCAGAATAACAAGACATGTAAGATCTCCATGTTTGGTAATTCTCTTTTTGATGGTCTATGATCTTGATGTAGACTCCCACCTCGAGTGATCTGGCAGTCCACTAAAACCTTTAGATTATCAGTGCTGGATTGTACAGCGCCCTCTGTCCACAGACTTTCCATAAATTAGTCTTGTCAGCAGAAATGCACAATTACTGTTGGTTGCTTACAACCAGGAGGCACATGCACGCTGACTGTGCCCTGTCAGCTCCAGCAGGTTGAAAACAGCTACGGTCTCTTTTTGGGCTGCAAACCCAAAAAGTTGGCTTGTCTAGGCCATATGAGCGGTAACACTTTACAGGTCTAAGTCTGAATCCTTGATGTTTTATTTCCTGCAACCTTTTAAAGCTGAAAGGATGTTTTATAATTCCTTCATCACCCATTAATCCTAGAAAGGAGATGAAAAGGCACTATTTCTGTGGATCTGGTAGTAAGAACATGGTATGAAAGGAAAATATCCTCAGATCTGAATTCAGAACTTTCTTACATGCTCTATTATATTAGTTCTGATCTAGATTCATGAGAATATTTACAAATCTGGGTTTAGACCAAGAGAACTAAGGTGAATCTTAGTATATCTATCTCTGCTATGATATTTAAAATAAAAATTAAGCACATAATGTTAATTTAGACATAGCTGCTAAAAAAGATATAAATTATAGAGGCAAAGTACTGCAATACACCATTCAAACAATGGGTTCCTGAGCTAAATGCAAGCAAACAACTCAAATTGTAAATGAACGGATTTTTCTTGAGAAGTACTTTTTGTTTACATAACTTGTCTTTCATAACATTACTGTATAAAATTTTATGTAAAATTTCTTTCTGATGCTAAATGTAGTAAAATTGGAATCTGCAAAACCTTGAGTGTCACATCACAGCATTATTTGAATCATTGCCAAATTGAAGATATTTGTTGATGACTTTACTGATATTGAGAAGTGGTTAAAAAATTTTAATGCAAATGGCAGTGTAATAAGTGCTTTTCTAGGTGATATCAAGGTTTCTGCAAAGAAGTTGTCTTTCACAAACATGTAATAATGGTACCAGAACTTGATAGCTTAATCCATCCACTGCACAAGTTTTACAAGAACATTGTGTAAGAACAGACTGGGTTTGTTTAAGTCCTAACACACCTGAAAAAAAAAAAAAAAAAACATTCTTGCCTTTTTCTCTATTGTTCATGTGAAAAGCATTAACTTAAAGAACTAGATAAGCCTTTTATTTTCCCTCTGGATCATAGGAAGGTTTTTGGGAAATGAAAAAATTTCAGATAGACCATTTAAATGGGACATATAAAAAGTGAAGTCACACAAACAGGTCTCTTGTAAAGGTAAAGAATTTTTGAGCAGTTCTTGATGAAGGTACCTGCCTGGAAGAGTCAAATTAAATCATGTCTGCATAAAAAGTCAGTCCCCTAAGACTGCCAAAACAAAGGAGAACTAGACTTCATCCCACATGGACACAATATGTCAGTTGCTTTATAACCGTGTTATATAAACATACCTGCAAACATTTAAGAAAGAACATCTTGAACAACTACAATTTCAGATGCATTTGTTTACTTTTACCTTCCAAACACTTGAAATGTGCAAGTGTAGACAAGGAATGCAGAGATGGAATTATAAAAATAAACTAAATGATAGACAGTGGAACTGTAAGACCCAATATACATTAGGTTAAAACTCTCAGATTCACATACAAGTACTAGAAGAATGTTTAGGGATCAACAAAGGCTCATAACCTATATTCAGTATAGAATCTTTTATAAGTAACCGAGCATTTCGGCAGATTGAGGAATAAACTGACAAAAAAAAGGTCAATAAACTGTGGTAGAGTACCCTTTCTGTCCATTTGGTTACATTCCTATCTATCTTCAAGGAAATATTTGAAAAGATCTGTTAGCTTCTCTCATCTTCGGTTCAGCATTGTTTTCCCATCTTGACAGAGTCCTGTTAGGGTCAGCAGAATGTCAGTCTGAAAGTTATTTTAAAATTTAAGGAGAGAAATTCCGCCAAAACTGACTATGAGTTCAGTGAGCAAAAAAACTCAGGTACAGAACAATTATATATATCTTTGAAAATATCAGAATACTTAGGCATTCAGAAACAAACTGTATAATAATGTTAGTGTGATCCAGGGACTGAAAGAAAAGTTAAACACTTGAGCATTTTGCAGGTAACTTTTTGGGTACATTGTAGGAAAACCACTATCAGTATCACAATAAACAATTTTTTTAATCATTTATTAAGCAAGCATTTAAGTCACACTTAATGTTATGATTGTCAAAATGGCACTAAATGCCACTCAACACTTTAGGCATGCTTTGCAGTACCAAAGCTAAATTTATTTAGAGTCAGTTTAATTACATCATATAACATTCTTCAGGAAGAGTCAGGAAGAGTTTTATTTCTCTCATGTTCCAGATTTGTGTGTGTGTGCATGCAAACATGAGATCACAAGTCAATTTGATGGTAAGGAAAGCTATTTGTCAAAAATAGAGAATTTTTGACACAAACATGAAAATAATTATGGAATGGCTATGATGAGGGAAGCAACTGTGCTGAATACACTTCTGCAGTACTGCAAACTCTTAGATAACTGCCTTACACAATAATAAACTATTATGTTCTGCTTGCTTTTCTTAAAATGGGCTGTACAGTGCTAAAGAAGACTGTGAACCCTGCTGTTTGTTCCAAGTCTAGTGAAAATTTTACCTCTGTATTTCTAATTCTACAAGCTGAGGCATAGGGATTCCCTAGTGTTTAAACATTTACTTCAGTAGTCAGAGACCAAACAATCTATTATCAGTACAGGTCTTCCATACCATCCAGCAGAAAACAGCTAAAGCTCCCACTATTAAGTTTTCCTGAGCTTTTTCTACCCTGTTATTTTGGCACGGGATTTCAGAGAACTCTGTTCTATTGCAGCAGTCCTGAAAATTTTACTAAACTTTTTGTCTAAAGGATAATAAGTTATTTTTACTCTAGAGTTATAAGTTTAAAGTAATTAAAACACAACAGGAAATTTAACTTTTATACATAATAGTAATTCAGATAAATACTCTGCAACTTAAAAAAAAATTCCCTAAAATAGTTTAAGCAACAGTGTTCTTAGTCATTACTAATCCTATTAGCTAGAACTAGAGCAGATTCGGGAAAAGGATGAAGAGGAAATAACAAACAGTTTGGAAACCTTTTTGTGATGTTCTAGATGCAATCAACTTCATAAGTTCCCCATTTTATTCTCTGCTAAAAAGTGGGGTATTTTTTCTGAATTTAGTATTCATAAATGCTACATTTTTAAGTAGAGCGAACTGTTTTTCCCAGAACAGATTTTCTAAAATTTAAAGTCTCTTTAAGGTCAGAATGTTTTAATAATTAATCCTATTTCGCTCACTTCTTTCTACCCTGCTCTTTATTGCCGTATTAAGAACATTACTCAAATGTAAAGAAGAAAGAAAGACCTTAATTTGCTCTGTAAGACTGAAAAATTTGAATTTGATCATACGAAAAATAGTGTTTTAAAAATTATGGTAATTTACAGCCAAGACCTAAGTATGAATTCTCAGGAATTTATTTAATGAAACCTTCTGCAATAATTAAACACAATTTTAAACTAAATACCCTGATACAAGCTGCGAAGAATCCTGAATTTAATGTCCAGAGCATGGCTCAGTCAAACTAATAGAATTACCTGGAATTATATTGGCCTTTTTAACCACAGTGAATTTTTGTCTAAAGCTTTCACATCACATTTGCAGTTCTTTTCCAATTCAGGCACATTTAACACACTGCAGTGACTTTACCAGAAATTTCTGACCTTTCAGATTATTCATGAAGTGTAACACAATGAAAATGTCAAAAAAACCCTCCTGTTTTCAAACCCTAATTGATGTTGTGATGTAATTCATATGAATCAACACATGAAATCCCTCTTAGAGGCACAGACATTCTAATAATATTGCAACTACATTTAATAGGAAGAAATTGACGATGTGATGTCCCCTCTGAATTACTATTAACATACTCTCTAACATTACTCGAGTAGTTTCCATAGTGACTGATTTTACACTGGAATCTAAAACATCCTTTGCATCTGCATTATTTCTGCTTTGGAGTTTAATATGTAAGAGCACCAAGATGAACATGTATAGCACTGAAGTGGTTGCACAGCTATACACTTATTGCCACTGAAGATAACATTAAATCAAAGTTCTTTTTAGATAACCTCATCATCAAATATTATCTAACTGAATTACCTTAAAAAAAAAGTGAACTTTGGAGTTCCCCGTGGTTTTGCTCCACAGGGATGATTTTTTTTCTTGAAGAGTGTGACTGCTCTGCTTACAGGGTCCAGTATTATTTTTTTCTGGCCAAGCTACAGTGTTGTATTCAATGTCTCTGTTCCTGAAATATCGCTGAAATCTCTTTTTGTTTTGTCTCATTACCTACAGAGTACAGGTGTATGGTTCTGTGCTTACTTTTCCACCTTCTTCCTCAGTTGTCTTTTGGAGATGTCTTCTTGCTTCATTGTGCTTGCACAGTTCCTCCTTCACCACTCAAGTTTATATATGTGTCAAATTCTAAGCACATATTTTCAGATGTTCTTTCTAAGTGTATAACTCTAAAACACTTCACTGCACATGATTGGTTTTCCTATCAACCCCTTATTTTCAGACAGTTTTGATATCTTAAAAGCCACTCCTTTAACAATTTAACAAATGTAAACCTAACAAAACTGAAGTTCAGACTTTTCCTGTAACACCAATAAATAAACCCCTCTTTTTTTTTTTTTTTTTTTCCTTTTGTTTCCTAGTCTATTCCAATATCTCATTTAAAGACTGCTGATATATTTCAGCTAGATCACACACAGGTGCTCTTCCAATAATTTCTATTTAACTGTTGTGGTACTAAGTTGGTCAGTACGTTTCAAATAGTGAGTGTATTAAAATTGAAAATTTTTAGACAGAATGAGAATTTGATTCAGCAATGATTTAACATTGTGCTTAAAAAATCAGAATGTATTGTTCTAAATTAAAAGATCTTTCTATTGAGATAATCTGATTACAGTTACTAAGTGTGGACAATATTTTATATCAATAACAACCTCAAAATGATAATCACTTTAAATTTCTTCCTGGTCATAAAGCCATGCATCCATTATACAAAGTGTACAGATACTTGAAATTTGTGTCCCCAAAGCATACCATTAGATTAAAAACATTGAGTTCCTACAAGTCACATGGGTTCATATTGTCCCAAAGTTGCTGTGGAAACAGAATATTCTTCAATGTAGTTTCACAGGTCCTTGTAGGGCTGCTAGACATTTTCTAATGATAATATCCTAAACAGAACACGTGGAAAAGATACTAATCAGGGAAAGGTGTACCAAGATACACAATTCAGGTGCATTGCATAAGGCATGTTCCAAGATAAGCGTTATAACTCAAGGTTCCAGATAAAACATGAATGAAATTAAACTGTGAAGACAAGTGCTCCACTTAGTTGTATGCTTTTACTGAAGAGAGATATTCCTCTTCCATTATCTGTCTAACTTACTCCTGGTAATATCTCCCCTCATTTAGCAAAAGTACTATTCAGTAAAGTATAAAAAAATCCCCAAATAACCCATATGATGGGTAAAAATAAAATGTGAAATTAGTTCGTTGAAGAAATCATAAAACAGAAAGCTCACAGCCCACCTTCTTTAAAAATTGATTCAATTAAACTATATTTATTGTTTTTGTGTATATTATTCTGAATATATGTATTTTGCTTCAGAAAAGAGCAAAAAGGCTTAAAGGAAACAAAATTGTCAAAATAGCTTTCTTTGCCTCAGATCTACATTCTCCTCATAGCCATTATTCTTTGTAATGGTTTTCCTTCACTATTCCTTGTGTTAATAATCTGTACCTTCATCTAGCCACTAAAGTTTTCCTATCAAGTCCAGCTTCTTTATGCATACCATAAAATGTTTCATTCTACATTTCTCTATCCTCTATGTCTATTATTTCTGCAATCTAGCTTGTAGGTAGAAGCCTACTCTACAGAATCTAAGTTTATGAACAAGACAGGATGTTGTGTGTCTTTTCTGACTCTCTAGATAAAATCTCCCGGCAGAGGACTTCCCTTCTCAAGTACTAGAATTATTCTCTCTCTCCCTTCCACCCCCTGCCCCCCCCCGTATATACGTGTATATATATGATCTGTATATATAGGTATATATATGATTATTTCTTGGTTCTTCAAAGTGTTATGACTGTTTTCTTTATCTCTTTTGAGTGAAAAATTCTTATGGTCACATCTGGCAACTAAGAATTATGGTCTTTTCTACATCCTGAAAAATATGTATCTGTGTGTTGCAAGAAATACTTATATCCTGCAAAACAAATATCTAGGTAGCCTGCTTCATTTCTAATACCCAATTCAACATTCATTAGAGTCAACAAAATGTTTTATGCTGAACTCCATTTCTCCAGGATTGAGTAAGAATGATAACTAAATCCAGGAGTATATCTAAAAGAGGACGGAAATTGTCTTTGCATTCCTCTAATATGTCTTGCAAAAGTATCAAGATTAAGCAGAGCTAATAGTAAAACCAATACAATGTATAAAAGCTTGAAATCTTGTTCTGTTATTAAATATGTAAAGTATATATGAGTTTTCATAATTTAATATTTTGTTTGTCAGACAGAAATAGAGCAATAAAAATGGTGAAAACAAAAAACTATTAATCTTTTCCTATTAAGCAAATTAAAACATAAGAAGAGTCAGTTTTGGAAACAATTATATGTGGTTTTGGAAATACACCCTTGCTACAGCTTCACCTACTACTTATCTCACTATTTTAAATACATTCTTAGAAAAATCTGATTGAAATTATTAACCTCTTCTGTTCTTTAAAATAACAGAAAAACGATGGACTTTGAAAAGAGATGAGTAGAAAAAGTATTAATTTTGTCAGTAAATTTTAGAAAATTATGAGTCAAAAAGAGATTAATGTAAGTTTTGTTTATAAAAAGAATCACTTTTAACATTTAAAACTAATACAAGTATAACTTTATAGCTAATTTTTCAAAGAAAGTTTTGAATTTGACTTGTCAATCTGTCATTTGTTTAGCTCAGTATTTTGTGCTGCTTCTCAATATAGATAATAATTTCAACTAACAGTTTACTAATGATTGAAATTATGTCTGCTTTGGGTAATGAATGTTGCAAATGAGAATAATGTATTTATTCCAAGGAAAAGTGGCTTGATTTCAAGATTTCGTCTATGTATCCTGGGTTTTCCATCATTTTTTTATCTTTCTTTTTTGATTTTTTTCCTGGCACCCTTCCTCTATTTCACCTTGTCCCTTTTGTTCATGCTCACTATACTTAATCTTTTTATGTATAACACATATGGCCTGTGTTTTGTGTCTAACAGAGAATTCCTGAACTATTTTTATTTCACTAGACAGAGGAGACAAACTGTATTGCAAAATACAACTTCACAACCTCCAAGACAAGAACATATAATTCAGGTACTGGGAAAGCAAATGTGAAAGAACTGAGCTGAGTGAATAAGTAACATTTTTGTAACTATACCAACGTATTGTGGTTAAATATTAAATCCAAACCTAGTCTACACAGAACATGGCATGTATCATAATCTAATTTTCTTCCCCAGAAATAAGGAAGTATTGTTATACACAATTTAAAAACCTATCACAAGTTTTTTCTACAGGTACTCTCCTCTCTTCTAGTGAGTTGGTATTGTTCAGTGAATGAAGCATCTACTATTTTAGTTAATTTCAATATCTTTGGTTTAAAGGCCATAACCTTGGTATATCTCTGTGACAGACTACTTTTACTGCTGGCTTAACACTGTGATGCAGCCAGACTAACGGGTGACTTAGATCCAGAACAAAATTCTAATGATTCTTAAAACTGAATGGGAGGTAACATATCTCAGTCGTCAGGAGCCCCCGAGGAACCTTTCATTGCCATATTCACTCTAAGAACTGGGCAGATGTTACTGTAATATGTCTGTGGGCATCTCATTTTTGGCAACCTGCAGTAAGTCAAGAAACAAATAATAAAGAAAATGTACCTATTTCTTGTATAGTAGCATAAATCCTTTTTAGTGATTTAACAGTGAACAAGAGATTTCTTGGTATAGTCTGGAGAAATGGTGATCATGTTTGCTAAAGGGTATCACATGCACCATTAGCCAGCTTGTACGCAACACTTATGGGAGAACCCAAGAGGAGCAGAAAACCTTCAGGTGCACAGGGGTTGCAGTGCACACTCTTTAAAAGATCTGGAAATGATACTGCTGCAAATACATTGATATTTTCAAATTGTCGAGTAGTCCTATCCCTCATAAATTCTAGTTAGTTACTTGGCCAAGATTTTCACTTACAAAGTATTGCTTTGTCCCTAGGGTATCTCTCTCCAAGGGTGTTTGTAACAGCTGTCACGGTTTTTTACTAGGAATGCATGCAATGGAGTTTAGTACATTGTCCACACAGAAACTGAATTACTGTTTCATTATTGTGCAGTGTGTTACTGCTTGAATGTGTGACAGTTATATCCTTCAGTGTCCCTATTTACTTTGATAGAAGTTTTTCACTACGGTGGGTAAAAAATAAATGAAAAAAAAAAGACCCATTAAAAATTTTCGAGTGGGTAAGGACATTGCCAGCTGTCTGTTTGTTTAAAGGAAAGCTGTATCCAAACACTGGAATAATACAAATCGGCTCATTTATCTAGATTAATAGGAAGGAAGTAAGCAAGACTAAGACATTACAATAATTTTTAAAAGCCTGACCAAGCAAACAGGATTTTTTCTGAGTATGAAATCTCTGTTCACTAAAGATTTTTCAAATTTGGCAGAAGCTGAAATTTTGAATTGCATTTAAAAAAATCTAATTGGATAGAACATATTTTTTTGTCTTCAAAAAGTGTGACAGACACAGAAAGATAATAGAAATGAAGCAAGAAAGACCATTCAAGAAACTCATTTAAGGGCCATGTAAAAGATAAAAGCAATCACCTTCTCACAGTAACATTCTTCCTTGATAAAAATATAGAAATTCATGCCCTATCAATACAAGGAACATAGAGGAGGTTGGTGCACTGCATTAAAGAAAAGGCAAATTATAAAATATTTATGAAGGAGTAACCAATTAATTAACCAATTAGTAAGCTTGTGTAGAACCTGTGTGGTGAGTGGAAAGTTATTTTTTGTCTATTGGTTTTCCTTTAATTAATGTTTTCATTATCTATTTTGTCATAAAAGAAGGAGCTTCCTGATTGCATTTGATAACAAAACTAAGAGACATCATCACTGTGACAGGCAATGGATTGTCACGCAGGAACAACTTGATAACTAGAGTAAAGGATCTGAAATTGGACACACTTATGCTTTTAATATTAAGTAATTGGGGGTGTGACATGAGAAGTGCAAGAAAAGGGACTAATGAGTCCATATTTTCCTCATACCGAATCTGGATGATAAGGTAATGTCACCATAAAAATTGAAAGTATAGTCCCTTGTTTTACCAGGAAATTTGTTTCTGTGCAAAATCAGATTACACGTAGAAGGGAAAAGATGAAATAAAATACACACAAATACAGAGAAAGGCAACTAAATTAGATAGATTCCCTAATGGCCCAGAGTAGATCAGAAGACTCTATTCTAATTAGTGTATTAAAAACCAAATGACAGAAAATGGATACTTGAACTGAAATACTCTGTAACCAGACCAATATAATCAAGACAGCCATGGATACATTCAAACTGAAAATTAGAAAATGGCTTCCACCTGGCAGTAAAGAAAAATCATTAAAACAAATAGGAGGAGTTCAGGCCTGACTCATTTCTGGGATATCTTAGGCTGTAGTCAGCAAAGAACAAACATAAAAGATAAATAAATCAGGGCTATGCAAAAGTATCCCTTTGGCCTTTCAACTGGATGAAGGCAAAAGTTGCAACAAAATGACAGCTGCTATGAGGGCATATTTTCCATGATCTTTCTACAGAAACCCTGGAGGTAGTTAGACAAAAGGTCTTCCATTGCTTGTTTTAGAGAAGGAACATGGATGCTTATGGTCCCTTTTTCATGCAACAATATTGGCCTTTATGGATAATAGAATACCAGATTTTGTCAGGTAATTAAAAAAAAACATAAAAAGAACACATCTGGGAGTCTCATGCACCTCACATAGCAGTCTGTCAGTCACATATTTGAATATGCACATATGTCTTCTGAACAGGTATAAACCACATTCTAACAGAGTTGAAATTTCAATAAAAGAACTAAAAAATCCTCACTCTCCCAGCAAATTCTTAAAAAAACCCTAGCAGCAGTATTGACATTTTTAACTTCTATCTGAATTCTATTTGCAGAACTGTTTTATGACTCTAGAAATTCCCTACAATCAATATTAATGCAGAATAAATTAACCAAATATACAAATTTGTAGAAGTAGTTGTTTTTTTTTTTTTTTTTTTGTCAAGGATTATCAGAAAAGCTAATTTGCCTAAAAGTTCAGAACAATAACATATACCTTGCTTTCCCTTTAAAATACTACTTAGCATGCATGCCAAGAAACATTTAGTTCAGCAAGACCATTCTTCCTCAAGTTTTGAAAGGGGAAACATGTAGAGTGATCACACAATACCCCAATGAACAAACTTCAAACATTCTGAGCGAGATCGTAGGCTAAATTTGAAATATTTGGAAAGGAACCTGACTTTAGCATTACTACATTGCCAAATTCTTAATTTACCAGAATGATTGGCTGAATTACTGGTGCCAACTTTGTATATTTATAGGAACTGAGTTTTATGAGGTAATACAATTACACAATGCTGTTAAAATTATCTGATGTACTGAATAATGAAGACAAGAAATATTAAGGTTCATTAATCAAAAGTTAACTAATTACAATGTTTTAATGAGAATTGGCCTAGTTTTTGTTTCTTTTTCCACAAGAAATCCATGGGATCACATTTAATTGGAGGACGGTCTATGGAGAAATTTTAGTTTATATGACTATTCTTACTCTTTGATGTACTTATCTATGCCTGTATCATTGGCAAGACTTTCTGATGGAAATCTAGGCAACTGCAAGAAAAACTTTAGTATGTTTAACAATCTGCACGGTATGGAAATTACTCAGGAAAAACTTGCATTAAGGAAATGTGAAGAATGAAAAGTGAAAATGCCTCTGAGCTGCCTTAAATCATCATCTTATATTTATGCAGCACAACAAAGAATTGAATTATATTCTTGCACATACTGCCAGAGCATTAGTGTGTTGATTAATGCTGAGATTTTTTCAGACATGGAAAAAGTATTTCACAAAGAAGAAGGCTTTTATACTTCATACCTTTATACAATGATCTTACAAGAGATTTCAAAATATCTTATAAAGGAAAAAGAATATTATTATTTCTTATTTCATATGTATGAATTATTTAAAATGGGAAATTTCTTGCCTAATTTAATCCCCCGTCAGAATGTGTCAGTAATCTTGGGTGCCAGTTCAAATTTTATACTGCAGTGATATGAAACATTTATTTGAATTATTGAATTATTTTAGGGAAAGTTTATAAAAATATAGTTCTGTAATACTTGTAGGCATGAAGGCTATCTGAGAGAGCCAAGTCTTATCCCTCATGAGTACAGGGTATGTATGCTGGCAATTCACTCAACCAGATATTCCTCATATTCCACACTTTTGAAGTTCATGGAATGATGTCCATAACTAATTTCAAGAAGGAGATTACCATTTAGCTATATAAGGAATTGCTGACAGTTTTGAATTCATAAATTTGCAGTTGTTTCACTGCCAGTGCTTTAAGATCTGCCTCCCTTCTGTCATGGACTCTCATTTTTAAAATACATAACCGTCCATGTGATGAAGCAAAATGCAGACAACTTCAGAAACAAGGTCAATAAATAAATAAATCATTCTTCTTTATTAGATCTTGTCCTACACTTACTTACAAAATAATTCCCTTCAAATTCTTTTTTCACCTTTTATTGTTTCAACTGTTTAACATGATTGGATGCACAGGGAATTGTTTAGAACTAGTTCTGTGAAGAAGTTCCAGATGGGGGATGAGTGAATCAAATTGTTTTCCCACAACAATCAGTTTTTGCACAAAGCTGACCCCTGATTTTCATGCATGCCCTAATCACCCTTCATGTACATGGCCTTCTCATTCCGGTACCATGTTTATGGACTGATATGTACTGTTCTTTCTCTTAAAATAGCACTCTGAATTCAATTCCTACCACAAAAAAAAATGTTCCTGGCATTGGCCAATGTCTTTGTGAGATGAACAGAAGCAAGTGGCCAACTGTTCTTGTATGTTCAGGTGCCTTTCTGATGCATTATTCATAGTGATAAAGGGTTTTCCTTGGCCTTGGGGGATTATGTTCGATGCACATGTGAAAATTTTGGTTTCTAATTCTAAAATTGGTCTACAGAAGACAGTAGTTTGGAGAAATTCGAACTTACTAAAAAAACCATACTGAGCTCACAGCCTCCCATTTCTTTTCAATATCAATAACAGTTTAGCTGAAGTTGACATCTAAGTTCCAAAACATACATGTGAATCTTTTTCCTATGAGAAAATCTGTTTCTGTTACTTGACATTGCTCATCTCTTCACAGAAACATCTGTAAATACTGCTTGTCATAAAGGAGCACTTGAATTGTCAGCATCAGTGAACAGTCAGAGAGAAATTACTGTAGATATCTATGCATGAAAATTAAGCTAGGTAACCTTTCATGTCCTATTCAAAGTCTTTCTCCATTTTGAACATTCTTCAAAAATAACAAGTGGTGAAGTGGTACATCAAAATCTACTCACTCTTTTATTTATTTATTTATTTACAAGCTGTTGGAACAAACACAATTCCTTTTCTTTAAAGCAATAAGTTAAGTTAATATAAATTTTTGCACATATTTGTCAAGAATACTACTCTAAGATTAAAAAATATGTTTCAAAGGTTTCTTTCTTGAAAAAATCTTTTGCATAATGGAAAAGTAAAGATGCAAAAAGAAGTTCTGGTTATTGATAAGGATGAGGAAAATATTCTGGAGTGAAAACTAACCTATCTGTGTTTTAAAACATAAAAATGGTGGTTTGGTTGTTGTTTTGTGGTTTTTTGTTTTGTTTAGTTTTATTTCCTTTTCTGTCCCTTGGAGGGATGCAAATGTAACAATCACTTTAAAGCAAAACCATATTATAATAACCAAAGCCACTGAATAATCAATTATTATTCAAGTTAAATGTACTAATTTAAATGCTTAGACATATATATACAGAATTTATAAGATACAGATTTACAAAATTAAAAACAATTTTTTAAAGTCCAAAGAGATATGAAATATCATTGTATCAGAATTGCTCATTAAAAAGAATGCATTCACTTTTCTAATGTCTCTTCAAGGTTATAGAAAATATCCTCCATCATATGAAAGGAGATTCTAAATTCTCAAATGGTAAAGACATGACCGGAATAAAATTTATTGGGACAGCATTGCTGCAACACTCATTTTGTAATCTTTTCTTCACTTAAAGCACAAGTACTTCACAGAACATTTTGCCTACAGCCACTTTTAGTCCTCCAGTCTGCTTTCAGATTTTACAAAGAGTTGTCTTTCTTTCTCGCTTGCAAGCCCAGCAGCATAAGACATCTCTACTGAAAGAACTAATCTCAGGATAAAACTAGCTCATCCTGCAGATATGATAAGCAGAAGTAGGGTGAATAAGAAATGTACCAAATGCCAATGAGCACAATTTTTCACAATCAAGTACCAAACCAGAACCATTACCAAGAGGACTTCTCTTAAATTTCTGTCTTTTTCTCGAAAGCCAAAGAGGAGTTTCTGAAAGCCCTTAAAAAATTTAAAATCTGACAATTAAAAGAATTTAAGAATGTGGATTTTTGCTCAATTTTTTCTTCACATCTATTTAACTCTGAGAAATAAAATTTATGGTAGCCTTAAGGAAATAACTTTTAGTTCAAGTGTTTTGGGAAAAAAATACAGAATACAACCTAAATATTCTAAAGACAAGTTACAGAAAACCTTAAGGAAACACTCCTCTTTTTTGCGCTTTATGTTAATAGTTATATTTACTGAGGTTTTGAATGTCCAATCTTCATTCACTTCAGTCTGTCACAAAAAATTTTGTGCAGACATAAATGTGACTCCTTGTTGTGAAGGGCACAATCAAGTCTCTCTAACATCTTCTGCCAAGAATTTGCTTGAAGCACCAGGGAGCATTTTAGCATGTCTATCACTCTGTCAAAATAATTAAACACTGAATTAAATTGAGCAGTCTACAGTAATTATACCCATATACAAGTGTATATCTCAAAGAGTTAAAAAAAAAAAAGACATTTAAAAATATATTCAGACCTTTTGCTGCCTCTGATGCACTTTCTGTGAAACAAATATCCTGAAGTGGGATATGATTGAGGCCCTTATCTCTTTAAAAATTTTCTCCCTTCCACATAAGATTTACAGCCTTAAGAAGAGGCTTCTAAGAAGGTCCTAAGACAAGCTCCCCTCCCTATCCATAGTTTAGGTCTGGAGAGTGCATTGCCTATTGTAATGAATTGAACAAGCACAGGGGAGAGACATTTCAAAAGTGCAGAGGCAGAGAAGGAGTGAGTGGCCAGCAAGCAGTGAGCTTGTAGAACGGATGAAACCCTGAAAATTAAAATTCCGCACACAGTAGGCACAGTCAGGCTTTATGGGTGATAGTGGGATGAGCATTTGCTTGGAAATAAGGAGGAGACTGCAGAGTTTGCAGCAGCTAGAAAGTCTTGGCAACTCAGTGTAAACTTGAGATAAAAGATTGGTCCCACAAGTATAAAATAATAGGGAAATTTTTATTTATAGATAATGTATTCCTTAGGTACTTCTAGCTAGTCATTTTGACTTCATTTTCTAAAAAGTTGCTTGTTTGTGTTTGAGTTTAAAAACAAAACCAACCGACCAACCAAAAAACCCACAAAAACCCCGAAGCAAACAAACAAACAAAAACCCAATGAAACTAAAACAAGAAAACCTCCCACAAAAAATAGAAACCTGGCTTTTTACTTCAAAATTTTTGCTGTCTTTTGAGAATACCAGGTTTGCAGACCAAACAGACCAAACTCAAAGTTTGGACCACCCTGTAAGGGTTTTCTTATAAGACTGGTGATGACTAGGTAGAATTGCTTCCTTTCCCTGAAAATATTTTTCTTCTTGAAAACACTCTTCCATCCTTGGGTACTACCCATCTCAACCCATCTGCTTCTGGCCATCAGGTTTGTTAAAAACAGGCTGTGGAACAGATAAGGAGCAAAAAAGAGCATGAGTCCCTAACATGCTTTCAGGGCTCTTATAAAGCAAAAGCAAAATTGGGGACTGAGCCTTATTTTGGGAAAAGCAATTTCAACATTTATTATTTAATAACTGTAACATTAAAAGAGGAAAACACACACAAAAAATAAAATGAAACAAAGAAAAGCAAGAAACAGTTTTACGGCAAAAAATTGAATTTCTGTCTGTTTTTATTTCTTGCCAACATTTCTCAATGCTGCAAGATGCTGAAACCAGCATTATATTCCTTTAATCTACCTTTCACTTAAATAGGTTAATATTTATACTTTTTAGAAATGGAGGGAGATACATTCGGCAGGAGAAACAAACATAGGGATAACATATGTATGTAATTTCCTTTGGACCAAAAATGGATAACAGAGTACTTCTATATGGGTTACCAGCAGTAACAAGTGACTTTCTGAAGGGGAATGTTTAGCAGTATTTAAACGGGTTCAGATTGTAGAGGAAACAAGTGATAAAAATGTTAACTTATGAAATAACTAGAACAAAAGTTAAGAAAACACTACTAAATGTAGTGTTTGCAGCTGTCAGATCTGTGGCAGGACCGTGTAACCCCCCCTCTCTGCTCCCAAACCTTATCTGCTGATACATAGATTAGGGGACTATCTTCCCCTAACTTCTTGGCGCCAGCTATACTGTGACGGCAGAATATCCAAAGATAAGTGACTGACAGACACAAGGATTTTACGATATAAAAGAGCACTGCAAGCTTAAAAAAACAGACAGCAGTTTGTTTACTTTTTGAAGTGCACAAACTGTTCTCTCTGACATACTTTAGATGTCAGTATGTCATATCTGTACTTCTCTTCTAGAAGTTGAGAGAAAGGAATTGGTAAGTACCTTAATTCCTAACCTTACTATTTCTTTGCTATAGGTACCTTTTATTATTGTGCACTATTTGTTCTACTAGTAGTATCTCTTTGTTTATCCTGTGTAGTAAGAAGTTTTGTTTAAATTCTGGTCTCATATGTGTTTTCTTGTGAATATTACAATAAATCAATCCATGTTGTAATAATCCTGATCAATCATAACTAAAGAATCACAGAGAGAATACGTGGTTTTGGAGTGCAGACCATTCCAAGAGAATTAAAACCCATTTAAACTCTCTCATATTCATAACAATCATTCAGAACATGGTCTTTTTGATGTTTATGGTAAAAGTTTAGTCTTTGGTCCTGAAATTCTCTTATTGTGGTTCAAGGACCAAATGGACACAATTTACCCTGTTCAGCAAAGCAGATACCCATGGAGCTCTGTTAATGCCATGCTAGGTTCTAGCCTTTCTCAGCATTGTTTCTTATAGTAGAAAAAAAAAATCATCCATGTTTCTCATATTTCTCTCTCTATAGTCCTGTGATAGGAATACTGATGTAGTTCTGTGTGCTTTTTCAGATCTCTCTTGAAGAGAGTAGTGTGGAAGGAACAGATGTTAGCTTGCACAGTGCCTATAAAAGTATTTCAGTATGTCAGGATTCCAGTTCATACAGACTTCCATGATAGCCAATGTAGTATCAAAAGACTTAAACAGACTGCATGTCCTAACAGAAATCACATCATTAATCTGGCCATGCAAAAATTTTTAGTTATTGTCAGTTAAAGTCTATGAATACTGTTATCCTGGCTGAAGGAAGGAATAAGGTTCTTAGAAAGAGGGAGCAGTGGTTTTGTAAGAAGCATTTACCTCAGAATTCTTATATTTATACAAGAAGTGTCAGCTTTGCTGCCCAGAAAACTATGCTACTATAAAATAAATTAATTACAAGCTATCATTAAACAAGTATGGAAACCAGTCTCATTAGATAGGGCACCCAAGCTCAATGGGAATCTCAAGTGGTTTAACAAGACCAAGTGCAAGGTGCTGCATCTGGGTCAGGACAATCCCTGGTACCGACACAGGCTGGGGCATAAACAGATGGAGAGCAGCCCTGACCAGAAGGACTTGGGGGTGCTGGTGGAGGAGAGGCTGGACATGACCCAGCCATGTGCACTCACAGCCCAGAAAGCCAAATGTGGCCTGGGCTGCATCCAAAGCAGAGTGGCCAGCAGGGGGAGGGAGGGGATTCTGCCCCTCTGCTCTGGTGAGACCCCACCTGGAGTGCTGCATCCACCTCCAGGGTCCCCAGCAGATGAAGGATATGGTTGGAGCAAGTCCAGAGGAGGGCCACAAAGATGCTCAGAGGGATGGAGCACCTCTTCTATTAGGGCAGGCTGAGAGAGTGGGGGTTGTTCAGCTTGGAGAAGAGAAGGCTCCAGAAGACCTTAGAGAACCTTCCAATACCCAATGGGGACCTACCTTCCAGGAAGCTGGAAAAGGACATTTCACAAGGGCAGGTAGTGATAAAACAGGGGAGAATGGCCTTAAGTTGAAGAAGAGTAGGTTTAGATATAGATATCAGGAATAGATGCTTTACTATAAAGGTTGTGAGGCACTGGAACTGGTTGCCCAGAGAAGCTGTGGATGCACCATACTTGTAAGTGTTTAAGGCAGGTTGGATGGGCCTGTGTGCAATCTGGTCTAGTGAAAGTTGTCCCTACCCATGGCAGAGGGGTTGGAACTCGGTGATGTTTAAAGTCCCTTCCAATCCAAGCCATTCTTTGGGTTTATGAGTCTATTATATGATCAATCTAGGATCAGTAAATGTTAGCCACAGAGGTACAACTGACCATTGTGTTTAAGCAGATCATGGGATGAACATGATATTGAGGACTATAGATTTCCAGGAGGCAAAATTCATGAAGCTCCTCCAAGCTAACAAACCCCTCTGTTCCACTGCCTCCACATGTATCACAATAAATCAGGGTTTGCTCTGAATAATTTTGCAGAAACATTAAATATTTTTGGAGTGAAAGAAGAAAGGACCTCTACATCCTGCCATATTACATAGGTGGCCCTGTTTAGTCACTGCAATTGTTTGTAATTATGTAAAGTTAGAAGAGTATTCTTAGTATTAGTTAGTATGATGTAAAGTATTACAGAAAGATTAATTACACACCTGGCAACAATGTATAACCATTTCGAGAAAAGCAGTAGAGCCAATCATCACACTTCAAATAAAATTTAACATTAATTTCTTGAAATGAGCATATACCTAAGAGACTCTGCATATGCTGAGGTGTCTCATTTCAGCCTTTCTCCTTTATATACAAAAGAACAAATTAAATATATTTGTAGTTTACTGAAAATTATGCATTTTCCTCACAAATAGGCTTAATGACATTTGTCTTCTTTGGAAGCTGATGATCACTGAAGTTGATTTGCTTCCCTAGAGTGTACAATTTTGAATCTTCAACTCAGAAAGAAAACTGAGATTATGCAGCCCATTGTTATTGCAAAACACAGCTTTGCCAAGTCTGTTCACACTGTATTCCTTGTGAACCAGTTGCTAATAAGCTTCAGTTAGCATCCTGTACTCTCTCTTAAAGGCTTAAAACTGATGGCAAACAAATGAGTGTTTGGCAGATACACAGGTTTGCAATTTGTGACCAACAGAGCATTCACAACTGTATCTAATTATAGGATGGAATAACTGAATTCTCACTTTTATCGGTGTATGATTAACAGGGCCTAGCACACTTACTCCAGTATTACTTAAATTAAATATAAAGCCACAAAACCAGAGATAAATGTACTGTATTTCTCCTAATATATTCTTTCTATATCTATCACTGATGTCACTGGCTTGTAATGATATGTGGAAAATGAAGGAAAGTTTGAGACATGTTTTTCCCTTGTAATGTAGTTAATTGGAAGAGCAAACACACAAGATTGAGTATTTCAGCCAATTGATTTCCTGCTTTGTCACTTAAGCCAGAGGCATTTGACTGGGTGGCATTTTTGTTTGGTTTTGTTGGATGCTGTTTTGTTTTCTCCATCCTTCATTTGGACACATTATTCAAAACAATGTTATTATTTACATCTAAGAAATGCAAAATTTAGAAGGCAAAATATGCTGTCAATACCATATTAACAGGATTTACAGATGCAGGAAATTAATTTTGTTGCTGTTCATAAGAACAAGCTTATTGAAGCCATTCAAAATTATCTAATCTATAAATGAGCCATTCATACCAGATTTCTCTGTAATATGTTTCTGTGAATCCACCTTCCCAAAAACACAGTTATTTTATCAAAATCCTTTTTATTTTAGACACCTTATTTAAGCAACTTTTAAAAGTACTCTAAGTTTAAATAATTTAAAAATTCTTTTCAAGAATAAAAAAGACATATTTAGCTAACAACATTTAAAAAAAATACATATGTACACTAAGCTGAATGACACGTGCACTTCAATATCTTTCCATGCTTCCATGTGGTCAAGTAAAATGCGTTGTTTTAAAGAAAGCACATTTAATTCTTGAAGTCTCTGATTTTTATCAAAGCTGCTTGTGTTGTATTGTTAGAAGTACTGTCAGATGTGCGCTTAACAGAACTCAAAGGAGCTCATTCCTTACAAGGCTAAACTGCTCAGTCTTCCTGTGACAAGGAGTTCAGACGGGCAACATGAGATGTCCTCTGCACTCTTTGCAAAAGTACCCCACATCTGTGTGTTAAGTCACTGCCTGGGATGAGTATCATTAAATTATTCTGGAGGTATTTAAAGATTTGTAGATGTGGCACTTATGGACTTGCTATAGTGGTGGACTTGTTAGTGTTTGGTTTACTGTGGGACACCATGATCTTAAAGGTCTTTTCCAACATAAATGATTCTATGATTCTATAGTTTGGTAGGAAAAATCCCTGAAAGATTAATAGCTTACAAGAGCAAGTCCAGAGAAGGGCAACAGAGCTGGGGAAGAGTCGGGAGCACAAGACCCATAACGAGCAAATGAGTGATCTGAAGTTGTTTAACCTGGAGAAAAGGAGGCTCAGGGGTGACCCTATTGCTCTCTACAACTGTCTGAAAGGAGGTTGTAGTAAGGTGGGGGTCGGCCTCTTCTCCCAAGTAACATGTGACAGGAGAAGAGGAAATGGCATCAAATTGCACCAGGGGAGGTTTAGATTGGATATTAGGAAAAATTTCTTCATGGAAAGGATTTCAAGAACTCAAAAAAGACTGCTGAGGGAAGTGGTGGAGTCACCATCCCTGGAAGTGTTCTAAAAACATGTGGATATGGCACTTGAAGTTATGGTTTAGTGGTGAATATGGTGGTAGTGCTAAGTAGACAGTGAAGACTGATGATCTTCAAGGTCTTCTTCTACCTTAACTGTGTGTTAGCTATGTTTAGATAATGTGTATCTATGTTTTGGCATTTCTTCCAGTTTTGTGCAAAGTTTTTTTCCCTCCTGTTCTCTCCCTCTCCTGTCTGCTCTTCTTTCACTTTTACATCCTTTGTCTATCTTCTGCTTCTGCACTTCATGCTGTTGTCCACATCTTGGTTCAGTTTTATTTGTTGTTATTTGGTTGTGGGATTTTTTTCTTGTCTGTCCTGCCACTTCTTTCTCTTTCTCCTTCGAAGACAGGTGATTCTCTCTCCTTTTTCCTGCCTTTTCATCTCCTTAACGTTTTTCTCAGGGCACCTGAGCCACCATGGGGAGAAAGCAGCCACCCTTTTGAATGTGACCAGCAAAAACCGCACAGGTCATTACATATTCATAGGCAATAGTCTGACACTGTTATGCCATTGCTGCAGTCCACTTTATTTGTTGTCAAGGGAAAATAAATTTATGAAAATCAATGTAAGACCTTTTGAAAAAGGCAAGTAGCCAACTTACTGTGTGTTATTTAAATCTGATATAAAGTCTACTGCTTCACACAACTAGGTGTCTCTTCAAATATAAGCTGATCACTAGTTTTACAGAATTCTAAGGAAATGCTAGTTTTCGTCTCTATCTACTTAGGAATTGGGTGCAGGTGTCCGGGTGTTGTCTCTGCGGAGCAGCCGGGGCTGCCCCACCCGGCCCCAGGCGGTGCCAGCGGCCCCAGCGCAGGGCACGGCTGAGCCCCTCAGCCACGGGCGGGCGGGCGAGAGCCCCGGGGAAAGGAAAGCCTGGGCAAGGGAGGGCAAAGCGCTGCCCGGCAGCCGGGGCTGAGCCAGGGGAACCGTGCGGGAAACAGCCCTGCCAGCCCCGAGGGGAGAGCGGGAGCAGGGACGGAGAGCAGGAGGGCCCCGGCAGGGACGGCCCTGTGGCCAGGGAGAGGCCCCGGCGAGGCAGTCCGTGGCCAGGACTTTCGTGCTGCACTTGCGCTGTTATCCTTTGAGATCTCGGCACCTCCAAGCACAGCCATCATCCACAGAGGCGACGTCCTATAGTCTTAGCTTTGTCTAAGTGGGGTGAGAGCATGCCTTCCCTATCCCACTTCACACAGGACATAACTTCCATTTCTAAAACTACGTAAAACTAAATAAACATTTGGCACAAAACGTGCAGGTACTACCGTGTAACAAGTTTTAAGAGCAATCTTTCTATACTTTCTAATCGCCATGTAATATTTCAAATTCCTCATTCATTACTGTCCATGATGGTAAGGGGAATTAGTGTTGCCCGATTAGTTTGAGCAGTGGAGATGTGTGCTTCAGTTTGCTGTAAAGCTGGATAATTCATTAGTCATACTTGAAAGTTCCAAGTCTATCATATCACGTAAGATATTTTCCCAGAGAAGTTTCTATCCTCCTAGTTTGTAATGTTTGTAGCGAAAATTCTAAATGTTCCCTAGTTTATAACATGTTGAGTTTATTAGTTTCTTTATTTGTTTGTTTTGTAAGTTATATAAGTAAGTTAATTTTTTCCTTAGTAGCTGGTGCAGTGTTGTGTTTTGGATTTAGGATGATAATAATACCGATAACACACTGATATTTTAGTTGCCGAGCAAAGCTTACCCTATGTCAAGAAATTTTCAGTTTCCCATGCTCTGCCAGTGAGCAGATGTACAAGAAGCTGGGAGGGAGTATGGCCAGGACAGCTGACCCAAACTGGCCAAAGGGATATTCCACACCGCAGAATGTAATGGCCAGTGTATAAACTGGGGAGAGCTGTCTAGAAGAGGTGGATCACTGCTCAGCACCAGTCAGTGGGTGGTGAGCGTTGATCTTGTGCGTCACTCATTTTTCTTGGGTTTTACTCCTCTCTTTCATATGGTTTCTCTCCCTTGTTGTTGTTGTTGTTATAATTACTACTATATTTTTACTTTATTTCAAATATTTAACTGTTCCTATCTCAATCTTTTCCTGATTCTCTTTCCCAACCCAGGTCAGTGGGGTTTGGAATGAGTGGGCAGCTGCATGGTCTTTAATTGCTGGCTGGGTTTAAACCACAACAGTAAGGCATTGCTGACAAAGCTTATGGTATTTGCCTGCCATAATAAATGTTTCTTCTAAGACTCTATTTTTTTAACTCACATTCATGAAGTAAATGTTGAGGTAAATTTCTTAAACTCCATAAAGGGTCAAACTGTAAACATTAGACACCTCAAATAGAAAATAATTGGACCTAATCTCAAGTTTCAGGTCTAATTTCTCAATTTTAATTCAAAGTGGTCTACATTATTTATCTTCATCCCTTGGAGACAACTCAGACATTAAGAATCACTACATGTTTTAGAATATATGTATTAGGATTTTCGTGTGCTCACCTAACTGTAAAAAAATAATAAACAAGTGCCCTTATTATTAATTTCAATTGGTTTATAGTGAAAACAAAGTCAGATTCCTAAGTAAACTTATTCTAATGAATTAATAATATCTTGATTTTTGGATTTAAAGAATTAAAACAATACTATGGTATCAACTGTAATGTAGTATAAACCACAGAAATAATTAATCTAATGACAGTGCATTATCCTTGTTAGTACTGTTATTAGTGGTATTATTATTGTTATTAGTTATCGTTGTTATTGTCATTGCTGTTATTATTTTGTAAGACCTAAACTAAAGATGACGGTGCCCTGTTGCCATGTCTGAAAGGAATCCTGCACATTTGCTGTCCCCACATGGCTCCTCTGCATGATACCGGAACAGAGGATGGGACTGGAACAGATCGCCGCAAACAACCTTCCACAGCCTGAGCCACCAGAAAGTACAGGAAGAAAAGCCACCACTTGTATGTCACTAAACTGCAGCACAATTCCTCCTAAGAAACTAACTTTTAGGAAAACAACATCTGGGAAAAAGTAAAATCATGCAAATCAAGGGCCAAAGAACTGGCCTACAGGTTTACCTGATTCTACTAAAAGCATCTGCAAACACACAGAATACATACTGAATGAACCAAGACTTGTAGAGAAACTGACTGAGATATGTCAGATTGTAATTTATGGTTTAGGATATTTCTGAGCTATGAATATCAGAGGCTGGAAGAGGAATTTCAAGAAAAATCACGACATGTTCCACATTTTTCCTTAAGCATCTGCTGTTGACAACTGCTGCCAATCACACAGACCATTCATATCAACTGGTGTCTCCATTCTTATACTTTTGCAAGCCTACATAAACCAGGATTGTGATGACATTGATAACAGAGCATATAACTAAATAATTATGTTAAGAGTTTATGGCAGGGGTAGCAAACTTCTGGCAGGTGTGCCTGAACTAGGACACAGGAATATTATCAGTGACAAAAGCATCACAAGAGATTAACTTGCATAGTCCATGCTCTGTGTCCGATGGTCTGCATGGCAGCAGTTGGTAAGATAGGGACCTATGTGCCAAGTGTGTGGTTGAGTGGACCACCCAGAAGTGCCTAGGAGGGCATTTTCCCCAAACCTAGTGCCAAAGAGGAAGAGGAAGAAAACAACCAACATTAAAACAGATTAAATGGTAACCAGGGTAATATCATAAACCTTTGGAAACAAAGAAAGGCTCAATTTGAGAAGTGCAAAATGAGCATAATAACTTGCAATGGTGGAGAAAAATGAAAGGATGACAGAACAGTAATGAAAATCTGTTCTGACTTTGCTAGGAGTCACTCTGCTGGCACTTTTCCCTGTCTGATGGAGTCTCTTCCTGTTGGAGCCATGAATGTGCCAGAGTGCAGCAGGGAAGGACCCACACCTCAAGTATGGTATGTCTACATTTTGGTATGTCTATCACCTCATGCGCTGTTCTTGTACTGTATGTGTGCATTGGAGGGCCTGCTGCAGGAGAGAGTGTGGAAAGCTAGAGTTTGTGCTTTTGGTCCACATACCCTCTGACCCAGTGTGGGCATGTGTATGCAATCACAGAACTCTTAAAGGTTAGTCAGAGAAAGTTGTTTAAAAATTTCTAGGCATATGCAGGTATAAGTGTCTAGGATAGTGGTGTATCTGTTGCAATGATGATACTGAACCTCAGCGTATAGTTCACTGATTGCCAATGTGGCAATGAACCCCTTCAGTGTTGATTCAATTTAAACTATGAGAATGGAACTAATTTCCCCTGTGAAATCACCAGCTCCAGCTGCTGTACACCTCAACAGTAAAGGGTGACAGATGACAAAAAGTGATAGTGTAGTGATATCATGACCTGAAATCCATTCTCTTTTTGATATAGGAGCAAGTTATAAGCATTTCGGATTCTACTACTGAAAGAATGAAAAAAGTGAATGTATGATCTGTCTTTCTCATAGGCAGAGAGGACAACCCTTGGGAGGATTTTAAGGAGATATTCATTACAGAGACAGCACCAGTGTTCTCAGTGTTGAGTGTGAGGATAAACATCCCTTCCACTGCAGATGGCTGTATCAAAAGGAGTATCCACTGCATTTAAAACATAATTGAACATTGCTGACGATATTATTCCTCTGCTTAAAGCATTTATAGGTTTCACAGGAATCGCAGAATTTAGCTCCTGGTAGGCATATGGCCAAACTGCAGTCTTAACTGTAGGAAATATGCTTTAGTATTTAGGTCACCCTAAGAAAACCTAGCAAATGAGCAATTATTTTAAACTCACTTTCAGAATTCAGCCAAGTCAGTACCAATCTTATTTCCTCTATACAGACAGGTACAGATCTACGGATGAGGAGAAGGGGAATGGAAAACTCATATCCATACTTACTAAAAGCCAATACAGCATGTAGCCTGTCACACAGGAGGGAGAGAGAGATTGCACCATCATCTTCATGAAAGTACTACACAGCTCAATAAAACCAGTGGAAAAAATTATCATCTTTTTTATTTTAGGGGTCTTCTACACTGATGTGCTTTAATTATAGCATAATACTGACAACCAGACATTATAAATTACCTGAGCAGTTCTACATAGTCTCCTGAATATTTCTAATGTGAGGGGACCAATAAGGCTAATATTGTAAGAATGTGATCCTGTGCTTCTAAGCAGTCTCAGATTGAATTTAAATTTTTAGACAGTGTGGATTTTATAACATAAATTAACTATATTTCAAACTAAATATTTCAAGCAATCAACACTTGGACAAGCCTCCCACAGGATTTTACTATTACTTCAATGCACTTCATTGTAACATAAGCTGTTTGCTGTGCAATGTGAGAGCTAAACAAAGCACCTGAAATCCTTACCCTTACCACAAAAGTGGAAAAGCCAGAAGAATGACTGTACACGGGACAGTCTTTTTTCTGTTGGACAGGTTTTTATTGTAGCAGACATTAATTTTCACTTGCAAATTCTCTACACAATTGCTAATCAGTTTGATAAGTTCTTAAGTGTAACTCTTATTTATGCCATTCATATAATCAATCAGTAAAACTCATTATTCACCAGCATATTGCAGTTTACATGGCAAATGTTAATCACTAAAATCGTACTCTGGTGAAAGTGTATTGCAAGTTAGATTATGATGCACATTAATATGGGAGAGTTTCCCTGATTAATTTTACATGCCTCCAGCATAATTTAACTTTATGAAACATATATATTCATATAATAATAGATGATATATATAATCTTAAAATTGTATAAAACTTGTTAAATAAGGTCTTATTGGCATCATAATTGCAATTTAGATATTGTTCACTTTAGCTGTACTTCTGAACTACAGATAAGTTTCTAAATAAATAAATTCTAAAAAACACTAGAATCAATATTACTTTTTCACTGTCAAATACTAGGTATGATTCAAATTTAAGGTTAGCAAATTAGTTTGATTTGCTAAGATGTGTTATTGTCATTTAATTCACAACTCAGGAGGAAGTGATAAGCCTCTCAAGGCTTAGCTAACACTGACAGCTTAGACCTGTCATTTTTTCTCACCGGTTATATCTTATTCTGACAGTAACCATACTGTCATAATTTCAGTAGAAGTACTCAGAACGCTTACAAGTAGTCAGCATGAGCAACTGGAGCAGAATCATCAGCTTCTGTTAGAGACATGACATTTGTAACAGAACTTCCTGGCATCCATTTCTTCTCATGTCTTGAAATATTCTAGGAATATGGAACATTCAACGCTTTGTAAAAGACTTTGAATTTTCCTGGGATATTTCTAGATAGAAGGTATCTCAGAAAGGCTTTAGTTCAACCTCTTACTCAAATAAGCTCAGGTTTGAATAGGTAACAGAGGTCTTAAATCAATCAGGTTTTGAAAATCTTCAGAGCAAGAGAGAGTACAGCCCTGCTGGCCTCTGGTCAATATTTGACTGCATCAGCAGTAAAAAGTTTCTCCACATATCCAGTGAGAACTCGCTGTGTCATATGTCTCTCATCCTCCCATGACACAGTGCTTTGAAATGCTGGACTCTGTCCTCTTGAGAGCGCTTTGTAGATCCTGGCACACTGCTGTTAGTTCCACTTAAAGTTAAAACTTCTCCAGGCCAAGCAAGTTCTAGTCCCTCAGCTTCTCTTCACAGGGCACATGACCCAGTCTCTGACCACCCTAGCAGCCTAGGGTGATTAGGAGCCATTGATGCCAGGGACCTATTAATAACTTTCCTGTAACTGAGTCCCAGTATTGGATGTGGCATGCTAGATGTGCTGGGTATAAGGGGAAAATCCCTCCTCTCCATGTCCTGGCTGTGCCCTGGTGAGTACCTCACAGGGCACTGTTGGCTGTCTCTGCAACCAGGGCACGCTGATGGCTCATGTTCAGAGTGTATCTATCAAGATCCCCAGGTCCCTCCCTACAGAGCTGCCCTCAGCCAGGCAGGCACCATCCTGTACAGCTGCACAGGGTGCTTCCTGCATGTGGCAGGGCTTGGACTTTTTCTATCCCTGTTGAACAGCAGAATGTTCCTCTTGGCCCACTTGTCCAGCTTATACAGATTCCCAAGAAAGGCAGCACAGTTTCATTCCTCTACTAGACATCGTATGTAAACGATCACTCAGACAGCTGCCCAGAAAGTCATACCCTTTCCTCATATCTCTAAATAGAATTCACCATCATGAATGCACTGTAAGACAACAAAAGCTATTAAGTCAATTGGGAATGCAACTCATTATGAACCAGTTGAAGCAGCATAGGTTTTACTGTATTCAGTAGCCTTTTTGGTCTCTCTCATGCATATTTTTAGCTTATAGTTATGAGCAGTTAGCAGAAAGCAATAAGCAACAGCAGCTCCCTCCTGGGTTTTATAGTAGTCTGCAAAAGTGTGAGTTATTTAGCATAGACATCATACAGCTGTTGTCCGGAGCACTTTCTAGAATATAGCACTTCCACATGGAATGTTAAATATGTCTAATGCTCTCACTTCATGGAAGCTGGATAATGCATCTAACAGAACCTTATATATCAGTGGGTGCTTAGTTTTTGTCATTGTGAAAAAACACTGTACATAAATTACTTCCTCACTACGTTTGAGAATGATTCATTTAGGATCTTCCACACATTCTGGGTTTAACTTTTGAAAAGTACTAGACAAGAAATTTCTAGAAGGGGAGATAGGAAGATGAGAAAAATGTTTTCTCCTGGCCAGTGATAACCTATGTCAGAGTATTTTACTAGAAAGATGTTTTAGGCAAAAATTGAAAATGGGATGTGATAATTCTCAGATTGTATGAAGTACTTTTAGTGTATATATATATATANTGTGTGTGTGTGTGTGTATTCCTTTACATGTAAACAATAAAACCACATATTTGCCATTATTTAAAAATAGATAGGAATTCTACAACATTAACTTTTGAAATATATTTTTGCAGATTACTAATGACTGGCCTCCTTTACTGATATTTATGGGAGTTTAAAATGTTTTTAAAATCACAGTCTTCATCTTGAAATGATTTTGGATTCAACAAATATCTTCAGAGGTGTTCATACTTTTGCAAGAAACTTGACAATTTTGATTTATGCTTTTGAGCGAAACTTTTTATTTAGCACGCCAGTCAAAATTATGAATACAGTGAAACTACAAGAACCACCTGACAGAGTATGAGTTTCATTTCTTTTCAGTAATGTTGTAATAGAATTAAAATAAGCAGCTTATCAGTGTCAGGTACTAAATTTAACACCTGATGTATGACAGGTGTTCCTGGTCCTAAAAACAAGGCTAAATTAAAAAGCAGCTTTCAAACACTGGATGCAAAAGAACTTCTTGGTCATGCACTGCAGCAGCAAATAAATTTTGGAAAACCAGCTGGACGGTGAGTGGGATTCCCTAATGGTCTTGCTTTGAGGACTCTTCTAACAATTAAAACCATTTGCTTTTCTTGCTTTTGACTAGCATAACAGTCTGGTAACAGGTGTGAGAATCTGCTTAGAAGGACTAAACAAGGGAATGAAGATGCCACAAAATTCTGGCAGACTGTTCAGTATAATTTTCTTTATCATTTTTTACATTTCTGTAGGTGCCAAATATGACTACAAAAGTGGAGACATACCTTTTGTGTGAAAATAATGCCTGCTTTGCAATTTCAGTCAAGCTGATCTGTTACCAAATGTTGCCTGGATTTATGATCATCTGCCGTGCAACAATGAGGCTGTCGTCAGATTTAATAACATTTTAAGAAAAAAAATGCATAGAGTTTTGGGGTTTTGACTGTTCAACTGCCAAGACTACACACACCACTTAGTACTGACATGAAGTTCTATATTAACACAAGCTTAGGAAAAAAAGAGCTAAACCAATAACTAACAAAGAGAGAATAGTCCTGGCAGTCTAAATAAGAAATTATTTTGTCAAAAGTTTATATTTTCAAGGATAAATGTACGTTATTCTTTAGAAATTCCTTCTGAGTTTTCAGTTATTTCAGTTATTTGATAATATACAAATTAATCCTTCCTATTATAAAGTATGTTCCCTTTTCAAACAGATCAAGTGAGCAGCTTGACAATATTCACCCTTAGATGTGTTGGGAAAAATTTTATTTTCACTATGAGAAAGTGCATTTTTTTCCCTTAAATCTCTCACCTGTACACACAATCATATATACATAACCGAGTTCCTTTAGTTTCACATTTTTAACAGGAGCATTATTTTAATTGACTACATATAATTTATATTTTTCTATTAATTTATTCTGCAGCTGCAGTGAAGAAAATAAACAGTGTAAGTCCAGGTAAAGATTTTTTTATAAAAATCAGAGATAGTTCTGATTTCAGCAATTTTACTGGCAAGCTGAGAAAGAGTAGGACTCTTTCATGGAATCAGCAAACTAATCTAATACTCACTGAATTTGACAATTTTTTCAACGTCATATTAATCTTCCCATTATTGGATAGGCTCATAAGATGAAGTCAGATTATTGCTGTTTTCAGGGAATTATTTCTCCAGTACTGCTGTTAGCATATATATCTTTAACAAGTGTTATTCTGAATAATTCGACTTGCAAAAGCATGTCAGTCTTTGGTCCCGAAGATATTAACAGGCACTGCATGTAATGCTATAGGATTCCCCTTCCAGAGAATTCAACTGAACTTTAGTGCACTTTCTAGTGGCATTGCTTGACTTCAGAAATCTACTCTTCTCTCATACAAACTCCTCTCATCCTCCTCTGTGAATGCTGATGTTAGCAGCAGCAGTAACTAAAATGCAACACTGTTTTTGCTGATGAAGGCAAGAAGAGAGACATCTGGCTCACAGAAGCAATTTGAGTGGATTTGTCAGAAAATGCTTTTACTAGAATATGGAAAGGCCCTTGAGGTACACTTACTGAACAATGGGAAAAGTTTGTATATATAAAAAAGTGCCCGGAATCCATGTTGGATTTTAATGACTTATTTGATCCTTCAAAGCAATAAATGAACCAAACCGGATTAGATTTTGTGAAGTTTTCTAGTGTTCTTGTTGAATTTCTATATGACAAAATAAATGCTGGAAACTGTCAGATCTGCCTTAACCCCTCAAATATAATTTTCTTTTTAAAGGAGAAGTAGAATTTGATATAAGCTGTAGACTTCATTTAGTACAAATATATATCAAACTGCAGGCTTAAATCTACTTGCACCCTGGAGAATCTCAACATCTTTATGAATAATAGTATCTTCAACACTTTTCAGTCTCAGAGTAAAGGCATGAATCAAAGAGTCCTTAAAATACAATTCTTTAGTAGTGCTGGCATTTCTAGATGTAAAAAAAAAAAGAGACCGTTTCAATCCTTTTTATAATCAGAAGAGATTCAGTAACCAAAATGTAAATTTTTCATTTGGTAGATAACAAGAAAGAAAAGTTGTAGTATTCTATCACAATAGAATGAATGAGAAAAAAGTATATTGCCTAAAATTATAAGGATTTCTAGCTTGGTGCAGGTCAGAATAAATAAATATCCAGAAAATTTAGAATCAGTTGAAGTCATCGCTATACAGAAAAGGGATGGAGTTCCTAGCACTCTTTAATTCCATACCACCCACACCATGGTAGGAGGAATCGGGAGGCTGGAAGCAGAAGGGATTCCATCTTTTGACAGGCTTGTGAAAGGATATGTGCCAGACTGGGGTTGGGACTATGTTGCTGCTGCTGCCCAGAGCCACAGCCACTGCTGCCACCACTGCTGCTGCACAGGGAGACAGCCCCTCTTTGAGAAGTATTTTTGTTCAGTGGTGAATACCCTTGCTGTGGGTAAAACATTCTCTGTTTTGTATGCTCTTTTGATAATATTTGTTATGGTTACTGTGACTTTTCAGTAAATTGTGACTCCAAATTATAGTTTCCCCTAGTCTTTCCTCTATTATTGAAAGGGAGAACCTTGAGTGAGTTTAATTTTCCCACTGTGTTTTAAACCAACACAATCTCGGTCTACAAAATCAGGCTAGGTGTCCAAAAGGAAAAGACTTGAATGATTGCAAAAAATGCAGATATTATCTGTAATAGAAGGAAAATACTCTATATGGGTTTTCTGCAGTAAATTTGTTAGTTTTTTATGAATCATAGAACCATAGATCAAGCAGAGATCATGTATGAGTTAAAAAGATCCTGGCATCTGCATGTATGCAGATACACACCAATTCCTCCATCTTTACATGGACAAACACAGTTGACATTTCCTAGTGGCGTGGTACATATCAAGAAATCTTTGTCATTCAGAACACAAATCATAGAAACATACAATCATAGAATGGTTTGGGTTAGAAGGGACCTTACAGATCATCTAGTTCCAACCCCTGTTCCACAGGCAGGCACACCTTCCTCTAGACCAGGTTGCTTCCAACCCAGCCTTGAACCCTTCCAGGGATTGGGCATCCACAACTTCTCTGGGCAACATATTCCAGTGCCTCACCACCCCCGTGGTAAAGAATTTCTTCCTAATATCTAATGTTGTCCTCTGTTGTAGTTCAAGAAAAAAATTAGTTGTTCAAATACACATGAGATGAAACAGATTTCTGCTCTTGCAATGCTGGACTCCTGCAAGTGCATCAGCTTCAAACAGGTCTGAATGAGATGAGAAAGTACAAAAATAGGCACATGCAGTAAGGGTAATTTGTAAACAATGGTTTTTGAGTGACATTTTACAAGAAGGATGAAATCATGAGTTAACCGCTGTTATCACGAAATTAGCTAGCAGAAGATGTCAGAATCTTTCATAAAGGGAGCTACATCTCAAATCCCAAAACAGGACAAACATACATTGCATGTATTCACTAGCAAGAAAATTTTTAGAGAAGAAGAAATGTCATTCCCAGTGAACTCTAATGTTTTCAAACATGGCTTTCAAACATTGATCTGGAAGATCAGAACTAAAAGAGCTATGCAATTTTTAGGTCTGTCTGATACTAACTACATTCTGTACTGCTAAATCTTTAAAGGTAAAGGAAGTAATACCTGTGTCACGTTAAGAAGCAGCTACTGGCCAATATCCCAGTGGTGGGTCAGGTGATATAGACAGTCCTAAGTAATGCAGATCCCATACAGTGAAATAAAGGTATGTTGAAACCTCCATGAAAATATGTACTTTCAAGGTTAGGAGTTGTGAACCAGGATTTTGGTCAGGGAATGAAAGACTTCACATTGCTAAAACAGATTACCACAAGCATCATACATACAAATCATTATCATTTCCTCCATAACTACCATCTGCTGGGAATCCCATAGCAATATGGATAACTCATAAATATTAGTTTATAAGTTGTAGACATTAGTGCTTGATACACAGTTATATAATGAAGATTAGATGGATTTCAGTTGTAATGTAATCAAGCTGTAGAAAATAAGAAGAAAAAAGTGAGGGAACTCTTTGTAATTGTATATACTTGACCCAGGGAAATTTCTTCCTCCTAATCACTATTAACAATGAAAATTTTGCTGTTTGTAAATGGATATTTTAATTTTCACAGAGAGAAATGTTTATGTTTTGACTGTTTTTTTTTCTACATGATTATATAATAGAATAATACAATAATGGAATAACTCTTTCACAGTTACATTCCACAGTGCAAATTTGCTATTTCACAATCTGCACGGAAAACACTGACCAATATCCATAGCTAGTTTATAGTTCCATATATAAGTTATGTATTTTATATAAAAATGTATCGTACTTTTAAGATACTTTTTGCGGATTAGGGGGTTTTGCGTGGTTTTTTTGTTTGTTTTGTTTTGGTTTTTTTTTTTTGTTTGGTTTTTTTTCTTTTCTGTTTTTGTTTTTCTTTTGTTGGTTTGGTTTGGGGACTTTTTTGGGTTTTGGGGGATTGGGTTTTTGGAGATGGTTTTGTAATTTCAAGAGAAAGAGCTTTTTAATTAGATGAGAATCAAACCTTTTCTTTTTCCAGTTTCTGATAGGAATTTTTTTTTTTTTAAATCACAGCTGCTCTTTACTAAACTGATAAAGGGAGAAAAAGAAATAACAGGTGATTTTTCTTCTCACACAGCACTCACTCCATCACCCACAAAAGCAAACAGATAACCTATTCAGTGGGATTTTAAAAACATATTTATGTTTAATCAAAACTGATGTTTTATTGGAGATGCACCAGTAAATGAGAAATGCTCTGTAGCTGTGAGTCTGTAGCCAGTAGGGATTAACAGGAAGCCTGGTTGTTATAGACTGTGACATACGCTATATCAGTGACATTTTGGAGAGTCCTTTTGTCTGTCTGACTTTTTAAAAGAAAAATTTGCTCAGTTCAAAGAACAGACAATCTGTTTTTCACTTTCAATGAAAAATGTCTTCTTTGGAAGACACTAATGATTGCAAATCTGTGATTCTACTCAATATTTGGATTTTCATGGTGAGACACTTCTGAGGAATCTATTGTAGTTTGCTTCTCAGGTCCTACTAGATTGTAGTAGTGTCTGAATCCTTTAAACATCCTAGAACATAAATGGCCTAAACCAGTATTTTTAATTTCCGCAAGAAATGCTGCCTGGACATATTGTCATCCAGCAGAAGTAATTCCAAACACCACCAAAAGCAGCAATTAAGCTTTCTTTAATATCTAAATCTTGAATATCTATATCTTTAATATCTAATTCAACACCTCAGCTATTGATGATTTTAATTTCTGGTTCTTTCCTTTTACAGCTGTTTTTTTTCCTGTTTCTTCTTTTACTGAACCCTTCTGATAATACTCCAAGTATTAAGAGGTGAAAATACCAAACTAGATAAAATTTTATGAAAGTGTCATATAATTTTTACACTATGTTTTAAGAGACATTTATTTTTCCACTCTAGATTGGTAACAAACTGTATTGATTAAGACAAACACACATATTCCAGAAAGTGTAGTCTTGAAACATGGAAGGATAAAATAACTTAAAAACAAGCCTGTTTGAAACACAATGGGAACAGAACTAATCCTATACAAGACATGGCAGAGCATACATGTAATCTGTTCAAACACAATGATCCTTTACAGAAGTAAGAGACACATCAGCTTTGCACATAGAAGGCAATATCAAAGCCCATATGGGTACCTGCACTGTGCTTTTTTTTCAATACTACTGTAGTGTTGAACCTGTATGCAGATAAAAATCACAACTAAATCCCATCCTAAAACCCAAATAAGTGATATTTAAATAAAATTAAATTCTTATAAAGATCCTACCTAACTCATTCTTTTCTTCCTAATGTGTATTCTTGCCTGAAAACCACTGATGACATATAGAGCATAATGTAGGTCTATAATACCTGTCTAATAGTGACAGAAAATAATTTATATTCCCATGCTCAGGCAAAACAAATAGAATTTTTGTTCATTTGAGGTTTTGAAACTTTTTCAATGTTGGGATGCAAGCATATGAAATTAGTAAAGAAAGTTGCTAAGGTAAAACTCCTTGCTTTCAGGAATAAGACACTGAAATGCTTTTGTGTAACAAAGGAACCTCACAATCTTATACTTAGCGTCTTTTAAAGCAAGAAAATGACGACCAAGAAAATGTCAATGCTTATGGCATAGGGAGTTTAAGGCAGAAGGAGTCGTAGAAATGCAAGATTTTATCTCCACCGAAGTGCAAGCTGTAACGAATCTACTCTCAAACTCAGTTTGGACAATTTTGCAAGCCAGAGCCCTTTGTTTTACCTAAAGTGATGTCACAAGCTCAGCAAATAATAGAGTGAGGAGCTACTCTGAATAAATTCCTGCAGTCATTGAAATGGAAGACAATCCACAGATATTCAAAGAATCTGACTACTGAAACCTTAGAGTAAATATATCTAACTAACAGATAAAATTGTCCAAGTGTGTAAGTAATGATTAATTTGTAGGAACCAAGCAACAGGAAAACATTATTTTGTTGAAAGTTGATTTAAAATTTGATTATATGAGAAGTAATGTCTCTATTTAAATTTTAAGATTGTTTTCTCCTACCACACATAGTTACATATAGTCATCTACAGTAAATTATCAAAATTAATTTGAAATATTTTTTATATTTCAATGAAGTTTTCTATACTTTCATTGACCTTTCTTGACAATGAACAAATACAAACACATTTCTGCAAAATCCAAATGACACTTGTTTACATTTTATTTTGGGAAAAAAAGTGTGGTTTGTCCTCATGGAATGGAAATCACTACTTTTTGTTATGGATACCTTCTGTTAGATTTTTGTCCACAGAACTTACTTAATAATCTAGTTCACAGTGTATAACTATAGGGTATAAAAATCCTTATGCATAAGCCTACTGGCAATTATAAGGTAGATTTTATGTTCTGTATCCCAACAACCTTCCATTTTAACTTCAAGACTAATTATTTGACAAATATGTAGAGTCCAAGTACTTTTTTCCTTTAAAGAAAAAGGGAAGAACAAGTTAAATTTTTTGAAATATTACTTCAAAGAAAGATATTTCTTCTAGGAAGAAGAAATGTTCTGATTATGTAATAATCTTCTTTTCTATATTCAAATTTGAGCAGCTAGTCACAAAAACAGATTTTGAGGTACTGCATAAAAGAGAACATGCCATATAAGAAAGTTAATACAAACACACACAAATTTCAGGAATGGCAGTTCAGGAGAGATTTTCTTATCATGTTGTCATTTCTATGTCTTTTTTTGTAAGTACCTTGCATTCTTAAATGCAACTTGAAGCACTGTGGGCTAGGTAGGATGTGTGTGAATGAAAGCGCTGTGTGACAAATTTCTGTTTCTTTACGATTTGGAATAAAGTTGGAAATTAGTGAAATATCAGAATAGCCAGGGACTTTCTGCTGCACATTAAATTCTGAGAGGAATATTTCTAGATTCTCTGAATTCCATTGGCTTGAGCTACATATAAAATATCTGTTGTTTGATTGACCATAATCCAAGACTGACACACATATATAAATTAAACAGGTTGCTCAGAGCACTCTTATTAGTTTGTCTATAGTTTTTCTCCCCAGGAGGCTCATAAAACCATTCCATATGCACATACACTCATCTCAGAAACAAAATATATTTACTTAAAAAGACACTGACTATACAATCTTTGTCAAGAGTTTGAGTTCTAGGATTTTCAGCTCTTTTGACATATGGAGAGGCATAATCCCTAAGTACACTCAGTGGTCATGGATTCTGTAACCAAATTGTGGCTCATTTATTGGGCAATTTCCAACCTAGCTATGGAACAACTGTTCACTCTTTCACTGAACAACTGTTAACTCTTTCATGCTGAGACTGAGGAAATGTGCCTGAGCCCTGATGCACTACTGAAAGGAAGCAGGAGTGGATTCATTGTCTTGCGGATTTGCCTGTGTTACTGTACACGGAATCACTCTTCAAATCAAGAGAAGAACTGCAGAAGTTCTGATCCCTGAAGATGTGGATTCAGAGCATGAAAAAAATGTAATCATTTTCTGCTCTATACCTCATGGATTTATTTTGAAGACCTCTATTTACAATTTTAATCTCCTGAAAATACACTAGTTTTGAGTTCTACTAGAGTTTATATTACAGTGATGTCTACACTGTAAATGCAATATGCAATTTAGTAGTTAAACTTGTTAGAGTGGAATATTTAAGAGAGAAGCATATACTAATCACAGATTATTTGTTAAAAGAATGCACTTGATAAAAGAAAAGTGATTCGTACCTTCTGGTTATCACAATCATAATTTTATTACAATGAAAGGCTGTTCATTTTTATACATATCTAATTCAGAAAATAGGCAAGGTTTTAAGTACGTATTATTACAAAGTATAAATGTCAAAAGTCTAATGAGGACTGAAGGCAATATTGGAGAATCAATGTCAACAAAAAGATTTTTCTGAAGTTAATGCATGTATTTTCATGAAGAATAATTTCTAGTTTATGGGAGGACAACAAATATTTTTAAGTCCTTTACCATTAGTCTCTATTTAATGAGTGTGCTAGAATTTTTTCAGACTCTACTTTTCCTGGATTCTCCTCAGTCTCCTAGAACAAAATTACTCTCTGACTTTTGCTTTTGATTCAGCATTTTTATTCTTGATCTTAGAAAAATCTCATGTGTTGAGGTGTATTATAAAACGATACCTAAACATCCTCCTTTCTCCCTAAAATAAAACCGCATCATTCTGGCAATTTAAGCAAGTTTTTCCCAGTAAGTCAGAAGAAAATTTGATTAAAGAATAAAAATATAATACAACATCAGATTTTAGCTGGTAGCTAACTATTTTAAATCAAGTAATGAATATGTGGACTTTGTAACTCAATCACATTTTTTAACTAAGTGAAACAAATTAAGAGATAAACTTATTGAACAAAAAGTAAAGAAACACAGAGATATCCTGCACTCCAAAAAATGTAGGGAACCATGTACTTACACTGTGAAAAGGGGGAAAAAAACCCCCACATTAGAATGGAAATTGTCTTTTGGCAAAGCACAAAAAAAGTCTAAAAAAGAAGATGGGTTAAATGAAGAATCTCTCATAGATATAATTTCAACCAGTTACACCCAATCCTACAATAAAAGTGACTTGTCATTTCACAAATGCTGTTTGAAGGACTAAAACAGGGTTGAATGAAGAGTTCCTTTACTGAGTTTGAGCTGTTTGGGCTGTAAATATTGATAAATATAGTTGATTAGTAATGAATGGTTATTCTATTTCACAGAAGCACAGAATGAGCCAGGTTGGAAGGGACCATATTGGATCAAGTGGTCCAACCTCCCTGCTCATGCAGGGCCATCTAAGACACATTGCACAGAATTGTGTCCAGATGGTTTCTGAATATCTCCAGTGAAGGAGACTTCACAACCACTCTGGGCAATCTGTTCCGGTGTTCAGTCACCAACACAGAGAAGAAGTTCTTCCTCATGCTCAGGTGAAACTTCTGTGCATCAGTTTCTGTCTGTTACCTTGTGTCCTGTTGTTTGGCACTACCAAGAAGAGCCTGGTTCTATCTTCTTTTCTTTGCACCCTCCCTTCAGATACTTACAGACATTGGTGAGGTTCCATCAGTCATCTCTTCTCAAGACTGAACAGGCCCAGTTGTCCCAGCTTGTCCTCTTAAGAGAGATGGTCCAGTCCCATCATCCTGGTTGCACTCTACTGGACTTGCTTCAGGAGCTCCCTGTCTCTTTTGTCCTGAGGATCCCAGAACCAGACACAGAAGTCCAGATGTGGCCTCATCAGAACTGAGTAGAGGGTCAGGATCACCTCCCTCAACCTGCCGGCAATGCTCTTCCTAATGCACCCCAGGATACCATTTGCCTTCTTGGCCGAAAGGGCACAGTGCTGGCTCATGGAAATCTTGTCTATCAGGATCCACAGGTCATCCTGGTTTTAAGATTTGCCTCATTTTTGTTCTCAACACATATTCCAAATTCTGCCATTGTATGTGTTTAATTATGAGGTTTTCTTCCCTTGTTATTCTTATTTATATATACAGATAACTCTTTGTTTTTCATTAAAGTTACCAATACAAAAGTAAAGAATTGAAAGAAAATGTACAAGTCTAAACAATAAACAAAGCAGGAGAACCTTCTTTGTTGCGGTGACCCAGTTCACCTTGGGGCTGAGTGACATCCATTGGGTGGATTTCCCTGCCCAGGACTCCAACCCTGAGGGTGGATCTGAGGGTGAGACCAAGGTTTAAGGCTACTCCCCAATGGGTGTCCCTCTAGCAGCATCTCCTCCTCTCCTTCCAGAAACCTCTCTGTTCCCGTAATGCTATTGGTTTAGACTCCTGTGTTTATTCATGTGTTTCATTGCTTATGTATTGAGCTCTGGAAAGTTCTGTTCAGTTCGGTTCCCCACTGGTTGATTCAAATATGTTCCTCCCCTAATCCTTTGTGATTTGCTCCCGGTCACCCCTCGTCATTCCCTTACTGGTTTATCCCTTTGTTCCTCCCCTTCTCCACCCCCGTTTCAAAAGGGGGCTGTAACTGCTCCCCAGGGCTCTTCTCCTTTGTTCCCCCCTTTCGACTGGAACTCTGCCCCTCGGGGCTGGAATAAAGTCGGGATTACAGACAAGGAAAGAGTCCCTCTTTCTTCCTTCCCCCTCGCCAGTTACCTAGCAACACCTTGCAGCAGCCAGCCTTCGAACTGAGCTACTTGCAGGCAGCACCAACAGCTGCTGACAGGACTCTGATTGCCACGCTGCCGGGGCATCAGAACTTGCTGCCTGCCAGGCCACCGGGTGGCTTGCGGTCAGCGCGACCCTTCTTATTCTGCACTTGTTCCAAATTGGTATGCTGAGAATATATCCTTTCCCATTTCAAAATTTTTCCCTACTTTTCCAATAGAGATTTTATTTTACATTGTGTTCTTTCCTTTCTCATTGTTTAATTTGAACCTCAAGAAAGAATAATTTCAGTTTTGTTCATGAGAGTTTTCATTAATTTCAAATTTTCATTGTGATGCACTTTTAAAGCAGTTATAACTGTTGCAGCCTCAGTCATTGAAGAAAGATAATTTTTAGTAACTTTCATGCATATAAGTAACAATACTGATATATTAACAAAAAGTTACTTTAATCAGTGCCTAAATATGTTTACCCAGGAATCAGAATCGCATTTTTTTCAGAAGCCACGTTGTCTTACCTACCTCAAGGGTCCATCCTTGTAGGTGTATACAGGGATATTGTAGTTCTCATGGCTTAAGTCTGAATACAGAGATCTATCAGCTTGTTTTTACACATCATTTGGAAGGTGATCATAACCGAAGCTGGCTCACAAGAGTGAATACATCTCACAGTACTGAACTCAGCCACTGACCTGTTTGGTGAAATTCCTAGCAGAATGGTAGGGAAAAGTACATCAGTGCACAGAAATCCATACTTTTTTCAAGTTCCTTTAGCATTCCATTCCTTCATCTCTACTTTTGTTTCAAGGAATTTAGGGTAATGTGTCATGTTTTTCAAACAGGACTGCTGCCTGTGAGATATCAATAAGGACACATTCTTAATAGAGATCTCATAGTTCATCTATATGAACATTTCAGTTTCGATCACGTGATGTGAATGTCCTGACTATCCCCACTTACTGTATTAGGCTTCACATCAAAGAGTATGATCTTCAAGAACGTGTCCTAGATTCTTTTTAAATAAAATTAAACTTAAAGGTGTGCTTCAGAAGTACATGAGAAGTACATTTTAATTGGTAATAGACTCAGCCTGTGGGATAAGACTAGAGCAAGTCCTTTGTACCCCTGTGAAACACAGAACTCAGCAACAGGTATTTTACTTGTAATTAAATAAATTAGTCAAACAGGCTTCCAAGAAGCCCCAGGAAGGTCCAGTGTAAAGAAGCTCCAGAACACATCAGCTCATTTAGCACTGATCAGTGGCAGATACGTGAGATACTACGTGAGCTGACCTTCAGAGACGAGCTGGAGGGTGTGGGCTTTCTGAGTACTGCTACTCCAGCGCCACTTGACTACCACAGGTTACATCAGGACAATAAAACAACCCAACCATACCCTGAGATTCAAACGTACTACCAAGAACAGGAGACTGAGGGGCTGTTCCATGTCTGGTCTATCCAAGCACAGATTTAAGCATACAGTAAAAGTAGAATTGCCATGCTGGAAACACCACATACTTTAAACCCTTAGTAAATAAAGAGATCCAGATAGATCCTTAGGGGTTTGTTCTTTCAGTTTATTTTTTACTTTTGTTGTTTTGGTTTTATTTTTTTTATTCCCCTTCTGAAGGAGAGACAGTCATTGAATTCTGAGATTATTATTTTGTACAATTATGATACCACTGTAGTTTCTCTTTCTATTGTAATAACTAAGAATTTACATCACTTGGGATTTTTCTATTGATGTTATGTGCTTGCCTCCTACATTGATTATTTAATTTCTGTAAAGAAATGTTGTGACATGAACTTGTCTTTTAAATACTTTCGTTTAATGCCTGGTATGGAAAAAAAAAGCCTGGGGGTGGGGTGAAAAGAGGTTGAAGGAACTAACCAATTTTATTTCAAAAAACTCCCAACACTGCTGAAAAACCTGTAAGTACCAATACTCAGAAATTTAGCAGATATTACCAGTCCCTTCTAAATTATCCTAAATCTCCTTCTAAATTGGGTTGTATTTTTTGTAATACAAAAAACTGTATTTTATGGTATGTGATTTTCTTGTAATAACTAAAGTTAAATGTGTTTTGGCTTATCTCTGATATCAATACTTTTCTATTATAATTCTGTTTAAAATATTTGAATAAGAGGTATTTGCACACTTGTTCTCTTCTGTGCTCTCTGAAAAATTTCCATCAGTCAACTATTTCCTAGACACAAATATCTACCAACAGCAAATTATTTCCAAAGAGATAAAGAAAAACATATTACTACGCATAGTAGTATATTAATTTCAGCTTAATCATATCTGTATACTAAAGAGATTGCTAAAAGAAAACACAGACATATTCAAGATAAATGATCTACTTGAAGCATTAAAAAAAAAGTTCTGAAACATCCTTGTCAATCTGCAACCTGTGACTTTAAAGTCACTTGCTATACTTCAAGCAATTTGTTATTAATTCATTTCTATCCATACTCAACAGCTGACATGATTTGATTGGATTATTATGTGGACATTTTATGTCCTTTTTTTTCTTCCTTTTTAAAACAATATTAATATGTAAATTAAAGAAAAAGAAGAAATGAGTACTGAAAAGAAGGTGTCTTTAAAATCAGATTGTATCATTCCTGTGAGCCTTCAATTTTATATTCACATACTTCAAAATTACTAAACAAAGAGGTTTAGGCCCTTTTATGAGAAGAACTGTTAGAAAAGGACCAAAATTATGCTTTTCCACAATATCTCTGTTGACTTTTTAGATCATATTTACATTTAAAAGGATTTTTTTTTCCTTCAACCTGTGAATAAATTTTTTTGAAATTTTCTCCATTGATAACAAAGTTTTAAAGCTATTGCCTTGTTGAAAACACTTGATGAATATTGAAAAGTAAATTAAATAAATGGCTTCCTAATATTTGATAAGAAAGCTGAAGAAATCCAACTTTTAAACTTCCTGACTATATTTTTGATGTTTCCATGAGAAGAAGAAAACAACTGAATGTTTTTATTTGGTAAAGGATGAGAATGAGCATATTTCTTAACACATTTCACCCTGGGAATAGGACAATGGTAGTTGATTAATAGAAAAGCTGAAATTACTTGGGCATGAAGGAAAGTAAGCTTTTCAGAAAAGTTGTCATAGCAAAATGTTACTATATGCAATTTTCTAAGGAAGGATTACTATTTTTCTCAGCTTCAGATTTGAAAACAAAGTGTTTTGGTAGGAAACACATTTAAGGTAGGACTAGATTTAGCTCAAAAATGCATTCTCTTCACTTGAGTGAATGACACATTTAAGACATGATGGCTCTGACAATTGCTCTTAGAAATATTGTGGTAGAGTTTCATGTCAATTTTTTAGTTATCTCTTGAAAAAAGAGGCATAGTATAATGCCACCAGTCACATTTTACATACTGCCATCCACATACTTGTTTTTTCTTGTTTCTAGTCAGAAACTAGTTTCTACTATTTCTTTAAATTCTTTATTCCCATTTGTATACACACAGTGAAAATTTTGAAGCTGTTACAGAAGAAATTCAAATGCTGAAGTATACAGACACTTGTATATACTCCTAAGTGAGGCATCGTATCATCTGCTAGAATTGGCACCTTCTGCAAATGGATATTGCTAGTTCAACCAAAGCTACAGAACAGTAGCTTCTGCATGAGACAGTTTGGAAACTTTATTTAACAAAAATTGTTAAAACTATAGGAAATGGAGGAGGGGGGAGGCGTTAGCAAAAATTTGGCTGGAGTGTTTCTCTTTTCAAGAGCGGAGACTGTAGAAACCTACACAGATGTTTTTACAATCAGATAGTAAGCGATGTTCTAAGGCAAATCAATACTTCTTTCAAAGAAGACAAGACTAGATGTCAGATGCTTCTCAGAAGAGAAATTGACCCTACAAAGCTGCTTGAAATGCCTTGACATCTAGTTTTCCCAAAGAGAACAAAGAAACCACTCTGAAGCCAAATAGCTGACTGTACATTCTGCTTGAAGTTCTCTTTCTTGTATTTAAGTATATAAAGAATTTATTAATTATTTTATATATATATATATATATATATATATATATATAAATATATAAACAATTTATTAACCTCTTAATTCAAGGAAGGTGTGTACAGGAGGAGGCAGCTAAGATAGTGGAATATGAAACAGTGTCTTCTGCACCGAGAGTGGTTTACACTGCAAGCCAAGAATTTCTCACTTCTGAGACTGGCTGTGGAAGAAATGTGAATTTGAAATCTGATTTTAAAACAGGATTCCCTTGAGAAGGCAGTTAGTCTTTAGGAATTTAAAATACTAAAGAAAAGTAGATATCAACTACTGATTACAAGAGGTAAACAAACCTCATTGCGGTTCTTTAAAATCCAGAGCTGAAAATTTGGTTTTGGCATTGGAGAACACTTTTAAGTTGTTCTGCCAGGCAGTGAAATACAATTTTCTTTAAGGGAATACTGTCTTTAGAGATTGATCTGGTTTAATCTTCGGGAAAAAAATCCTGTTTCTTAATTACCTATAAATAATTTAGCTAATACATGGTTGCAAAGCGCTTCAGAAGGTCAATTTCAATATTTACATATAAGATTCTTAAAAAAAACAAAGGACTATAGATAAAATTTTAACTCTTTTGTTTTCAAGACATATTAGACTTTAATCTAAGGCGGAGTTTCATGGTGTATGCTTCCATAATTCCATAACTGGATAGTCAATGTTAAGGTAGCAGGAAGTTCACCATTAGGTGAAAATGACTCAGTGAAGTAATAATTAATAAATATATCCTATCATCTTGTCCTCTTGAGCACTGCATAAACAGCTTCTAGAATTTCCAGAAGCTGAAAACAAGACATGAAAACTCTCCTCTGTTTTTCCATTTTTTGGCTAATCTTTCTTTTCCTGAAAGTCCCCCTTTGACCTCTTTTTGATTCTCCTTCACACAAGAGTGTTCCACAGTATTAAAGGCTAGCAGAAACCCTGTTCAAATGAGTTTCTGCATTGAAAAAGAATACTTGCTTATGTCTGAAGAGGAACCTGTCATTATAATCCAAATCTATCTTCCGAACCTAAGAACTGTCATCTTGCTTTAAACCAGAGGACAGCATGACCTGCATCCCAATTTCAACTGTACCAAAACCTGATACTTGTGAAAGGATGGAAAAAAAAAGGAACCACACAAATATAGTCTATGTAATATATTTAATGTCTTCAACAATCTGCAACTCAGTCTGGAGTATTTGTCACCATGAATTTCTGGGTAAAACAGTCTCTATGGATTTTTTTCCATTGATTTGTTTATCCAGTCTTTTCAGGCCCATATAAATAAGCATTATATCCACAACAGTGGTGGCAAGTAATTCAACTGTCTTATTACAGGTCATCTTATTTTACTTGCTTTGTATCTGTTACTTTATAGGTTCATTTTTTTTTTTTTTTACCTATTTCTTTTACTGGAATTGAGAGTGAAGAGCTAATACCTTTTCTTTTTCACTAAGTCACAATTATCTCCCTTTAATGACTTTCACCCTAAATAAAATCAAAGTTTATTTAGAAATGTCTTTATATAGTAAATAATTTTATACATTGAATCACCCTTGCTGCCCTTCTGACATCCTTTATGGATTTAAGGTTCAACCAGACTGCATATGCTATTCTAAGTGTGAAGTCAATAGTAGTGTGATAGTTTTCTCAGTTTTATTGTCTTTCTTCCTAGTAGTTCATAAGATTAAATTTGCCTTTTCCTTACAATCCTAAAAAAGGGGAAACAGTGATTTCTCATTCAGCATAGATGATAAAGGGAGAATTAACACACCAAAGGGATCCCTGTTTTCTAATAAGTAATCTTACTCAACATGGGAGTCCATAAATTATTCAATAGAATCATCAGCAGTGGAACATTCAAAGTTCTATTTGGTTAACCAAGAGTACTAAGCTGTGCTCTTGCGTCCAGACCACTTGTACTTCTGACACAGGGCACAGGTAGATATAATGAGGAATTATATCCTAGTGCTTCTGTTATGATTCAATTAGCCTCACAAAAAAATTCCAGGTTAGGAGGTAAAGAACAGAAGTACCTCCAGAATTCTGCTGATGGCTAATTTTCAGAAGAGTCTATCTCACATTTAACCCAGTTTGTAACACTTAACATTCTGGGCTTGGATATAGAGCCAACCCCCTTGAAAACCTAAGAATTCAATTATTAACTGTTGCACAGAAAACTAGGTGGTAGTTCTTATTGTGAAATATAATGGAAAGGTTTTACTGTTTTATAATTACTTAGAGTACAAAATTATCAAAATAAGCAAAACTGCTTTTTGACTGATGTATAAAAATTAATCAATGAGCCATCTCTGTTGTAACATATGAGCTGTTTAAAAATTATAGAAGTTAATAACTGTTGCTAAACATGGGATCTGGTATTTTCCTTTGTTAATCAGTACATTACAATATAATCTGATTTTGGATCGCATTAATTCAGATAACATCCTTGTACTTAAAATCTTGTTCTTATGAGCATGTTATATGCAGCGCCTTTTACCACATCTCTTCCAGTGAACTGTTATCACAGTTCATAAGAGAGCTGATGGTTAAATAGCCCCCTGTAGCCTGCTCATCAAGAGTATGGTGAGAAATATAAGCTACTGACTCAAACCTGACAACTGAGAAAATCAAAAGTTGCTATTACGTAACTTTATCACAAATGTGTTTTTTTCTTCAAGAATTCCTCTATCAATAGACACAGATTAATTCCTTTGAGATAGGTATCTACTTAATGTTTAGCAAAAGTCTTGAGAAGTGCATCAGTAAATGCAACTTTTCGACAAGTATTTAGAAATAGATTGAAATTCTCATCCTATTACTTTGTCACATTAAGCGTAATCAAAAATTTTACTGCGAATACAGAGATTGCCCAAACTGAGATGTAATACAGGATTTCGTGTAGGAAAAACATTCAATTCCTTCAGCCTTTCAAACCACAAACAAAAAAAAATTAAAAGATGGTGGAATAGGACCTTGCACTCACAGTTGCTAAGAATTAATTCTCTTAACCCTTATCAAGTCTCTTGCACATTCAAATAATAAAATAATTATCTTTTAGTTTTTCATGGGAAGCTGTAGTTTCAACCAAGCAGTATGAAATGTGAGAGAGAACATTTTTGTTCTCAGGCATCTCACTGCTGAATATTCTAAGATATCATGGGTGGTAAGGATTGCATCAACCTTTTTGTTCTCTTCCTTTGGGGCTTCTTCTATCTTACTTGAGGATTAGTTTTTCACCTTGTATAAGTTATTAACTGACAAGATTTAACAATCTCTGGTACAAATGCGCTAGTTCAGGAATTTGCAAGAACAAAGGATGTAGAACAGACAGGAGACATACCTAGTGAAAGAGAAGTCATCCTCTAGAAGCAGATAGAAAGATATCTGATGGACACAAAAGGAATTATTTTCTTAAAACGAAGGTAATCTCTGTGGGGACCTGATTATTTTTGTGACAGGGGAGAGGACTATAGAAAAATCAACAATGAATGAGAAAGGATGGGGAGGAAAGATGATACTTTGTTTTACGTTTCCAGCAAACCTGATCACTAAGACCATCAAGGACCACATATATTAGTGCTGAACTATACAGAACAAGCTCTAAGGTACTGTAGATTCACAGCTGTTAAACCTCTCTGTATTCTCTACAGCCTACTAGACCTGTTTTGGCTCAGAGAAACAAAACTATATACTTTCATTAAGGTGCATTCAAAATTTTGATTTGTACAGTAGTGTAACAATACTCTTTAGGCTTATTCTGTATTCATTTCCCAATTACTTCAAACACACACTTTGGTTTTTTAATTGCTTCTGATTATTATCCATATATAATAGGCATTTCTATTATAGCCCTAGATCTCACTCTTGAATAATAGTGATTAACTCAGACAAAAAAATTTTATACATGAATTAGGAATGTTCCCCCTTCATGTGCACCACTTGACATTTATCAATATGAAATATCACTTGCCATTTTACTGTCCAATCACACAGTCCTCTTGTGATTCTTAACTATTAACCCTTTTTTCACCACTTAATTAGCACAGGTTTTTAGTCAAAATCACCTCAGTAGTCTCTTCTTTTCCTAATAATGTTTAATATATGGAACATTACATCTCCCAGCTGAAGTTCCTGTAGACTGCTTAGGATGACCTCCTTTTACTTTGAGGACGCTTGATCCTGTTCTCTGCTCTAAACTACTTTGCAGTTATGCCAAGATTTTTCCTCTGAAAGAATAATTGCATTGACAGAGGAATCTGACAAATATGGTCGGGGGAAGTTCAGGTAAATAGATCAGGTAAATTGTTAAGGTTGGAAAAGATCTTTAAGACCAAGTCCAGCCATCAACCTAGCACAACCTCCATGTTCACCAGTAAACCATGACCTCAGGTGTCGTATCCACACATTTTTAGAACACTTCCATGGATGGTGAGTCCACCACTTCCCTGGGCATTCTGTTTCAATGTTTGACAACCATTTCCATGAAGAATTTTTTCCTAATATACAGACTAAACCTCCTCTGGTGCGACTTGAGGCCATTTCCTCTTGTCCTGTCACATGTTACCTGGGAGAAGAGACTGACACTCACCTGTCTACAACCTCCTTTCAGGTAGTTGTATAGAGCAGTAAGATTCAGTGATGGGCTTGGCAGTGCTGGGTTAACTCCTTCTGAGAGTCATCATCACAGAGGCATTAAGAGGCAGAAATTATTAAGCAGGAGTGTTGGACGCTTACAAAGAAAGGGGATCTTGCTGTAAAAGAGAAAAAAATTGTTGTGACTTAGTAATATCTACTATTATACAGAGAATTCACTCCAACCTTGTTTCCAATGGTTTTTCCTCCTTCTCTTTTGCTCATATTTCTCCCTATTTTGCTTTAAAGTCAGAAGTTATGATGGTCTGTCAGGAACAAAAGTCCTATTTATACGAAGCTTGGAAAGAAGATAACAGAACAGATGACCATGTTGAAACAAGCGTAAAGAGAATGAGAGGGAAGTGCAGTGTTCTTCAAAATGGCAAGACAGACAAACATTGGTGACCTTCATACAAACTGTCTCCAAAGTCAGTGCAGTTACACCAGAATGTTTATTTTTAATTTTGTTCTCTAATAAAGCGGCAGCATTTTCCAATCTCAAAAAAGTCATCTCTATTTACTCAGCTGTATTATTGCTATTAATCATTCATAGAGCATCATAAATTTGTACAATGTTTTACAACTGGAGAAGTATTCTGTTCCTAAAAGAGTTCAGGTATAGAAGACAAATTACATACTGATAAAGCAGCACCTGAGAGAATCAGGAGATATTACAATAGAAGAAACAAAATATATTTCCAATGAAGTATTTCCAAGAGGGATTAAAAGAGAAGGATGTTTTTCATTAGAACAGGGTTTTACTTGCTAATAATTTCCTATCTGGTTCTGTAGTTGACTGAAAAAGTTTGGTCAGGTCAAACAAAAATGCTGATAATTCCAAGTCCAACAAAACTGTTATGCTGAATTAACCTGAAGGAAAAAAAAAATATTCCCATTAAGTCTTATTTCTCCTATTTTGTTACCTTTCCCAATTTTGTCTCATAAGTACCAGTAATAATACTCTGACAGTCTCAATGACATGACTACTCTTAATGAAAGGACTACAAAAATAATTGTCTCTATTTCCAGTTAAACCTTTTTCATTCCACCATGAAAAATTGTCACCACCAAAATGCTGATCTGTCTAGCAATTTCTTGGAAGATTTTGTTTGTTTATTTCCTTGGACTGTCACAGTGTCTTCATAATTTTACGCTGTGCTAAGTCTTTCACAACATCATTCTCATTATATTATTTAGGGGAAAAGAGTAAAAACAGATAATTAATTGGTTGGGGTTTATTTTCTTCCTCTTGGTGATTAGAGGAGATGTGAAGCAGACTCAGAGGTAAAGTGCGAAGGACTGATTAGTTTGGAATTTCTGTGACACAAACAGAATTCAGGACAAGAACTATAGAAAATTAAGTGTTTCTATTTAAAATTAAGAAGTATGAGAAGCTTGTAATACCTCAAGATCTGAACTGTAGCAGAGCAAGCACATTCAGAAAAAAAAGATGTAGGCAGAAGTGCTTTTACTGATTTGTTACCCAGAGCTTTCATGTATGTTAAAAATTCCAGATACTGCTAAGTACAGGAAATCATCACCCTTTCCTAAAGAACAAATGTTGAAAATCCATTTCTCAACCATTTCCTTTTCCTTCACAGTGTAAGTCATCTGTTCTTAGCACAAACCTCAAAAACACTTATCTTCTGAAAGTTCTACAGACTCCACAATTTTTGAACATAAGTTCTCACAAAACTTTCCTTGCTAAAAAAAAAAAAAAAAAAAAAAAAAAAAAAAAAGAAACCAAAAGAAAAAATACTTTTT